>OX336370.1:59333340-59933340 GCA_946902895.1 Fragum fragum | reverse complement strand
TAAATGAATTCAAGTTCCGACATCTTTGAAGTCTACCGATAATGTCAAATTCACTGCAATGATATCTTCACGAGATGATACTTGATCGATACTATAGCTGAACAAATACAGACCGATAGTGGCGTCTAGAACGGATAGAATTTCCTCGCATCAGTAATTCAATCACGCTGTTGCTAACTCTTTAAGTCACACTTCTAATTAAATTCTTGTATTCCAATATTAAAGGGAAAAGGGCGAGCATTAATTAATCGAGTTCGATTCGGATGATATTCGATTTCCTTCTTGGTTTGAGCAAAGCTGTGGTCATAGCGCAGTTGGTAGATGGTAGGACTCTTTATCGGGGAGGGGGGGGGGGGGTCCGGTTCAATCTCCAGCCGCGGCAAACTTTCTTTCCGACATTTGTCTACCACCAAATTGGTGGTAAATCGTACACTTACGTGGAATGAGCAGTCTGAGACTCGGAAAAAATGTCGTTTTAGTACTTGTGTAGAAGATAACAGGAGTGCATGGTTATGTGCTTCAGCCGCGGGATGTTTTATTACTTTGAAGCAAAATTGTAGAAGAAGTATGCGATGCAATCAGAAAATTCAATGACTATATCCACCTGCTCTTTATGCACTCGTATGGTCCAATTGGAATTATGTCATAGTTTCAGAATATATTCGGCATTGGATCTATTATGAAACAAAAACGCTGCTCAATGGTTCAACTAGATTGTTTACTGTAACAAATCATTTCAAAGTTTCACCATCGGGATAATTGTCTAGACAGCGTATAACTATAGAGACAAAGCAAATTAATAGGAATGGTTTTCTTTCGTTCTGCGAAGTCCGATGACTGTTTAACAAGGTTCTTGAAGGTATGCAGCTGGAACCTTCGTCCCAAACTGGTCTTATTTCGGTTATAAAAATAGATTCCTCGTTGCAAAAATGTTTATTCTACTGAAGTTGAAATTATTCAAAATTATTTGACCAGCGTATTTTCGCTACAAAAAAGCCCCATTTACGGAATTTTTGTTGCTAATTCCAGTCTATCAAAAAGACTTGCATAGATTTTGGCTCTCAATTTTGAAATTTCTAACTGTAATGCTTCAGATATTTGTAAGTTTTGTTCATCGATATACATTGATAATAGTGCTAGTTTTTCTTTGAAAAGCAGTTGGTATACAAATATAGTCATAATACTAGTGTGTATTTATAGGACAACATATTAGGCACTATTTCTGTTAGAGAAATGTAACTCTTAACATATTTATTTAAATAGTAATAACAGTAATACTTTATAAGCTTTAAGTCACAAAAAGACCAATTTATCTAAAAATGAAACGCATTCTGTCTCCTGGGTTCAAACAATTCAATGTTGTCGAGTGTCCTCTTCCCGATAAAGAGGTCCCGAGATCGATTCCTGATAGCGGCTATCTATCTTGCTCCTATTATTGCCCAACAACGGTGCGAGTACTGGTGTAATTACCAGGAAGCAGAATCGAGAGGGTTTAGCCTAAGTTGGAAGAACTTATTCCCGAATCGATGTAAAATAAAAGGGTTTAAACAAAACCAACCATTCCATAACGACGATTTTAAAAAGATGCGTGCTCGACCATTTTAAGCCTTGTCATAATAGCATTATTCATTATGTGTTCGTAGACCCATAATCTAATATCATTTTTTTAAAATACCACTGAAAACTATTTTTTAGTTTCGTCTATCGAAAATGAGAGTTCTGATTGGCCGATAAAATTATTCATACCTCCGCGAACAAAAGTTTGAGCACGTAGCTATTTTGTATGCTTCCACGCAAAAATAATTCAATAAAAATTGTATCAAACTTTGTAAGAAATATGCTTTTTTCGCTTAATATCATTAAGTTATATATAAGAAAGGAATAGAACATTTTTTACATGGAGGTATGAAACGAAAGATCTAATCATACTTATGTGTGAATTTGCGTCGCATATTCATACAGCGTGAACAAGTTTTTCGTTTCATACCTCCAAGAAAATAAATAAATATTCTATTCATCTCTTAAATAATAATACTTTTGAAATACCTTAGTACACACACGTATTATGAAACAGTCTAACATTAGGCAAAACAAGTGATCACTGAATTTTTCAGAACATACATGAGAATTAATTGTTTTCATTCAAAAGCATTTTATAATTAAGAACGTTATTGTTTTTAATTTCACCGTCCTCTGAGCAAAACCGACACTAATCTGTCTGTGTAAGGATGTAACGCCAATCAAACGAAAATGTCTTCCTGAAAATAGACGTTGGATTCATGAGAGACTTAGCTTTTCTCATTCAGAAGAAGAACTTTTAGACTGGTTCAAATTCAAAGGAGCTGCAAGTTTGGGCTATTTTAGATTTTTTCTCTCAACTTTCTTGGTAGAAAGCATTGTGGAAAATAAAGGAATTTCTGATTGCAAGCAATTTCTTTATTTTACCCAATGTTTTCCTAACCTTTTTCGAGGGGCATCATAAAGCATCATTGTGTGGGAATGAGATAGTGATGTATCGCATCGGATTATATCGGATGCTTTCACCAGCAGATTATCACTTAAGCAATTACGTCATTATAATTCAGTCGCTGTTCTACCAAAATCCCGTAACTTAAGCTTATTTCAAGTTGTAGTTACGAGGTTTTGGAAGAACACCGCCGATTTACCCCATACAGGAGAGGAAAACAAGGTTGTAGATTTCCCTTGCCCGACATGGTTTAATTGTTTGTTTTTTTTTTGAATAGGGTTTAACGCCGCTTTACATCGCTTATGCATTAAAACTTTCTTTTTTAAATGTCCCCATCATTAACTGACGAATTGGCATAGGGAGTTAGGTTTGTCCTTAAAAGAGATGTTGTTTGTGCGAAAGTGTTTTTCATTCATGTCCTAGACTTTTCTTCTTCACATTTATATGGATTTCAAAGTAACTTGACACTCAGTTGTTCCAATTCACAAGTTTTAATGTCAAGCGACACTTTGGGTAAAGATGGCGTTCAAACGGCAAATTTAGCACAGTCATTTTGGCAAATAGAGTATTGACTCATTTAAATGTAAGTTTTGTAACTCCCAACGTAAAAACTTGGTAACAAGTCTTTATATTAATCTTGCCCCGTAGTCATAAGTGATGGTCACATTTCAAAAATTGTTATGGCATAGCTGTTTTTTTATTTATTTTTGGAGGGCGTGGTGCTTTTTTATTTATGCAAAATTTATCTATGAAATAATTCTCAAAGCAGTTTTTATTCGATGAAAACACATGGATTATATGCATAGCTTATCTGAATATCTGAAAATATCTTAGTTGTTTCACCAATCGATGAAATAGGAGGTGTCATAACAACAAAATAACCACTCCGTTATCTTGCGATGACAATTTAAAAAAAGCTTTTAGGTGCCCAATTCGTTTGCGATTTTAAAGATAAATTAACTCCAGTATTTGTGGCTACAAGATAACGAAAAAAGCTCAAGTGCATTACCGGTAGCTGTCAAAACTCTGGATTTCGTTTAGGATGAAAAAATATATTAGCGAACGCTTCTCTTTTGAAATCAGCACAAATCACAAGTGCCCGTGCTAAGCAGGGAACCAATTCTTAAACGTAAGCGAGTTTTTGATCATCTAGAATAATTAAAACAACCCGGATGCATGCTAATACGCACGCGCATACCACTGATCTGCCTTACACAGGACGTATTCGTTCGTTTTCTGATTTTTTTGTCGATGTTGTAGCTTTAGGAGAGGATGGGGTGTATTGGTCAGTTTTCTCAAAACAATTCCCTAATCAACCGTTTACATGCAATATAGGATCTAAGTCACCTTTTTAAAAAGATTCTATTCTACCAATTCTTAGAAAAACTTTGTTGACACTATAGAAGCCTTTTTTAGAAACTCATTCAATCTGATAATTGGTCAAAATCTTTCTTTTGGTGAAATCCTTGAGGAGATTAAAACTGGATTACCTTTGGTCATATACTAGGTAACTATGTCAATTCCTACAAATCCCATGTGGACATTCTAGAGGCCTCACATTTAAAAGAAAATTTGTCAGGGTACTTGCCCCGATACAGTCTCCGGCAGGTTTGAATTTGTGCAATGATGGATGAAGAACGAGGTCTGCAGGTCATTTTTTGTCAAAAGTACAAAAAACCTCTCTTCAGGCAATATTTTCCCCTCAATAAACTTGGAAATTGGTCTGAACGTTTGTCTTGGACAAGTTCAAAACTTGATCACTTAGTGTCAAAGATAAGTCACTAGATCAATTATAGGTAAAATCTTGTAGACATCGTAGACGACTTATATTCAGTTCTGTCAACCTGTAAATTTGTCAGAACACCAGTCTTAATGCATTCTTCGTGAATTTGAAATGGACCAATAGCTGGCTCCACCAACATCGTCTGTTGGCAACGCCCATTGACTCCGAGAGGAAGTCACGCTTCGATTTATAAAGACGTTATTTTGCAAAAATTATGGCCGATAGCATGTTACATATAAGTAGAATGGTTGTTTGGCAAACTAAACGTCGTACCTACAGCTTGAAAAAACTGATATTACGACGTTTAAGTCGCCAAGACAACACAAATGATTCTCCAAAATGGCGGTCAGTGTAGGAGTTCAAACTGAACTTCCAATCAAAATGAATGATTTCATTGGTCGACTGATTATTTGATTGACAGTCGCGATTGGTCAATTGGGGTCACTTTTATATAAGACAAATCTGCCAAAAAACCATGTGCATGCGCAGACGCTACACTCTTTGGTCACATATGGAAAGATTGTTGGTCTTGAAGGAATGATGAACGAGTTGAAAATTGTTGACTTAATGTGTAAAACACGGTCATATCTGAGAATAACATTCAGAAAAAATAACTATATTGTTTGCACATTCAGCAAAAATGATAGTTAAAATAGATGTCTTGATATTAACATTGATCAGTTTCACATTTTAATTATCCTTATTAAGAAAGTCTTAAATTACTCTTAATTGAAATTTTGTACAACGACGCTATATGCAGTCCTCTGAATATAAACTAGATTTCGAACAACCGAGCTCTATGAAGAAGATAAGAAGATGTTTCTCTTGCCGGTTAATAACGCGACATTGATGCAATGGCGCTAACATTGAAAGAAATCATGCGACTAAAGATCAATACATATTGTGTAAAATTTGTTATTAAAGCCCTCATGATAAAATATTTTTTCTTCCTGTTTAATCCACAAAATTTACAATAAATATAATTCAATGTGATATACGCCCTATGCCTTACTCTAAACTATCGGAAATTATTAGATGAGATCGTTAGTCTTCGGGTAATGTCGATTACGACTGAATTGCTAGCGAAAGTCAATGACGTAATTGATACGTATACGTCATGGAAACAACAAATAATGCAATTTTCGTTGCAATCGACAGATAACGTTTTTGACCGATGAATTTCGGCTGCGTTCGGGTTGCGAAATACGTTTGCTTCTTTTCTTTCTTTTTTTTAAAGTTAAGAACAGTCCTTTTCATTGAAGAATCAGACAAAAAACGAAGAGCCGCTTTAAAGTTTGCGACTGTATAACGTCCTGAACAAACTGGAATGACTATTCTGTGAATTCTAGTCTAAGATAGCATCGACATATCGGTTGTACATCCGTTTAAAGATGGTTATATGAATTCAATTTACGACATCTTTGAAATCTGTCGATAATGTCAAATACACTGCAATATCTTCCCGGGTTGATGTTTGATCGATACTATAGCTGAACAAATACGGACCGATAGTGGCTTCTAGAACGGATAGAATTTCCTCGCATCATCAATTCAATCACGCTGTTGCTAACTCTTTAAATCACGCTTCAATTTAATTTCTTGTGTTCCATTTTTAAGGGAAATTGTGCGAGAATTAGTAAATCGAGTTCGATTCGGATGAAATTCGATTTCCTTCATACTTTGAGAAAAGCCGCGTCCATAGCGAAGTTGGTAGCTGGTAGGACTCCTTATCGGGGGGGGGGGGGGATTTAGGTTTCGATCTCCGGCCGTCGCAAATTTTCTTTCCGACATTTGTCTACCATCAAATTGGTGGTTAATCGTAAACCTACGTGGAAAGAGCAGTCTGAGGCTCGGAAAAGGATGTCGTATTAGTACTGGTGTGAAAGGTACTAGAATGAAAGGTTATTTGCTTCAGCCGCTGTATATTTTATTACTTGGAGCAAAATTGCAGGAGAAGTATGCGACGCGATCAGAAAATTCAATGACTATATTCACCTGCTCTCTGTGCACTCGTATGATTCAATTGAAATTATGTCATATTTTCAGAATATTGTCGGCATGGGATCAAATTATGAAACAGAGACTCTACTCTATGATTTAACCAGATTATTTACTATAACAAATCATTTCAAAGTTTCACCATCGGGATAATTGTCTAGACAGCGTACAACTATAGACACAAAGCAAATTAATAGGAATTGTTTTTATTCGTTCTACTAAGTCGTCCGATGGCTGTTATACAAGGTACTTGAAGATATGCAGCTGAAACTTTCGTCGCAATGTGGACTTATTTCGGTATTTAGGTAGATTCCTCGTTGCAAAAATGTTTCTTCTACTTTTATCCTATTAAGAACTTGAATTTTTTTGAAATTATTTGACTCTCGTATTTTCGCTACAAAACAGCCCCATTTTCGGAATTTTTGTTGCTGATTGCAGTCTATCAAAACGGCTCTTGTTCAGATTTTGGCTCTTAATTTTCAAAATTCTAACTGTAATGCTGCACGTATTTGTAAGAAGGCGACTAAGCTTATTTTGTACGTTGATATACATTGATAATAGTGCTAGATTTTCTTTGAAAAACTGTTGATATACAAATATAATCGTAATACTATAGTGTGTGCTTATAGGACAACATATTAAGCATTATCTCTGTAAGAGATGTGTAAATTTTAGTATATTCATTTAAATAATAATAACAGTAATTATTCATAAGCTTTACCTCACCAAAGAACAATTTTACCTAAATATGAAACGCATTCTGTTTCTGTGTCCGAGATTGAGAGGTAGAGCGTCGGCCTTTCGATAAAGAAGTCCCGAGATCGATTCCTGGCAGCGGCTATCTATCTTGATCCTTTCGTTGGCCCATAACGGTACGAGTACTGGCTTATTTTCCAGGAAGCAGAATCGAGAGGGATCAATCTAAGATGGAAGTACTTTTTTCCCAATCGATGTAAAATAAAAAGGTTTAGACCAAACCAACCATTACATAACGACGAGTTTAACGATATGCGTGCTCGAACATTTTCAGCCTTGTAATTATAGTATTATTTATTATGTGTTCGTAGGCCAATAATCTTATATAATTTTTTGAAATTACCACTAAAATTTATTTTTTAGTTTTGTCTAAAACGAGGTATAAAACGAATCAATTAATCACACTTATGTATGAATCTGCGTCGCGTATTAATACAGCGTGATAAAGTTTTTCGTTTCATACCCATAAATATTCTATTCATCTCTTAAATTATGATAATTATAATATTATTGCAATGCCTTATAACACATATGTATAATGAAACAGTCTTACATTAGGCAAAACAATTGATCACTGAATTTTTCAGAACATACATGAGAATTCATTGTTTAATTCAAAAAAGCATTTTATAATTAAGAACGTCATTGTTTTTAATTGCACCGTCCTCTGAGTAAAACCGACACTAATCTGTCTGTGTAAGGTTGTAACGCCAATCAAATAAAAATGTCTTTCTGAAAACAGACGTTGGATTCATGAGATACTTAGCTTTTCTCATTCAGAGGAAGAAATTTTAGACTGGTTCAAATTCAAAGGAGCTGCAGACGACAATTTAAAGTTTCGGCTTTTTCAGACCCCCCAACTTTCTAGGTAGAAAGCATTTTGGAAAGTGAAGAAATTTTGTATTGCAAGTAATCTCCTTATTTTACACAGTGTTTTCCTAACTTTTCTTTTCGAGGGGCGTCATAAAGCAACATAATGTGGGAATGACATAATAATGTATCGCATCGGATGATTTCACCAGCGTATTATCACTTTAGTAATGACGTCATTACATTAAGTCGCTATTCTACCAAAACCTCGTAACTTCAGCTAATTTTAAGTTGTAGTTACGAGGTTTTTCACAGGAGAGGAAAACAAGGTTGTAGAATTCCCTTGCCCGACTTGTCCGACATCGTTTGTTTGCTTGTTTGTTTGAATTGGGTTTAAGGCTGCTTTACATCGTTTTTTGTATCAAACCTTTTAATGGCCCCTTCATTGAATGGCGATTTGGTATAGGGAGTTAGGTTTGTCCTTAAATGAGATGGTGTTTGTGTGAAAGTGTTTCTCATTCATGTCAGAGACTTTTCTTCTACATATATATGGATTTCAAAGTATCTTGACACTCAGTTGTTCCAATTTACAAGTTTTAATGTCAAACGACACTTTGGGTATAGATGACGGTCAAATGACGGTCAAATGACATTCACACAGTTATTTTGGCAAATAACGTATTGAGTCATTTAAATGTAAGTTTTGTAACTCCCAACGCAAAAAACATGGTAACAAGTCTTTTACAATACTCATATTGCCCCGTAGTCACAAGTGATGGTCACATTTCAAAAATTGTCATAACATGGCTATTTTTTTATTTTTGAGGGGGACGGAGTTTGATTTATTTCAAATTTTACCTGTGATAAGCAGCTTTTATTCCTTGAAACCTAATAGATAAGATGCTTTGTTTGTTTGAATGGTGTTTTACGCCGCTTTCAACAATCTTTCAGTTATATCGCGGCGGCTGGAGCACCTAACAATGGATTCCTGGTATTTCTCACACCAGTACCACCATCACATCCTTTCCTAGCCTCCAGCTGCTATCCCACATAGGTCTACGAATATCAACCCATCGGTGGGAGAAAAATAGTCGGAAAGGATGAGTGCCGCCGTCGGGGATCGAACCAGGATTTCTAGAATGACAGTCTGACGAGCTACCAACTGCGCTATGACGGCGGCTAGATAAGATGCATAGCTTATCAAGACCGACCATAATATTTTTAATTAAAGCTCACCTATCACAAACACTTTTCAATGACAGAGCTTATCAGATTAGAGCGTGAATAAAAAAGGTCTTTTAAGATTTCTTGTTCAATGATATATGAGATATAATGGCTTCCTTGTGATTTATTTGTAAGGGCGGTGAAATTGTGATTAAAGAGGTGCCTAAGGTCATAGGTTCTAATCTTGTCAACCCCTCTGGTCACGTGGGTATCGTAGACGAGACATACCGGGTCAAGCACAGTACCGAAAATACACAGAAAACTTATGATTTAGCTGAACATAACTGACAATAACTTAAAGATTGTTAAAAGCGGCATTAATCACCAAACAAAAACAAACGGATCGTTTAACACCATTTGGTAAACGAAATAATCTCTATACAACTCTTTTTGTATTAACACTTTCACATTCGATAAAAGATTAGTCTGGCCAAATTTGAATAAGGTTGCAAACGATAAGATACAGTTGGTTTAAAAGTGAAAAATAAGGGCCATATAAGGTAGAAAACATTGTGAGAAAAGAAGACATTGCTTTTAACCCACAATTTCTTTGTCCTCACAATAATTTCAATAGCTATATACGGGATTGTGTTGTAATGAGTTAATTGGTTTACGATATATGCTTGAAAAGTTTCCTGACGGGTTCAGAATGGAACATCCTACTAGCCGTTATTGCCACTGTAGTCAGATTTCCTTTTCTGTTTTCTCACTGAAACTGTTAAGTCTGTAAGAGGGAATCTTAAAAGTCGTACATGTAATAAATAAGTATAAAACTGTAAAGCCACAGGTTTTAATAGATCGCGGACCCTACACACTGACCCCGACAGGAAGTTTTGCTTCCATATTTAACGGCGTTAATTCGCAAAATTTATGGACAGTGACGTAAAAAAACTAAAACGGTTGGTTGGCGACCTGAACGTCATAACTATAGCTTAAATAAACTGTAGTTACTGTGTTTAGGTAATCAAGACAACTAAAATGCCTCACAGAAATGTCCGCAAACTTCGGAGTTTTTCTTGTCTTGTCAAAATGAATGGTTTTTGATTGGCCTTTTTTTTTTAAGTTTTTTTTTTTTTTTTTTTAAGGTTTTTCTTTTGATTTTTGTTGTTTTTAATGACAGCTGCGATTGGTCAATTCCTTCCTAAAAATATCACATAACAAAATAACCACTCTGTTATCTTTCGATGACAATTTAAAAAAAAAGCTTTTAGATGCCCCATTCGTTTGCGATTTTAAAAATAAATTAACTTCAATATTTGTGGCCACAAGATAACGGAAAATGCTCAAGTGCATTACCGGTAGCTGTCAAAACTCTGGATTTCGTTTAGGATGAAAAAATATTAGCGAACACTTCTCTTTTTAAATCCGCACGTACCACAAGTGCCCGTGTTAAGCAGGGAACCATTTCTTAAACGTAAGCGAGTTTTTGATCATGTAGAATAAGTAGAACAACCCGGATGCATGCTAATACGCACGCACACACCTCCAATCTAACTTGCACAGGACGAATTCGTTCTTTTTCTGATGTTTTTTGTCGATGTTGTTGCTTTAGGAGAGGGTGGGGGTGTATTGATCAGTTTTCTGAAAATTACTCCCTAAACAACCGTTTACATGAAATATAGGATCCAAGTCACCTTTTTAAAAAACATTCTATTATACAAATTCTTTTTTGACACTATAGAAACGATTTTTAAAAACTCATTCAATCTGATAATTGGTCAAAATCTTTCTTTTGGTGAAATCCTTGAGGAGATTAAAACTGGATTACCTTTGGTCATATACTAGGTAACTATGTCAATTCCTACAAATCCCGTGTGGACATTCTAGAGGCCTCACATTTAAAAGAAAATTTGTCAGGGTACTTGCGCCGATACAATCTTTGGCATTTTGAATTTGTGTTATGGTGGATGAAGAACGAGGTCTGTAGGTCAATTTTTGTAAAAGGTACAAAAACCACTCTTCAGGCAATATTTTCCCCTCAACCTGGAAATTGGTCTGAACGTTTGTCTTGGACAAGTTCAAAACTTGATCACTTAGTGTCAAAGATACGTCACTAGATCAGTTATAGGTAAAACCTTGTAGACATCGTAGACGACTTAATTTCAGTTCTGTCAACCTGAAAATTTGTCAGAACACCTATCTTGATAAATTCTTTGTGAATTTGAAATGGACCAATAGCTGGCTCCACCAACATAATCAACCAACCTTGAATAAGCTGAAGTTCCGACGTTTAAGTCGCCAAACCAACAAAACTGATTTTACAAAATGGCGGTCAGTGTGGGGTTCATACTGAACTTCCAATCAAAATGAATGATTTCATTGGTCGACTGATTATTTGATTGACAGTCGCGGTTGGTCAATTGGGGTCACTTTTATATAAGACAAATCTGCCAAAAAAGCACGTGCATGCTCTAGAAGCTACACTCTTTGGACACATATGATGAACGAGTTGAAGAATTTTGACTTAAGGTTGAGATTAACATTCAGAAAAAATAATTATATTGTTTGTACTTTCAGCATAAATAATAGTTAAATTAAGTGTCTTGGTATTAACACGGATGAGTTTCAACTTATTTACACAGAGTTAAATTCTAGATAAATTCTTGGAAACACATGAGAAATCACATTTTCAGCTGACCTGTAAGTGGGTCATATTGTAATCTCAGATTTAAAATTGTTTCAATCTTAACAGGTACAACTGAGTGAATAATTCTTATCAAGAAAGTCTTAAATTACCCTTAATTGAAATTTTATACAACGACACTGTATGCAGGCATCTGAATATAAACTAGATTTCGAACAACCGAGCTCTTTGAAGAAAATGTTTGTCTTGCCGGTAAATAACGCGACATTGATGCATGGCGCTAACATTGACTGAAATCATGCGGCCATAGATCAATATATAAATATATATATATTTTCAAATTTGTTATTAAAGCCCTCATGATAAATATTTTTCTTCCTGTTAAATCCACAAAATTTACAATAAATATAATTCAATGCGATATATTCCCTGTGCCCTATTATCAGCTGAGATCGTTAGTCTTCGGGTAATGTCGATAACGACTGAATTACTAGCGAAAGACAATGACGTAATTGATACGTATATGTCGTGGAAACAATAAATAGTGCAATTTTCGTTGCAATCGACGGATAACGTTTTTAACCGATTAATTTCGGCTGCGTTCGGGTTGTTATTCGTTGAATCATTTGCCGTCTCGTAACGCGAAATATGTTTGCTAATTTTCTTTCTTTTCTTTTAATTTATGAAAAGTCCTTTTCATTGAAAAAATAGCTCAATGACAACTTTGCAAATGTCTGAAAGCATTACAGTTAGAAATTTTAAAAACTCAGTGTCAATATCCATCTTGCACAATCTGTGCATAGAGCCGCTTTAAAGTTTGCGACGGTATAACGTCCAGAAAAAAATGGAATTATTCTAGTCTACGATAGCATCTACATATCGGTTGTACATCCGTTTAAATATGGTTAAATGAATTCAAGTTCCGACATCTTTTAAGTCTGTCGATAATGTCAAATTCAATGCAATGATATCTTCACGAGATGATGTTTGATCGATACTATAGCTGAACAAATACAGACCGATAGTGGCGTCTAGAACGGATAGAATTTCCTCGCATCATCAATTCAATCACGCTGTTGCTAACTCTTTAAATCACGCTTCAATTTATTTCTTGTCTTCCATTATAAAAGGAAAATGTACGAGCATTAGTTAATCGAGTTCGATTAGGATGGTATTCGATTTCCTCTCATACTTTGAGAAAAGCTCCGGCAATAGTGCGGATGATAACTGGTAGGGCTCCTTATCAGGGGGTCCCGGGTTCGATCTCCGGCCCCCGCGATTATTTTTCCGACATTTGTCTCCAATCAAATTGGTGGATAATCGTAAGCCTACCTGGCATAAGCAATTTGAGGCTCGGAAAGGATGACGTGTAAGTCCTGGTGAGAGAAATATCAGGAATCCATGGTTATGTACTCCAGCGGTCGATATAATTTTGTTAGGGGTGTAACGGAAAAGAAAAGATCGCGACATGTAATTAATTTCGTCTTTTCAATTGTACACTATTATTGTTATAAGAAGACTTTTGAACTAATTGTCAAGCGTTGTGTTGAAACCTGTGCTTATTTTGTTCATTGTTAAATTCATTAGCAAAATCTAGATATGGCAGTATGAAGTGTAATTTTGCACGAAGAAAGAGTGATTCTATATGCACAGGGGCAACTTATGCACGAACAAAATCACTTAAATAAAAAAAAATGTACTATACAGTCTATTATAATTTTGGTCGCTTATGTCGCAGAGTTAATCTTAAAGATGCGTTATACCAGACTTTTGGCAAATCATTTTTCCTTTTTTATAATTCACGTCTCAACTTGCTTAACACATTCTAACACAATATAATTTTAGACTGGTACAAATTTAAAAGAAGCTGCAGACAACAACTGTCTTTTCGGATAGAAAATATTGTGGATAAAAAAGAAATTGCTTGATACAAGCAATTTCTTAAAATTCCACAATGTTTTCCAAAGATTTTTTCTTGAGGGGAATTGTGTGGAAATGGGTTAACTGAAAGTAGCTGAAATTCAATTAGAATTTAATCACACACTTCTGAAAATGCAATTATACCATTTTGTAAATTTTCCATGGATTTCAAACGTAAGAAACCCTTTCGAAATTTTGAAGAAAAAAAATCACAGACACCTTTGTTCTTCTTAAAACCTTCAAATATTTTAAATCTAAACAACAAACGTCGAAAAAATTTGTTGACTGCTTGTTGTTATTAAGAAAATAAGAAATACATGTTATGAATTCTCAGTAAGTCTAGTAGTGTTCGACTAATCCCTGACTTTGGTATTTTACAATGCCATTTTTAGATTTAAATATTGTTCAGGAATACCTCTCTTCCTTTAAAGATTAAGCAAGTGCGCTAGGGGGGAATTCTCCTTACATGGTTTAGTCTGATAAATTGACAAATTGTGCTAAAAAACCGCGGCTATAGTATACTTGCTGAAGATTTGGGAGTCACTTATTATTTTTCTTTTCATCAATAATCTCGATGCGGATTCATACATAAGTGTGGTTAGGTTTTTCGTTTTATACCTCCATATAAAAAATCTTTTCATTTCTTATTATTCAATGATACCGACCAAAAAAGCAAATATTTTACAAATTTTGATACCTTTTGATGACACTATTTTGTGCGGAAGCATACAAATAAGCAGCTTAAAATTTTGTTCAATGAGTTATGGATATTTTATTTCGGCCAATCAGATTTCTCAATTTTGATAGGCGAAACTAAAAATTGAATCATAAATATAAATTGATTTTCTTTTTTGTGAAACCCAAATATTATAGAACCAACGATTTTGAGACAAAGGTAGACAAAGCATTTGATGGCAATGAATTCCAGAGCATCAACTTCTGAAAAGAATTGACGGCTGTTTTAAAGTCTTCATTTCTTGTCTGACCATTAATAAAAGGGACTATGGGTATTTTTTAGGCTCCTTCCTTCTTATTTATGAGCTCCAGACTCGCATAACCACGTGCTTTAACCAATTTCCACACAATTTTAGACTGGTCCAAATTTAGAGAAATTGCAGACGACAATGTCAAGTTGATTGCATTTTGATTGTTTTCATCTGTTTGAATAGAAACAATGTGGATAATGCAGAAATTGCCTGATACAAGCAATTTCTTCATTTTCCTTTATGTTTTTCCAAGCTTTTTTCTGAAGAGGCGTAAATCGGAGGGATTGTGTGAAAATGGGTTGACCTAGTTGTTGGAATACTCGGCTCCAAATCTTTTACTTATTTGGTTTGATGTCCGCGTCGGTTCAAAACAAGCCCGCGTCGGATGTTTATCAGCTAAGCATTTGTCGCAAACGTGTGTAAGGTCGGGACGGTTTGGGCCATTAATGGGATAAAGTTGAAGTTAAATGCCTAAAAGGTTTATCGAAATACATGATGGTTTCTTTAAGGAGTGGTGTTACGGGTGACCATTGTACCTTGACTGCAAAACTTTAAAGTTTAGAAACAATGTCTGATAATTTCGTTGGTGGGACTTTCTTACAAAAGAAAAGAATCCGGCTTTTATAATCTCTCGCCTTTTTGATTGATGTCTGCGTTGGTTGAGTGTTGACGAGAGTCATTTGTTAACAAATTGCAGGAGGCGTTCGTGACACAAAATAACTTGTAGGAGGAGTTCGCGACACAAAATTACTTGGATTCTTGTATAAGACTAAGGCCAGGGGAAGACAATTCTTTCGCCTGTGGGAGTTTAGACTCAAAATTAGTGTCTTGCATTTCTTTAACATGCCCGCTAACAAAATAACATGAAAAAAAGAAGATCTTTAAACCATTATATTTATATCAGAAATAAATTACTAGTGCTTGTTAGATTTTACCTATTTTTACAACGTGTACAGGGGATTATACAATCGATTTTGCGTAAGTGCATGCATAGAAAATCGTAGTCCATGTTTACAACTTTATACTCTCATTTTCTTACCATGTCCTATAATATTTGTACTTATCTTATTCGCCCAATTGTAATGAGTATCTGCAGTAAGATGTTGGTAAACGACGGTAAAAAGCTACCACACAGAGAACCAATTAACATCGACGATGAGATGAACGGTCGCTCGATGACTTTTTTGGGTAGGTACATATATAAAGGATTGCCTGAAAAAAATCATTGGCACAATTTTCGATTAACCCTTTTCTGCAACTACTCCTTATAATTGTTATGGGGAGAATAGGTTAATAAGAACAAACACTATATTGTTTGGAAAACATATCGGTATTTGAAAATGTATTGTTTGCAACAAGGGTTAGCTTTAGCATTATTGTGCACAAGTGTACAGATGCTTTTACGATCAATTATTTCTAAAGGAAATTGATTGATTGATACGATTGGGTTTAACACCACTTTTAACAGTGTTTCGGTCATATCGCGGCCGGAGACCTAACAATGGATTCCTGGTAATTCTCACACCAGTACTACCACTACATCCTTTCCTAGCCTCCAGCTGCTATCCCACTAAGGTTTACGATTATCCACCCATTGGTGAGAGAAAAATATCGGAAAGGACATGTGTCGCCGCCGGGGATCTTCTAAAAGAAAGTTCCAATTTTTATTTTGTTAGCAGGTGAACACATTTTCAGATTATTTTCCTAACTTCTGTGTTAGTCCTTAAATGAATGTATTGGCGGGTGACATCTTGTGACATCTAGTGTACTTTTGAATTAATCAGTAAAAAATACATTGTTTTTACTGCCATTCAAGACCAAATCCACACCACTGACTGTAAATGTTCGTACAATAAACAGAAAATATGGTTAATAGTCGCATATTTGTAATTTCTTGCATCCATGTTCTAGTCAACATGATTTTTCTTGGCATTTGTTTGAGGTTAATTTTCTCGAGTGTATATTTTTCGTGTCAACCATTTTTTTACCCAACGTCTTTGAACATTGACATCATCTTTTATGTGAGCCTTTTGGTGGACAAAATTTAGCATAAGTGAAGGTTGATTAATGGGAAAAATGCATAATGTTTTCTTTAAAATAGAGATGACATTAATGTGATGTTTAGTCCAGAAAGGTCAAGTTTGTTTTGCTTGTTTGTTTGCTTTAAGTACATTCACAGATTGAAAACAATTTGAGAATACATGCCAATTGTTAAAACGCCGCAATTACAGTTTCAATAAATCTTTAGTAACGATATTTTGATCGCCTAGCGGCGATATGTTCTTGCGTTGGATTATTTGGATGCGAAACTAGTTTTTTTAGTTATATGATAACGTATGATTGCGTGGGCAATCAAGCAAGCTATAGAAACACAGAAAATTCCATCTATCTGACATGAAGATTTGGTCATCTAATTGTTCTTCTTTGAAATAAATGTATTTTTCCTATGTAGAAAAAATTATTACACATTCGTGCATTTAGACATAATGAAGAAAATCGGCTATGAAACACAGTTAGAAAAATGAGTTTAATTCCGATCGATAAATGTTGCTCTTTGATAACACCCTTACTAATCTGTAAATTTACCAGAAACATCCTGCCAGTTTTATTTAAATAATAGGTCCATCCGAACTGAAGAGTATCCTGCGCTTTGTACGAGCTCATCTGCACTTTTCCCTAAGGAAAAAAGTCCTCTGGCTTCAAAATTGCCATTTCTTTTGTGTAAATTTGAAGAGAATATACTTTCAACTTTTTTTTCAAATTTTCGATGCTGCGCAAGGTGAATGCGCGAAACGTAAATCCCGAAATCGTCATTAAGTAGCTACGATGCTTTCTCGGGTGAGCACTTTTGGGCTATATGATCTTTATCGATGTTGATTTCTAATCCCCATTTATTCAAATACTGATATATGCAGTCAAGTTGAGATTGTGAACTAATTGGACTTGTTGTAAAAATAACGATGTCATCCGCAAAAAGAGTGAGATATTTTGTTAAAAATTCCAAATCAGGCTAAGTGAGATTATCTAACAGGAAAAGGAGGGGAGACAGAGACTCACCCTGTTTCAGACCAATTGTTACATTAAAGAAATCTGAAAGATTTGATGAGTTCGACAATATAACACAGGATTGGATATTATTATAAATACATTTGATCATTTTTATCATTTTTGAACTGATACCAGATTTGACAAGTTATTTGTAAAGATCTTCATGATTTGCTGTATCAAAAGCGAGTTTGTAATCGACAAAAACGCACCATAATTTGTCATTTCTGGATAACAGCGGGTAAAATAAAAATAGCATTTGGTGTGCAATTTTTGTACCTAAATCCGAATTTATTTTCATTGTATGTATCTTGGTCTTTACAACACGGATTTAATCGTTTTCTTAGAATCAAAGAAAATATTTTAGCCACGATGTTGACTAATGTTATACCCCGTAATACTCAGGTTTATTCTAGTCTCAGCAAGAGGGTCATTGGGTATGATACACTTACCTGGGTCACTTTTTTTTCTTTCAACTATCGATTTATATGCACAGTCCAGATTTATGATACAATTCTACCCAACCATCTTTATGTATATTTAGGCACTCCCCACACTCACACACTGTAGCCCTGTCCTTGGGGATCCAAAAGCTATTTTTTTTAGCAATGCCAATAGAATTCCATGAGCATATTTCTTACGACGTATTCAAGGTTCTTTGACTTATATGTCAGGAGAAACCTTTTCGCATCTGGGGACCTGGCGGTTACAATTTTAGCAATGTTGAAAGCGGTAAATGTAGTAATGCCGCGTGCAATTAATAGAGGCTCTAGGCTAACATGGTCAGGGCAAGTATTTTTTCATATTCGTTGCCATGAGAACAAGAGCTTTCAACGAATATCAATTGTTTTCGCAATTTTGAAAGAGGACAATATATGAAGCATATATGTCAAATTTGGTTGAAATTGACCTTTGACTTTGGGAGAAGACATAAAAAGGATTTAGTCTGATCCCCTTTAGGCTCTGTCCCAAAGGACATGTCGTTAATGATTTTTGCAATTAGAGAATTAGTTTATGTACTGGTCCTTCATGCAAATGACAAGGTTCTATGTCCCTTAATTATCAGAATTTCGAAAATTGTCTAGCTCACCAGAGCATGATCAATGTCCGATCAATATCCGCCTGTCAGTCCGTCCGTTCACAAACTAACTATAAGATTAAAAAAATAATTGACCGTCTTTGAAAATACTTCAAAGACTTAAAATCCATGAAAAACTCCGATTATCATGGCAACGGGTTGACACAATAAATAAATGAATAAATAGTAATAATAATAAAATAAAATAAAAAAAAATCACTTAAAAATCCTCTTCTTCTAAACTACAACGTCTAGAGTCTTTATATTTGATCATCGCCTTGTCGCTCTCTACAAAAATACTTCAAAGAATTACTGTACCACGAAAATTAGCCCTATGTTGAAATGAGGAAGGAAATCTTTAAAAATATTCTTCTCCTAAACCGTATTGCCTGTAGCTTTGCTATTTGGTATATGTCGTTTACTTATGACCATCTACCGAAATACTTCAAAGAATCATTATACTTTGAAACCCTATGTTATGGTATAGGAATAAAGAAATAATTCTTTATCTTCTTTAAAAAAAGGTGATGGGCGTAGAGCTATAAAGTTTTCATTTAGCCTTTCCTCGTGCTTTTATACCAAACTAATCCAATTTATTTAAATGTATCTTATATGAAAAGACTCCGGCTGTTTTTTAGATCCCAGAATATAAATAAAAAGGATAGTCTTTAGAAATCTGGTAAACTGCGGAGCCTACAGCTTTGCAGAATTTGCACGTATCATTACCTTATGGTCTTCAATCAAAATAGTTCAAAAATCGCTCTTAGATCAGATCTTGTTCTTTGCATAAGTGCTGAAGTGAATATCGTTAGACTTAGAGTGTTCACATTTTGCATGTAGAATTGCTTTTTTGCTGATTCAGCTAACTTAACTTGAACTGTAGGTTAGCTCTTAGATTAAAATTAGTCCTATGTCGTAGGATCCAAGAAGAGATACTGTGCGATATGAAATATTTGCTCACGCTAATCTTAGGATGTTATGATGATCGACGATAATTGAATTGTATATCAAATAAAAGGCGAACGGATGCACTCTTTATTCGTTCTCATTCAATTTTTCGTCGACGTCATAATATTTCTAAAGCATAAGCTATACATGCAAAAAATGATTAATATTACGCTCGAGATTTAATAGAGAAATTTACAGAAGTTGAAAGATTCGATGAAGAGCACTATAAATTTCTTTAGATAATACATGAAATTGCAGTCTTGTCAATGCACTTTAGGACGATACAGGTAACAGTATTGTTGACTGACATTTACACCCTCCCTTTGCCTTCTCTTAGACTTGATGGTAGGGAGCATAATGTACACACACACAAACCCCATTAAACAACAACAAAAGCAAAATATCAAAACAACTGAAATGACCTCAACTTAATTACTAGTCACAATTATGCGAAAATTCCACGTAACATGCTTATTTTGCACTATTGACGATTTTCTTATTTCTCGACAAAAATCATCTTAAAGAAACTAAGCAATTTCCTATAAGGAGAATTAAAAGATACATATCTTGTAAATAGCGCTCATGATAAATTGTTGAAATGAATTTATATACTTTTTCTTTTCAGCATGCGTCTAGTATTGAACTATAAAAAACTCTGATTGTTCAGGGGATAACATACTCACTTCCTTCCGATAGATCTTAAGTTGAGCTCACGTTTTCTATGACAACAATGCCGAACTGATTAGGACAGTATTATTCCTATAATCTTGCGCAATCCTGTGCCATTACAATAAAAATTATAGTAATTAAGAAATACCATTAGACCAATCGTCGATGGTTGACCTTTTGAGTGGAAAATTGTAAATTCTATCCAGAATCCGATAGAGCTACAGGTTATATAAGAGGGCGCACTGAGTTTTCTTTCCCGCCTAAAATGAATTGGTATCGAAACGTTCCTGAAACTTGAGCATTCGTGGATTGCAGTGAAGAAAACGTTTCAGTATATGATCAGGCTGTAAAAGTACGTTGGTCAATCGACAACCACTAAAATCTGCTAACAGTACAAGTGGACAAGGATTTTCATTAACTACCAAACTTTCCAATGTCTTTTTTGTGTATAAATATAACAATAATATGTGAAGTTAAGTCATCCCCTTCTACCCTGTATACAAACATTACTACACAATCTAAAACTGATTTGAAAGGAGGGGCTACATTTCAATTTCCTCATCATAATTCTTTATGACTGTCTGTCTTTCATTCTTTCCTTAGCTGAGGTTAGGTCGACACTACGCGAACCCGATTTTAGTTCACACACACAAAAAAAGCATAATGTTCTGTTGGTAGAAAAGCTCTATTAACAGCTATACGGTTTCTTGCCGGGGTTTATCACGATTATTTCCGGTTGGAGAAAATGATGTCACCTGAGGCGCAGGCGATGTTGAACATCGTTTTCTCCAGCCGAGAATAAATCGTCCTATAACGCGACAAGAAACCAATTCATTATGCTAGAAAGTTTAAAACTAAATTTTCATCGCGTAACCTGTATAGGTCTTCCAAAGATATCAATTTCAACCAAAATACCAATTCACCTTTGCGTCTCTTATTAAAGTTTGCGGCGCCATGTATTCCACGAAAAAGCTTAAAAAAAAAAAAAAAAAAAAAAAAAAAATACCCACTATGATTGTCTGTCTATCTAGTTCCCGCGGTAAAGCAATTCGTTCTTAAAGATGGTGACCTTTTCAATTTAACAAATATAACAACAAAGGACAAAAACAACAAAGGATAAAAACAACAAATTGCTGGAAGGAGATGAATTTAAAAAAGAAAATACACATGCCCTCTCTATACCACCGTAGATAGTCTAGCGCTTTAAAATAGTGGGAATATTAGTACCAGTCAAAGTCATTCGATTAGAAAAGAAATCATTAAGATTAGACAATGCTTAACACGTGGCCCTACGAGATTTTTAATTCTTATTTCAAACAGACTGTCAATCTAGAGGTCCCGGGTTCGATCCCCGACGGCGGCACTCATCTTTTCCGACTATTTGTCTCCCTTAGCAATGGGTCGATAATCGTAGACCTATGTAGGATAGCAGCTGGAGGCTAGGATAGGATGTAATGGTAGTACTGGTCTGAGAAATACCAGGATTCCATTGTAAGGTGCTCCAGCCGCCGCGATATAACTGAAAGATTGTTGAAAGCGACGTAAAACCTCATTCAAACATACAAACTTATTTCAACCAGATTTCAACTCATCGAAAAAAGTCCTTATTCCTGTGAACGTAAATCACGCTATTAGGTTTAACCGTTTTCTCTCGCAAGCTACGTAAAACACCCTATTATCACTGATTGCCATGAAAAATTAACAGCTTTTCTATATCTACACAAGTATTAGCACGAATGATCCGATGATCCTATTTAAGCACACTGCCACATAATGACGTTTTATTTGGCGTTTGATTGCGTTTAAAATGAAAATTACTGGAAAAAACCAAGACTCTGCAAAGTCATTCTATTTGTCAACAACATAATATAGTTTTGTAAAGCTTTAATTTTTGTCAGTGGCATAGTGTTTTCAGAGCTACTTCCATAAGCCTCAACGGCGGGTTCATTGAGTTCTTATAGATATGACGCATTCTTTTGACGTTTCCTGATAAATTTAGTCATTCTTTGGTTACGCGCAAGAAACCATTTGGCTACGGTAACACTGTGTTGTAAGTTGTCCGTTAGATTTGTGTAGTTTGTACGGTGGTTTTGAGTGGTCAATCAAAGATGGCGTCCATGGAACAACGTGAGAGGTAGGTGTCTTAGTTTTCGTCGATAATATTTCCTTAAATGACCGTATCTTGTCTTGATACTGATATAATCGTACAGGAGAAATGTATACCTATCCACGGTTCTATATATCAAAGTACCAGTGTTGCCCTAACGCCGTCGGTCGTAATGCAAACACAGCCCAACACGGAAATTTTTTTTCGAAGCGAGAAAGTTGTCTTTTTAAGCATGATTATGTAATAATCAGCGAACTAGGAAACAAAATATTGCTGTAACTTGGATGTTTTTAATATGCCCTTTCCTATGGTTACGGCTATTTTAAACAGAATTGTTCAGAATGGCCACAAACGCTGTGTTTAGAAAATGATCATACAACGGTGCAGTCACAGTGAAAATATGCAGACACAACGGTGCAGTTTCTGTGTGTTGTGAACGGTGTAGTTATTATTTTCATAACAAATTGTGAACGGTGTAGACATAAAGCAATTATTGTGAACGGTGTAGACATGAAGCAATACAGAACTTGTTATTTTTCAAATGATATTCTTTTTAATGTTTAATGAAATTATTGCCAAATTTCTTCAATAATTATGTTAATATATGACTGATTTGAAAATGCTTTGAAGCAAAGAAGGTGACAATACGTCTGGAAAAAAGAAAAACTTTAATCAGAATTGAGGAAGATTCCAGTTTCTTTGCTATTTCTCAGAGCAATTTCATAAGGGTCAAATAGAAGAAAAAAATCAAGAATCTGACAGTGTCTTTTTTATTCATTATTTTTATTTTCAGTTCCATGCTGTTCACTTGTTACCACTGCCCTTTCAAAGGAAGTTTTGAAAATGTTGTGAAGCATTCAGAACAGGACCATTCCAACCAGATATTAAAAGTGCGCAGGAGAGAGATAAATGAAAAGACTGGCCAAAAAGGTTTGAAAACTCTGAACTTTAACATAATTCCGGATATTGTAAAAAACTCAAACCAAGATATAATCCCCATTTACGATCATGGAACACACAAGATAGACCTCATCAACATAGAAAACCAGGATTTTGGAATTAGCAATCTTTCTATCGATGATATCCCTGATTTTGAATGCACGAGTCCTGTACATAAACAATTACGAAGTTCGACACCCCATAAAGTTCAAAAAGCTCCGACCGTAATTCCAGATATTTCAATTGGATGTGCTGAAACAGATGATACGGATAGGGACTCTTCTCTTTCTGCACGGGACATGGAAATATTGGCCGAAATGAAGAGTTTGCTCCCAGATTCGATTAAGTCATTGAGAAACGTTGATCAACTTGGTAATAGGTTATCTTTTCATCAGATGGTCAAGGAAGGTTGGTTCCCAATGGAAAACATTGCATTTTATCTATTTATGGATGTTTGTAAATTCTACTCTCTTGAAAATACCTCTCGTCGTCTGTTTGTTCCGCTAATTTATCAATCATCGGTGTGAGTAAGCCAGGTTTTATTTTGGCATTTTCAGATGTGACCTCTTCTTCAGGACTGGCAATTTTCTGACCAAGATTTTTGGGCCCACTCGTAAAATGTAACCGTTTGCCATGAAAAAGACAATATCCTACTCGCCAAAAACGCTTGACTTTTGGTGTGAAACGCATTGAAGAGGTATTTTCAAGAGAGTAGAATTTACACACATGAAATGCAATGTTTTCCATCGGGAACCGACCTTCCTTGACCATTTGATGAAAAGATAACCAATTACCAAGTTGATCAACGTTTCTCAATGACTTAATCACATCTGAGAGCAAACTCTTCATTTCGGCCATTATTTCCATGTCCCGTGCAGAAAGAGAAGAGTCCCTATCCGTATCATCTGTTTCAGCACATCCAATTGAAATATCTGGAATTACGGTCGGAGCTTTTTGAACGACTTTATGGGGTGTCGAACTTCGTAATTGTTTATGTACAGGACTCATGCATACAAAATCAGGGATATCATCGATAGAAAGATTGCTAATTCCAAAATCCTGGTTTTCTATGTTGATGAGGTCTATCTTGTGTGTTCCATGATCGTAAGTGGGGATTATATCTTGGTTTGAGTTTTTTACAATATCCGGAATTATGTTAAAGTTCAGAGTTTTCAAACTTTTTTGGCCAGTCTTTTCATTTATCTCTCTCCTGCGCACTTTTAATATCTGGTTGGAATGGTCCTGTTCTGAATGCTTCACAACATTTTCAAAACTTCCTTTGAAAGGGCAGTGGTAACAAGTGAACAGCATGGAATTGAAAATAAAAATAATGAACAAGAGGGCCGTTGGCCCTGGGGCGCTCACCTGAGATAAAGGCTCTTTTCCTTTCAACAGTCTAATTTCATGTTAAGGTTAGGATTATGAAACAAGTGGGCCACAATTACATATAAAGACTATGAACCTGGGGATCCAAAAGTCTAAATTACAAATTCCAAGGCTTTAGTGCTGATTTGAAAGAGGGAAAAAACTTTTCCATGGTTTATAATTTCAGAAATAAGAAAGAAGTCTGTGAACTGATGCTTCATGCCTATACCCCCGGGTCCGCCCCTGGAGACCCGAGGATCATTATTTTAGCTATTTTGTAAGAGATCAATATACTGATGCTTCATGCAAAATATCAAGGCTTTACGCCTTCTGGGTCAGGAGGAGAAGATTCTTAAAGATTATTTTGAAATTTCACTTTTGTAACCATGGCAACCAGAGTTTTAAATGGATTTCAATTCTTTTAGCTAATTTTAAGGGGGACCACCTAAGGAACATTTCTGCAAAATTTGGTTCAAATTGGCCCAGTGGTTAAAGAGGAGATGTCATTTAAAAATCGATCTTTGTTTCTATATGAACCCCCCCCCCCAAACTGGAGCTCCCCCACTGGGGACCCGAGGATCATGATTTTAGCTATCTTGAAAGAAGTCAATAAACTGATGTTTCATGCAAAATATCAAGGCTCTACGCTTTCTGGGTCAGGAGGAGAAGATTTTTAAAGATTATATTAAAATTTTCCTTTTGTTGCCATGGCAACCAGAGTTTTTAACGGATTTCAATTCTTTTAGCTATTTTTGAAGGGGACCACCTAAGGAACATTTCTGCCAAATTTGGTTCATATCGGCTTAGTGGTTTGGGAGGAGATGTCATTTAAAAAATCATTCTTTATTTCTATATAAACCCCACCCCCCTGGGGCTTCGCCCCTTGGGACCCGAGGATCATTATTTTAGCTATTTTGAAAGAGGTCAATATACTGATGCTTCATGCCAAATATCAAGGCTCTACGCCTTCTGGGTCAGGAGGAGAAGATTTTTAAAGATTTTTTTTTAAAATTTCACTTTTGTTGCCATGGCAACCAGAGTTTTTAACGGATTTCAATTCTTTTAGCTGTTTTTGAAGGGGACCACCTAAGGAACATTTCTGCCAAATTTGGTTCAAATTGGCCCAGTGGTTTGGGAGGAGATGTTGTTTAAAAAATCGTTCTTTATGTCTATATAAACCCCACCCCCCTGGGGCTCAGCCCCTGGGGACCCGAGGATCATGATTTTAGTTATTTTGAAAGAGGTCAATATACTGATGCTTCATGCCAAATATCAAGGCTCTACGCCTTCTGGGTCAGGAGGAGAAGATTTTTAAAGATTTTTTTAAAATTTCACTTTTGTTGCCATGGCAACCAGAGTTTTTAACGGATTTCAATTTTTTTTAGCTGTTTTTGAAGGGGACCACCTAAGGAACATTTCTGCCAAATTTGGTTCAAATTGGCCCAGTGGTTTGGGAGGAGATGTTGTTTAAAGAAATTGTTGACGGACGACGCACGACACACGACGCACGACGGACGGACGCCGGACAAAAGGGGATCACAATAGCTCACTTGAGCACTACGTGCTCAGGTGAGCTAATAAAAAAAGACACTGTCAGATTCTTGGTTTTTCTTCTATTTGGCCCTTATGAAATTGCTTTGAGAAATAGCAAAGAAACTGGAATCTTCCTCAATTCTGATTAAAGTATTTCTTTTTTCCAGACGTATTGTCACCTTCTTTGCTTCAAAGTATTTTCAAATCAGTCATATATTAACATAATTGTTGAAGAAATTTGGCAATAATTTCATTAAACATTAAAAAGAATATCATTTGAGAAATAACAAGTTCTGTATTGCTTCATGTCTACACCGTTCACAATAATTGCTTTATGTCTACACCGTTCACAATTTGTTATGAAATTGATAACTACACCGTTCACAACACACAGAAACTGCACCGTTGTGTCTGCATATTTTCACTGTGACTGCACCGTTGTATGATCATTTTCTAAACACAGCGTTTGTGGCCATTCTGAACAATTTTTTTTAAAATAGCCGTAAATATAGGAAAGGGCATATTAAAAACATCCAAGTTACAGCAATATTTTGTTTCCTAGTTCGCTGATTATTATATAATCATGCTTAAAAAGACAACTTTCTCGCTTCGAAAAAAAATTTCCGTGTTGGGCTGTGTTTGCACAACGACCGACGGCGATAGGGCAACACTGGTACTTTGATATATAGAACCGTGGATAGGTATACATTTCTCATGTAAAATGATATCAATATGAAGGCATGAAACGTCTGTTTATGAAAATTATCGATGAAAACTAAGACACCTACCTCTCATGCTGTTTCGTTGTCGCCATCTTTGATTGACTGCACAAACCTAACGGACAACTTACAACACGGTGGGTAAGCATCTCCCAAATCCACACCGTAGAAGAATGTCTAAGAAGAACCAGGAGGAAGATAGCTAGAGGCCGGTAGGACAAACGAGTAGCTTCAATTCCGAGCCGGGGAAAAGATGGATCGCAATGTCAATTAACGAATCAATCGACTAATCTAATCATTCATTGTGACCGGAAGTGAAGTTTGAACTCAGGCATTGGTAGACATTTATGTAAAGCATTTTTGTTCGTTTGGAGACTTAAACGCCGTAACTACAGCTTATTCAAGTTGTAGTTAGGCTGTTTAGGCCGCCAAACAACCATTTCACTTTTTGTTACATGTTACTGGCCATAATTTGTGGAAAATAAAGCCGTTTGATATTGAAGTTGAATACCCTCTCGGAGCTCAGGGTCAATTATTCGATCGTTAGATTGCAAATTCTGGCCATATAAGTACATTGTGCCGTTTTTGTAAAAGAACTACACGAATTCTCATAAGTTTAAAAGAATACAGACAAATGTATATACTCATGTGCAAACGTAAATTTTATAAGTAGTTCAATATGTTCGAGTTTAATCTTTGAGCGCGTACGCTGAAACAGTAAACACCTTCATTTATTGGTCCGCTTGTAATTGTCTGCACATATGTTTATTTCATACGTGATCATGATCAATTTTTGAGCACACGTCTGACTTTTGTGGGTACACCTGCATCATTTTCGCGGGACATGCTATGTTTAACGTGCGCGACTTATAGTGGTCCCTTATTTGGTACCTCTTATTTAAGGTGTCTTGCTAGTCATTTGTTGTTTCATAATACATAGAGTTACCCGAAGCCTACTAGTAACGAACCCAATGTTAGACAAGAGTTTATAGGGCTTCATCTTGTAGGATCTCAGGACAACTGACGGATGTCTGGCCCCGCCGACTTACTTCCGACTTAGGAATTTAACCGAGGCTGTACACGAGATTATTTCTAAAGTAAATGTCAAGGACACCCTCAAAATCTAATGATGAAATCTGCAGTTTAAATAAGCTATAGTTACAGCGTGTAATAGTTAAGACCACCACCAACAACAAAAAATTGAAATAAACAAATAAATGTAGGGGATCAGTAATCTCATTCTTGATAAATGATTGGTTAATTGATTTCCAATTTTGGAGCATAAATTAATTACAGTCATTGTAAAGAGAAAGTCTTCGTTGGATGTTGAACCTAGAGAAAGTCTTCGTTGGTTTTTGAAACTAGAGAAAGTCTTCGTTGGATATTGAAACTAGAGAAAATCTTCGTTGGGTGATGAAACTAGAAAAGTCTTCGTTGGAAGTCGAAACTAGAAAATTTTCGTTCTTTGATGAATCTTTTGAAAGTCTTGGTTGGGTGTTGAAACAAGAGAAAGTTTTCGCAGTGTTTTGAAACTAGATTAAGCCGTCTTTGAGTGTTGAAACTAGAGAAAGTCATCGTTAAGTGTTGAAACTAGAAAAGCCCTCGTCGTGTTTTGAAACTAGAGAAAGCCTTCGTTGTGTGTTGAAACTAGAGGAAATCTTTGCTGGATGTTGAAACTAGAGACAGCGTTCGCTTGGTGTTAGGAAAAGTCTTAGTTGGGTGTTGAAACTAGAGAAAGTCTTCGTTGGGTGTTGAAATTAGTGAAATTTTTCGTTGTGTGTTGAAATTAGAAAAAGTCTTGGTCTGAAATGCAAACTAGAAAACGTCTTCATAAGGTGTTTACACTAGAGAAAGTCTTCGTTCGGTGTTGAAACTAAAGAAAGTCTTCGTTTGGTGTTGAAACTAAAGAAAGTCTTCGTCGGATGATGAAACTAGAAAAAGTCTTCGTTGTGTTTTGAAAAAAGGGATACTCTTCGTTGTGTGTTGAAACTAGAGAAAGAACTCGTTGTGTTGAAATCAGAGAAAGTCTCCGTTGAGTTTTGAAACTAGAGGAGGCCTTCTTTGGTTGTTGAAACTAGAAAAAGTCTTCGTTAGGTGTTGAAGCTAGAAAAGCCTTCGTTGTGTGTTGAAACTAAAGAAAGTCTTCGTTGGGGTTTCACATCAGAGAAAGTCTTCGTTGTTTTTGAAACTAGAGAAAGTCTTTGTTTGATGTTAAAACTAGAGAAAGCATTTTTTGGGTGTTGAAACTAGAAAAGTCTTCGTTGGGTATCGAAACCGGAGAAAGTCTTCGATGGGGGTTAAAACTAGAGAAAGTCTTCATTTGGTCTTGAAACTAGAAAAGTCTTCGATGGGTGTCGAAAAGTAGTGAAAGTTTTCCTTGTGTGTTGAAAGTGGAGAAAGTTCTCGTTGTGTGTTGAAACTATAAAAAGTCTTCGTTGGGTGTTTGAAATATAGAATGTCTTCGTTGTGTGTTGAAACTATAGAAAGTCTTCGTTGGGTATTTGAAAAATAGAATGTCTTCGTTGGGTGTTGAAACTATAAAAAGTCATCGTTGGGTGTTGAAACTAGAGAAAGTCTTCGTTGGGTGTTGAAACTAAACAAAATCTTCGTTGTGTGTTGAAACTAGAGAAAGTCTTCGTTGTGTTTAAACTATAGAAAGTCCTCGTTGTGTTGAAGCTGTAGAAAGTCTTCGTTTGGTGTTGAAACTAGAGAAAGCCTCCGTTATGTGTTGAAACTAGAGAAAGTCTTCTTCTAAATGTGATCCCTGGAATTATAGTTATCTGGGTAGATGATCATTAGTCGATACTGTAACTGAACAAACTGGTAGTGGCGTCTTGAATTGACCAATAACGGTTGTTAGTCAAAGAATTAATCGACCAACCATTTCATTTATTCATATATCACGTTTTTTTGCAAACTTTATGGCCAGTAACGTGCAATAAGAAAATTAAATGGTCGGATTGGAACATAGGCGTCGTAACTACTGCTTGAATAAGCTGTAGTTACGATGTTTAAGTAGCCTAACCAGCTGAAAGGCGGCCGATGTCAGAATTCAAAGTTTACTCTGCACTTCCAGTCAGAGTCAGTGTGCATGGCCAGCAAAGTTGATGGGCGGGTCCAACAATCCGTCAAAGGGTAGAATTTCCTCACTTCATCAACTCAATTATACTTCTGCAACATTTGTTAATAACAAAAAAAAAGTGTGAACATTACCTAACCGAGCAGAAATGAGGATTCGAGGAGAGAAATATTCTATGGTTCCCTAAGGTCTTTTCGGGAAAGAACATATTTCCACTATGTCGAAGGCGCTAACTGTGCATGTTAATCGCTAGTAATCTGTTTCACTCACAAACTTTTCAATGTCACCTCTACGAACGCAGTCTTTTACACGTACATCACATGCTGAATGTACTTCTAATTCGGCGTCGTGGACAAGTCGTCGTTAAAATTTACAGATGACTGTTCGCTTGAATAAGCTATAGTTACGATGTTTAAGTCGCTATACCGACTTAAATGCTTCATAAATGTGTCGGCCATTGTCGGAGTTCAAAGTTCAATTCCGTTTTAAATGAATGATTTAAAGGCCGACTGATTCTTTGATTGACAGCCACCATTGGTCAATTCTTTCGGCCGATTACGATTACTGCATAAAGCAAATACCGTTTGTCCCACGTCGGCGATTGTTTGGGGACACGATTGTTTGTTTGAAATTTTAGAAAAAAAATCCGGCAGTACCATCAAATCGACCTTCCTGCGAGGAATTATTCCTTTGTTGGCGATCAAGTAATACCCGCATGATAGGACAATCGGTGATTAATCGTTGGAATGCCATCGATATGCCAGCGTACTGTTGCCTGTGACGCCAGCGCCAAACAAATGATTGATTGATTGAATTGGGTTTAGCGCCACTTTTAATATTATTTCAGTCATATCGCAGCGGCTGGAGAACCTAACAATGGATTCCTGATATTTCTCACACCAATACTACCACTACATCCTTTCTAGCTTCGCGCTGCTTTCCCACTTAGGTTAACGATTATCCACCCACCGGTGAGAGACAAATGTCGGAAAAGATATACGCCGCCACAGGGGATCGAACCCATGACATCCCATGATTGAAGATTAGGAGTCTGAAACGCTACCAACTGCGCTATGACGGCGACTACTAGCGCTAAACAAGACAAAACAAAACAATACAATAGCATAAATTTGGTGTATCGTTAAAGGTAAGTGTGCGACTGTATAAATAACCATGACTGGTCGATTGTCGCTCGGTATATATGAACAAGTTATAGTGATTGGTCAAACGTCAATCTAACGGGAGGTATCGGTTCTTAAACTCTGATAAGAAAAACTTGCCAAATGCCTAAACATACGCTCAAATGGACGCCCAACACTTAAATATGAGTAAGATATTATCTCCGCGGTAATCTGATAGGCTTAAATTGGCTTTTTTTTAGTTATATAGTAAAGGTTCAGCGGAATTCCAAGTTATTTTTAGATATCACGGAATTCGGTTGTCGACACCGCATGACCTCATTTGCATATGACCCATAGTCAACGGAAGGTAACAAATCGACAAGCGAAACGACTAGCGTCCTAAATCATGACACACCAAATGGTTAGCGCATCACTACGGTAAATGTTTATATTAGGTCTGACGCTTACGGTAGGTTTGGACTGATCTTTACAGAATTGAAGATCGGCTAGCGAACATTACTCATGAAGACGTAACGATGACGTTGGTTGGAGCAAATTCCAGCTTACTGCGGGATTCCACCGGTCAACACACAGTGTGAATAACCCAATATTCTTTGAAACTATTTCGGCTTCATTTAAAAATACATTAAAAGCCAACGTAGGTTATTGGGGAATTACCCTGATTTATTCTGATAAACGACCTCTGATTTTCTCAAAGCTTCATTTCAGAATATTGTTTTGAAAATAGTATATTATGGGAAATAAGAATATAAAAAAAATGTGACATGAAAATAAAATGTCCACTACTACATACAGATTTGTCTTTGTATATTGTGATCACTTTCGACCGGCGTCCGGCCGTCGTAAATCGTGCGTCGTGCGTCGTGCGTCGTCCGTCAACAATTTCTTTAAACAACATCTCCTCCAAAACCACTGGGCCAATTTTAATCAAATTTGGCTGAAACGTTACTAAGGTGGTCACCTTTAAACATAGCTAAAAGAATTGAAATTCGTTTAAAACTCTGGTTGCCAAAATAATCTTTAAAAATCTTCCTGACCCAGAAGGCGTATATCTTTGATATTTTGCATGAAGCATCAGTGTATTGATCTCTTTCAAACTAGATAAAATCTTGATCCTCGGGACCCTAGGGGCAGAGCCCAAGAGGGATTGGGTTTATATAGAAATAAAGAACGATTTTTAAATGACATCTCCTCGCAAACCACTGGGCCAATTTGAACCAAATTTTGCAGAAATGTTACCTAGGTGGTCACCTTTAAAAATAGATAAAAGAATTGAAATTCGTTTAAATCTTTGGTTGCCATGGCAACAAAAGTTTTTTAAATTATCTTTAAAAATCTCCTGCTCCTGACCAAGAAGGCGTAGATCCCTGATATTTTGTATGAAGCATCAGTATATTGACCTCTTTCAAAATAGCTAAACTCTTGATCCTCGGGTCCCCAGGGGCAGAGCCCCAGTGGGATAGGGTTTATATAGGAATAAAGAAAATTTCTTAAATGATATCTCCTCCCAAACCACTGGGCAAATTTGAGCCCCAGGGTGATGGGGTTATATAGAAATACAGACATTTTTTAAATGACATATACTCCAAAACCACTCGGCCAATTTGAACAAAACTTGGCAGAAATGTTCTTTACGTGTTCCCTTAAAAATAGCTTCGAGAATGGAAATCCGTTAAAAATTCTTGTTGCCATGGCAACAAAAGTGAAATTTTAAAATAATCTTTAAAAATCTTCTCCTCCTGACCCAAAAAGTGTAGATCCTTGATATTTTCCATGAAGCATCAGTGTATTGATGTCTTTCAAAATAGCTAAAATCATGATCCTCGGGTCCCCAGGGGCAGAGCTCCAGAGGGATTGGGATTATATAGAAATAAAGAACGATTTTAAATGACATCTCCTCCCAAACCACTGGGCTATTTTGAACCAAATTTTGCAGAAATGTAACCAAGGTGGTCACCTTTAAAAATAGCCAAAAGAATTGAAATTCGTTTAAATCTTTGGTTGTCATTGCAACAATTTTTTTTAAAATAATCTTTAAAAATCTCCTGCCCCTGACCAAGAAGGCGTAGATCCTTGATATTTTGCATGAAGCATCAGTATATTGACTCTTTCAAAATAGCTAAACTCTTGATCCTCGGGTCCTCAGGGGCAGAGCCCCAGGGGGATGGGGTTTATATAGAAATAAAGATTTTTTTTTAAATTACATCTCCTCCCAAAACACTGGGCCAATTTGAACAAAACTTGGCAAACCTTACGTGTTCCCTAAAAATTAGCTTCGAGAATGGAAATCCGTTAAAAATTCTTTTTGCCTTGGCAACAAAAGTGAAATTTTAAAAATCTTCTCCTCCTGACCAAAAAGGCGTAGATCCTTGATATTTTGCATGAATCATCAGCATATTGATCTCTTACAAAATAGCTAAGATCATGATCCTCGGGTCCCCAGGGGCTGAGTCGGGGTGGGGGGATATAGGCATGAAGCGTCTTTTCAAAGACTTCTTTCTTATTTCTGAAATTAAAACCCGTGGATCCTGAGGGAGGAAAAACGTTTTTCCTTCTTTTAAATTTCCCATTAAGCCTTGGTATTTGCACTTTAGACCTTTGGATCCCCAGGTACATAGTCTTTTTATGGATGTCTGGCCCACGTGTATCATAATCCTAACCTTAAAATGAATTAGACTGTTGAAAGAAAAAGAGCCTTTATCTCAGGTGAACGCCAAAGGGCAAACGGCCCTCTTGTTTTCAATTTAAGAGTCTGTCATGGAAAAAGTCATGGGCTTAATATTGTGTTCTTTGTAGTTTTTTTTAAATTTCTTCGAATTGAGTGCTAACATTATCTGATTTTTTTTGCATTCTTGTCATAAATCAAATGCTTCAGATTGTAAATTACTGTATTTTACTTTTCGGAGCCTTTCCTTCTAGACGAAAAATCTTCTTTTTCAAAAATATCCCCTCATCTGTTCTCAAGATTTCTTGAAAGTCCTTACTGATACATTTTTTAAGCCCTGCATAATACTATTTTCATATTTTAGATAGATGATGCTATGGTAACTTATAAACTTTGTGTAAGTTAGACATTTTCATGACTTTTTTATACGAGTTATATCTCTTTATTACCTATAAATTTGTAGCTCTAATAGCAAATGGAACTCAGTTAGGGAATTGTTGTACAAGAGAGCCATAACTTTAAGATAAAAAGGTAGAAACTATCTGCTCCTACCTAGTTTTTACCTATTTATTACTTCTTCCTGAGTCAATTTAAAGTTATCTGCTTCTCATATTGTATATTAATATTTTTAAAAGCAATTTCTTCTTTTTACACAAATTTTTCCCATTGTTTTTCCCGAGGCGGCGGCACGTATTCTTTCCGACGTTTGTCTCACACCAATGGGCGGATAATCGTAAACCTAAGTGGGATAGCAGATGGAGGCTAGGAAAGGATAAAGTGGTAGTACTGGTTTGAGAAATACCAGGAATCCATTGTTAGGTGCTCCGGCCGGTTAAGAGCGGCGTTAAACCCCATTCAATCAATCAATCAAATTCTAGTGTAACACACCTATGGAAATCTTTATACGAGCTTCCTATGTGAGCTTGCTAAACACTAAAAGCTCATTTTATTGTCATAACATTTCACTGCCGTTGTCAAATCATGACACAACTAATGATCTTAAAGAAGTTTTAACAAGAAAACTTCTATCAGGAGAGTACTTTTTTAATTATTTAAAGATTACTTTTTGAAAGATCGATATCAAATAATGATATGAAACCTTTGCCATGACAACATGTTTCGGAAAATAATTTAGATAGAGATTCAGAGTCTGTCAGATTTTCCCTTTTTCTGTGTATAATTTAAATTACAATATTCTATACTTTTTTAAAAAAAAGTATTTACAATAATTCAACAAAGCAGTCTTATGATCGTCTTATTGGGAGTAATATTGGGAGTAATATTCTAATTTGTACTCTTGAACTGATCAGATAAAAGTATGTGCACGAAGTTGTTTAATTATTTTATCCACACAGCATTGATCCTAAGAAAAAATCGTCGGTGCACGAGTAAAAAGTTTTAAATTACGGCGTTATTTAAGCATCGACGAAATGCATATATTTTCGTATTCATACGTGTATAACAAGTTTTTGCCAATGTTAATTCCGGCAGACAGACAGTAAAATACATGGTAGAATTTGTCTGATAATTTGCGAGTTGACATATTCTTATGGTATCAGGTAGAAAATACATATAGCCTTATTTCAGATAGAATACCCGTAATGAGCTATTTGGAACATCGAGTTTCCTCGGGTAAATTCGAACCTTTTGATTTGCTAGCGGAAGATGATAAAATAACGAAGTAAATACGTCATTATAGTAATCACACTGAAACCGAAATGTTACGAAGTCACCCGAGAAATCCCGACGTCGAGCGATAAAAAACCGCATTTCTGGAATTCTACTCTAAGGAAAACTTATTGCAAAATACCAGGTAAAATATATCTATAGTGCGATTTCGAATTTATTTGAAACCTTTACTTAGCTTTAAGAGCACCTTAATTTCACCTGGTGACAGTTTATATCGTGTTTTTCTCGCTTGACCGGTACCCTCCTTCCGGTGGTCGTTGACATACGGTGACAGGATAGGTTATGTTATATTCTCCTCGGCGAGAATCCAATACAATATTTTTGATCATTATTACACCATTATCTAGTTTAAGTCCATCTTAAGTCGTTTTTGTAAGGAAGAAGATTCGCACAAAATGTCTATACAAAGTCTATGTCTGCAATCGTAAAATTTTGGACCCAAAATGGCATTTTCGTACCTATTTAGGACTCACCTAATCATCTATTACTGGTACAGTCTGGGACGTTTCGCTCATCGGATAACCATGAATACACTATCCGGTTCATATTGAAATATTAAATACCCGTTTCTGTGTATTATTTGGCATTTCGGTAAATTCTTTCCTTGGCTTTATAAAACATCGAGTCCCCCTGTTAAATACACAGAAAAACTCCTCAGAACGAGGAAGGGTAAAGGCGTCTTTAACTTTACGATTATAGACCCTTTGATACTCTACGCACATGCGTAATGAGCCGTTTTACCAACAACAAATACAACATTCCTTGCACATAGGAACATAGAATACCGAATGATACCAACTGACAGAAGATGATCGATTTCGTTTCTCACTTCATTTGCTAATTGGGTCGGTTTCTTCTTTGTTTTCTTTAGAATCTTCTGCTAGAAGATATATCCATTGTTTGATCAGACCATACGGTCAAATACCTTCCTCATTTGTTTCCTCGTGCTTCCTCAGTTGACTTGCTCCCGTCCATAGTCAAAATCTTTAGCTAAACTTACAAGTAGGAATTCAGAGATAAAAGTTTTCCTCGATATTGTCACTTTATTTCTGTACGAAATGAAAAGCTGATAGTTACCCATTCTCTCGTTATTGAACCAGTGTTTGTGTGATTCCAATATCCGAAGGTATCCTACTATTCTTCGACTTGTGCAATAAGCAGGGTATTTAGATTGTTAGGCTGTTTACGGAGAAAACCCGAGGTATTGCTATAGCCTTGGTGTCGTCGTCGTCGTCGTCCTTCGAAATCTTTGACATTTTGTGATATCTCTGGGTCTACTAAAGGCATTCACTTGAAACTTGGCACACTTGTTCACTATCATAAGAGCAACCTAAACTTTCAAGGGGGATAACTTTAGATGCATTTTGTCTACTATCAAGCACCTAAAACCGAGTGTAGGCACCCGTAGGCGGTGCTCTTGTTGTCCCCTGTTGTCAGAGTGCTATTTTGTTTAGTTCTACTCTTCTTGTAAATGCTATTTTACTTTTTGACCCTTTTTAAACTATTACCATTCGGAAAAATTTAGACCAGTCCAATTGAAAAGGAATCGCAGACGACAATTCAAAAGCATTGAATTTTTTAATCTTTTTTATATTTTAGGTATAAAACATTTTTGATACTGAAGAAAATGCTTGTAACAAGCAATTTCTTCATTTTCTACAATGTTTCTATTTTTTTTCTTTGGGGGCGACAAAAAGTCACAGTGAGTTGGAAAGGGATAAATACTTTCTCTGAATCTGATTTTCTTATTGCACAGATACCCTTCTGTGTTAAGCTGAGCTGTTTATAGTTTTTTCGTTTTTTTGTCAATTTGACCTCCGCAATTCACAGAGACTTCATAAAAAAATTCTTACAACATAAATGACCGATCGCGGCTTTCAATCAAATAACTAGTCGACCAATGAAATCATTCATTTAGACCAGAAAAGAGATTTGATCTCCGATATTGGCCGCCAGTTTTGATAACCTCTTTTGTTGGTTTGGCGACCTAAACGTCGTAACTATAGCTTATTCAACCTGCAGTTACGACGTTTAGGTCGCTAACCAACTATTTTACTTTCAGTACATGAATTTGGCAAAATAACGCCGTTTAAAATCGAAGCAGGACTTCCTGTTTGGAGTCGACGGGCGTGGCCAATGGAGTAATGTGGGCAGCAAACGGTTGGTCAATTATGATATCTGTGAATCTGGAGAATCTGGAGTCTCTAAGAACTAATTATAAAACATTTCTGTACTCTTATCACAAGTAACAAATAAACAATGGATGAGCTGTAGTCACGACGTTTAAGTCGCCAAACCAACAAAACGTACTAAGAGATATGTCGGCCAATGTTGGAGGTCAAAGTTTACTTCTTTTCAAGCTAAATGGTTTGATTGGTCGATTTGTTCTTCGGTTGTCAGCCGTCATTCGACAACTGCTCGGAAATTACGGGAAATCTGAAATGAATCAAAATGGGGGCAAAGCATTTCGATAAAAAGAAAAACAATTCAGAGAAAACGAAATATTCTAATCGCAAAAAGTATCATCAAAATAGAATTAATCGAACATGTGATATGTCATGTTCAAACAATCGCTAGCCTTTCCAGATCGATCCTAAGATCGTTGAACAAACAGTCTTTATATCATGTTATAAATAAACTTATTTAAGGTTGGTAAAATCATAGCATAGAAAGCGCTGGCTACACAAACAGTTTGAATGGTATTCGAATTTCATACCAAGTTGGGTCGGAAAATCATCTAAGATCAAATAATATCCATGTTACATAACTCTATTCCTCACTCTTGCATATTAACCCATTCCCACACAATAACGCTTTTTGACGCCCCGGAAAACACTGTGGGTAATGAAGAAATAGCTTTCAGTCTAAATAAATGAAAAATCACAAACTACAATTATCGTATACAACTTCTTTGAATTTTGACTAGTCTAATATTTTTTCGTCTCGTAATGAGTTAAAATGTATATGTTTCATGTAAAAATTGCGTAGAAGAGTAAAAAGAAAACGGGGCTTCAAGTTAGTTTCAGTCAGATAACTTAGAATCTTATGAAATGAAATTATTATTTTTTTTCAAAGGTTGAAAAAATTGAGATTGAAACTATGATGGACACAAATCATTAAACTTATTTGAATTCTCTCTATCTGTCTTTCTCTCTAGGTTAAGTCATTCGGTAATTTCATTCATATTGTTCTAAACATTCCGATAACCTCGACTTGGAAGTATTCAATTTGTCCGAGGAAAAAGACAATAATTATTCTATTTATAGAATGATATCGGGGAGATAACTACACTTCGATCACTTCATTCAATAACGGCCATTTCGTTAAGAAAGCGCCGACTCCGCCTACTTTCCTTTCAAAAGTCATTTAAAAATCATTCAGTTTGTCAATAAATGTTCGGCCTATTAACTCCGCTGGTACCGAAGCTCAACTTCGATATTAATCGGCGTTATTTTTCAAATTTCGTGGCCAGTAGCATGTAAGAAAAAGTAAATTGGCTAGTTTACGACCTAAGCGTCGTAATAAACATGATTAAGTAAAATTAAGTTAATGTCACAAAAACAAACAAAAAATGCACCACATTAATGTCGGTAAATTTTAAGTTCAAAGTTAACTTCCAGTCTCCATAAATAATTTCATTGGTTGACTGGTAATTTTACTGACAGCTGCGATTGGTCAATTGACGGATCGATTGTCCCGCTCACTGATTTCCGACTTAGTTATTAAAAGGGCTTTAGTTTGCAAAACTGATTGTCAAATAACATGTTAAAACAAGGAAAATGGCCGGTCGTTGATTTTAACGTCGTGACTACAGTCGCTTAACCAACAGATATGCTTAAATTAATTTCTACATTCAAAGCGCACTTCCGGTCAAATTGAATTATTCGATTGGTAGATTGTGTATTAGAATCGATCGTAGTCGGAGGACGTCTAGCATACGATACTTCTTTCTCTCATGCCTATCGAACTCTTTGTCTAATTGGATATTATTTGAGCGCATGCGTGACATTTCCAACCATAACGCATGTGCGCCAAGTAAAGACTTAGATCAGCCTGTGCATCCGCACAGTCTGATCAGAGTCTTTACTCTGCGCTCTGTAGATAGATACTGACCCAAAGCTTCTTTAAACAATCAGCGAATATTCTAATTGTCCCGAGTGGATGTCCAGGGTGCTCAATGTGTGCGAGTCACGAACATGCGAAATGGTTGGAAATGTCTCGCACAGGCTCATTTAAAGTTGGTATAATTCGTTAATCCATTCACACTCTCTACCAGCTTTTTACGCGCCTCAAAAACAACAACAAAACATCTTCGAAGGACTTTGCGGACAATGCAGAAATTGTTTGTTACGAAAAATTTCTCCATAGTCAAAACTGTTATCTACCCTAAAAGACAAGGCTTCCTTAGAGGGTTTTTGACTTTCATTATCATTTATATGACAGAGGACTTTTAAAATGTATTTATCTGAGTATAGCCAGAATCGGAACCTCTCATTTAACATTTTCTCTATCCCTGTTCAATACCTGATTTTTTGCTCCTGTATCTTTATACTTGAGAAAAAATTGTGGAAGAAGAAGAAATTGAAACATCTTTGAATTTTGACTAGTTTAGAAGTTTGTTACTTGGTAATACGTTCGATAAATTTCATATGTGGTTCAATTTGGACGAACTTGCCGGTTGCTTATCTTGATCAGGACCCCAACTAACGGATCGTGGTGTCAATCAAAGATTCGATCGACCTATCAAATCATTCCTTTAGACCGAAAGTTAACTTCGGACTCCAACATTGGTCGAAATTTATGAAAGTATGTTACAATTTTGTTGTTTGGCGGCTAAAACGTCGTAATATCAGCTTATTCAAGCCGTCGTTACGACGTTTAGGTCGTCTCCTTTTTATGCTACATGCTACGGGCCATAAAATTTTGCAAATTAGCGCCGTTTAAAATCGGAGCGGAGTCAATGGGCGGGGAAATCGTAGTCTGAGGGCGAGACCACCGATTGGTCAATTGACGGGTGTTCGCTGTCAATTTAAAATTCATTTAAAATAAAATCTCTCATTTAGACAGTAGGTGAACTTTGCACTTTGTCAAAGAATTTTTTCTTAAGTTTGGCGACTGCATTGTCGTAAATACAACGTTTTGAAGCTATAATTACGACGATCAGGTCGCATCCAATTAATTTATGTCATGACCACATATTCTACAAGATAATGCTGTTTTTTTAAGTCGAACTCTAATACCGGATGTCAATGAACCGTTTATTTTCATTTCCTTCCAATTGGAGGAAGCAATATTTTCGAACAAAAACCCGATTCTCAGATTCAGCTTGATTATTTTAACGTTTCACCACCTGGATTGTTGTCTAGACAGATAGTACAGCTTCATACATAAACCATTGCTTAATTCCGTTGCTTTCTGCAAAGTTCAATGTCTTAACAGAGGTACCTCGGTATGGAAAACAAGAGGCCAAGAGGGCCTGAGACGTTCTACTGGTTATCAAGGTTTCTGCCAAAGAAATCTGATATTTAAGGGAGTTAATTGCTTAAAGAAGAATGCATAAAGAAAAAGAATTGGACTTTATCCCCTTTATTATTTTGAGCAACAATTCTCAATGCCCCTTTTCCCGTGTTTCATGACGATTGCACTCCATTTCCAAAAGGAAGTTTTCATATGACCCTACAATCATCCTGTGAATTTTTCATCAGAATCCGACAATAATTGTGGACTTTATCACATAAACAGGATTGTTTTGAATGAAAATCCATAAGGTCCCTTTTCCTGTGTTTTCTGATGGATCAATATCATTTCCAAAAGGAACTTTCCTTACAACCCTACAATCGTCCTGTGAAATTTTAAAGACAATCTGATAATGATTGTGAACTTCATCATATACACAAGAATGTTTTGAATGATAATCTGTAAGGCCCCCCTTTCCTGTGTTTCCAATGCCACAATTATTCCATGCATCTTTGAAGAGAATCCGATAAAAACTGTTGACTTTATTGTGTTAACAAAGATATTGAAATAAATTTCTCATAAGGCCCCTTTCCCGTGATACTTTACTGTTGGTTTAATCATTTTGTGAAAGTTTAAAGTGAATCCGATGAAATATGGGGACTTCATTATGTTAACTAGAATATTTTAAAAAGATTCATATGGCCCTTTTTTACATGATACTTGACGGATTGTATCCAGTTCTGAAAAGAACCATTAAGTGAGTGTACAATCAGTCTGTGAAATTTTGAAGTGAATACGGTGAAATCAAAGGACATCATTGTGTTAACTAATATATTAATGAACTATTTTCATAAGGCCTCTTTTCATGTGACACTTGACATATCCGATCCACTGTCAATATCAACAATTGAATTGATTGTACAATCATTCTGTGAAAGTTTTAAGTCAATCAGGTGAAATCTGTGGCCATTATGTGTTACCCAAGATTTTTTTTAGCAAATTTTCATAAGGCCCCTTTTCCCATGATACTTGATGGATCAAACCCACTCCCAAAAGGAACATTCCATTTAAATGCATAATCATTCTGTGAATATTTGAAGAGAATTTGTTGACAACTGAGGACTCTAGTGTGTATACTAGGATTTTTTAATCAAAATTTCATAAAGCCCCTTTCCCGTGTTTCTTGACGGATCCAACACAATTTCGAAAGGAACGATCCTTGTGAAAGTACAATCATTCTGTGAAAGTTTGAAGTCAGTCAGGTGAAAACTGTGGACTCTAGAGTGTTAACGAGGATCTTGAAATTAAATTTTAATAAGGCCCCTTTTCCCATGTTTCTTGGCGGATCATACCCAGGAACGATCCTTATGATAGTACACTCGTTCTGTGAAAGTTTGAAGATAATCCGATGAAAACTGTTGACTCTATAGAGTATATATGAGGGTTTTTATAATCAAATTTCTTGACGGATCATACCTAATTTCGAAAAGAACGATCCTTATGACAGTACAATCATTCTGAGAAAGTTTGAATAGAGAACCGATGAAAACTGTGGACTCTAGCGTGTTAACGAGGATCTTTAAATTGAATTTTATTAGGCCCCTTTTCCCGTGTTTCTTTGCGGATCTGACCCAATTTCGAAAGGAACGATCCTTATGATAGTACAACCATTCTGAGAAAGTTTGAAGAGAATCTGATGAAAACTGTGGACTCTAGAGTGTTAACGGTGATTTTAAATGGATTTTTTAATACAATTTTCATAAATCCCCTTCTCCCGTGTTTTTTGACGGAACATACCTAATTTCGAAAGGATCGATCCTTATGATAGTACATTCATTCTGAGAAAGTTTGAATATAGAATCCGATTAAAACTGTAGACTTTTGAGTGGTAACGAGGATTTTTTAATTACATTTTAATTAGGCCCCTTTTCCCGTGTTTCCTGACGGATCTGAACCAACTTCGAAAGGAACGATCCTTATGATGGTACAATCATTCTGAGAAAGTTTGAAGGGAATCCGATGAAAACTCTGGACTCTAGAGTGTTAAAAAGGAAAAGTTCACGGACGGACGACGAACGGACGTCGGCCAGTAGAGCTAGAAACCCACCGAACATCCAGAACCAACAGCTTATGATGATGTTGTTGTTTTCGAACAGGGTAGGGATCCGAATTCAACACAAAACAACATATTTGGTTACTGTGCTCATGTGTTTTTTCTATGTGACAGATTGCTATTCATGTGTAGAAAATAGCAAACGAATAAAAAGCACCGAATTAACTGTGAAGTTGAAATGCGGTGAATGCAACACAAACTGGGGAATTAGCAGTTTGGATGAACGTTTCTAAAAGCTCAAACCTCGACCTGAATTTAATAAAGTGCGATTTATTTACCGATCCAGAATAAAATTTTGTGTGTTATCGTTTCTTAGTTGTTTGGACATTTAGATATTGTACCATCCGGAAAAGGCCGACTCAAGCTGTCACATATTCATCATGCCAAAAATGACCGGTGTAGGCATAAAGTGAATTGCAAGGTAAATTGGTTCAGTTGGTAGGAATTTGACCTTGACAGATAAGCCTGACCTTTATACTTGTAGATACTTATCGATGAACTCTATAATCATGCCAAATGTGAGTATGGTATCTTTAAAAAGTTATGGTTAATTTGAAATGTTAAGTTTTTTGTTAAACGATTTGATAGACTAGAAAAAAGACAGAAATCAAGATAGACAGACATACAGACTGACGGACAACAGTGAAATGAGCCTTTGCGTCACATTTCCAATTATTTCGCATGTGCGTGACTCGCACACATTGAACACCCTGGACAGCCATTCGGGGAAATTAGAACATTCGCTGATTATTTAAAGAAGCTTTGGGACAGTATCTATCTACAGAGCGCAGAGTGAAGACTCTGATCAGACTGTGCGGATGCACAGGCTGATCTGAGGCTTTACTTGGCGCACACGTGTAATAGTTGGAAATGTCACGCATGCGCTCAAATAATATACTCCAGGTCTTATCGATCTTGGAATACTCATATAAAGAAAAGTGATGAACTGTAGGAACTTATATCGAATAAAGATTTTTATGAAATAAATAGTCACAAGAATTTGTCTCCTTCAAGTGCCGCTTATTGAAAAATCGATGGACAAAATGCATATGAACTGTTGTTTTAGACAATCGATTTCATTGTCCTCAAGTGCTAAGATAACATGTACATTTTGAGAATCCTGTATTATGCTTTCTATGGTCTATGACAAAGTAGTGTCTAATTTAGCCCATATTCATCGATCCCCTTTGCAAATAGAGCAATTATAAGAGGAAATTTAAAACAAAATCTATAGGAAGCAAAAAGGTTCCTTTTGTGTGCAAAATTATTACCTGATTAAGTACTTTTTTGAGGACTCAGTAGTCGTCCATCAGTGTTACCCAGTTTGGAAAATCCAGTAGGATGTTACTTTGTTAGAGGAGAATTAGTGCCCAGTTAGGTTCGATTTATTATTTTTCAAACCTGTCTCCTCCTAAAAACTGTACATTTTGAAAATGGCGTAATACGAGGATTCTATATAATTCGTAGAACGAGCAAAGACTTCTCGTAAATACGAAATCACCTTCCTATAACCCTCTTAGCGTAGATGCGGTCATGGTTTCAATAACGCGGAGTCTTTCTTTTATATAGTGAGAAATTTGCCTTCTATTTTGAGAACTCAGCATACCAGCTGTATACCGCGGGAGCGATAAGCTATACAGTTACATATATCTAAAAATTATTATTATTATTTTGAATAAGCATTTTCAATCCATTACCAAACGACAAAAATTTGGAGTTGTTACAGACGAAAATTCAAGTCACTTTGAGATTGAAAAATAAGGCCCAGATAGGATAGAAAACATTGTGAAACAAGCAATTTCTCTTTTTTTCACAATGTTTTCGTTAACGCTCTTCTTCAGGGTCGTAAAAAAGCGTGATTGTGAGGGAACGAGTTAAGCTTCTAGTGAGCTTCTACTGGACCACAAAAGATTTAAAAGATATACAAAATCTCTCATTTGTTTCTTACGGGTAATAATTCTCAATGAATATTGCTAATCTAATATTTTCCATGTTTCTTAAATGATACCTTAATTATTTGTGGAATGTCTTCGGAAAAGAATAATCTCGGAAAGTAAGAAAAGTATTTATCATGAAAGCTAGTTAGATTACGATCAAGTGAATATGGCTTAAGGTGACTTTCAGTAGTACTAGTATTTCAGTCAATCTGTGGTTGGTAGGTGCACCCAACCATGGCTTCCCGCCAATTTTCACATTAGTATCATGTACAACTGCAACAATAAATTTGGGCCATTTAATGTAAAGCTGCTCAGCCAATTTAATAGGCAAATAACTCATCATTTTTCTATCGGTGTAAGTCAAATGACGTGTGTAACAATGGCATTATTTTCCGATCTTGTAAGCGTGTTCAGGACTCTAGAATAGAAGCATCCTGTATTACATGTAATTGCCATTTTGTAAGCCACCACTTGCATATCACTCTAGTACGCCAACACGGACGTTCATCATCAGTACTTTCAGTGCTTCGATGATAGAACGGTCTAGTTTAATCAAGACACAAGTGCATGTAGTTATTCAGTCATAACGCACGCCGATATCATTTTGGTCAAAGAGAAACTCTTAGAATTGTCTTACTATAAAAACGTTATTTACATTACATATTCTCTAAAATGAAGATTTGGGTTCTGTCCTCAGATCTATTTGACTACCAGGTAAATGTGAGCATGAAATCAACCGATGTGGCTATTTATTAGAGTTTTCTAATCACATAATATGAAGTCCGTTCCAAAACATCGCGTGATGTTGGTAACAAAACTGTTATCAACATATTTAACTCTGCCACATGGCTAGAATTTCGACTTGAGATCACAATAAGAATCCACCACAAAATTAAACATGAGTTGCAGTCACGGATAGTTTGCCATTCTAGCCCCGGTTTTGACTGATAAAATATTAAATAACAAAAATCCTAATGAAGTCATGTGACTGATACAATCTATGAAAAATGTATTCAAATCTTTATAGAAATGCTAAAAATATTGGGTTAGAAAGAAAAATTTAGACGAAGACCTCTTTTCCTTTGAAACTCTTAAATGATAAAATAGCATCCAAATATACAAAAGGTAATATCGATGGTTCAGTGCGAAATAGTTGTAACTGCCTATATGTTTATAGGCAGTTACAACTGTTTCGCGCTGAACCATCTATATACTAACAAAGACTGCTTTCACAACAGCTTTCGCTTGATGTCTCCTGCAAAACCTTTTCAAAACATCACGTGATGAGATACACGCGAAAGGTCAAATAAAAAGGAACAGAACACTTTGTGAGTATTTCATTTTAACCCTTGTCATTCTGAATTTGAATCCACAACAGATATGCATATTTAAAATTCATCTTGTAACAAATTCTGGTGTAAACGGATTAGCAGGTGGTATAGACTTAGATCAGACTGCAGATATGTGAAGGCTGATCTTAGTCTATACCTCCTGCCAAAGCAGGAATATTCTGGGTTCAGCGTGACAAGGGTTAATCTGCCTATGTAAGAAAAATTTAGACGAAGATCTCTTTTCCTTTGAAACTCTTAAATGATAAAATAGCATCCAAATATACAAAAGGTAATATCGATGGTTCAGTGCGAAATAGTTGTAACTGCCTATATGTTTATAGGCAGTTACAACTGTTTCGCGCTGAACCATCTATATACTAACAAAGACTGCTTTCACAACAGCTTTCGCTTGATGTCTCCTGCAAAACCTTTTCAAAACATCACGTGATGAGATACACGCGAAAGGTCAAATAAAAAGGAACAGAACACTTTGTGAGTATTTCATTTTAACCCTTGTCATTCTGAATTTGAATCCACAACAGATATGCATATTTAAAATTCATCTTGTAACAAATTCTGGTGTAAACGGATTAGCAGGTGGTATAGACTTAGATCAGACTGCAGATATGTGAAGGCTGATCTTAGTCTATACCTCCTGCCAAAGCAGGAATATTCTGGGTTCAGCGTGACAAGGGTTAATCTGCCTATGTAAGAACAATTGTGATAACAACAACAACAACAAAAAATGGGCTACCAGAAGTACGAACAGATCTAGATGATGATGCCAACACACTCCTACTTTAAAGCTGGGTAAAAATATTGATATGATAGCGAAAGTACCCAGTGAAGTCTGCATCAAAAGAACTGAAGTTTTCGGGCAATAACCGCACGTTTACTTTAAGAAAATAAGAATAATCGAGAAATGTTGACATGTGATTGAGTTAAAATGAAACTATTCTTTGTTGCGCATCTTTGGTGTTAAACTATAATTACTTATTTTTGTTTTGGTATCTACATTTACTTTCGCCAAGTTAATCTGTATTGTAAGTATTATAAAAAGACAATTGGTTTCGTTCTGGTTGTATTTACTACTTTCAATTTATATTTCGATTATATCCACTGTCAAACTCAACAATCCTTGTTATGAGACAAAGTCCACAATTATTGTCGGATTCTGATGAAAATTCACAGGATGATTGTAGGGTCATATGAAAACTTCCTTTTGGAAATGGAGTGGATCCGTTATGAAACACGAGAAAATTGCCTTGAGGATTGTTGCTCAAAATAATAAAGGGGATAAAGTCCAATTCATTTTCTTTATGCATTCCTCTTTAAGCAATTAACTTCCTTAAATATCAGATTTCTTTGACAGAAAACTTGATAACCAGTAGAACGTCTCAGGCCCTCGTGGGCCTCTTGTTTTCCATACCGAGTTACTTAAGGTACCTCTGTTAAGACATTGAACTTTGTAGAAAGCAACGGAATTAAGCGATGGTTTATGTATGAATCTGTACTATCTGTCTAGACAACAATCCTGGTGGTGAAACGTTAAAATGATTTATCATAACAAATAATCAAACTGAATCTGAGAATAAGGGTTTTTGTTTGATAATTTGCTTCCTCTCATTGGAAGGAAATGAAAATAAACGGATCATTGACCTCCGGTATTAGAGTTCGACTTAGAAAATTAAAAGAAAAAAAAGTATTATCTTGTAAAATATGTGGTCATTTCATAAGATATGAGGTAATTAATGGGATGCTACCTGAACGTCGTAATCATAGCCTCCAAACGTCTTATTTACGACAATGGAGTCGCCAAACTAAAGCAAATCTTTGACAAAGTGCAAAGTTCACCTACGGTCTAAATGAGGGATTTTGTTTATCAACAAATTTGAAATTGACAGCGAACACCAATTGACCAATCGCTGGCCTCGCCCTCAGACTACGTTTGCCCCGCCCACTGACTCCGCTCTGATTTTAAACGGCTTTATTTTGCAAAATTTATGGCCAGTAGCATATAGGATAAAAAGGAGACGACCTAAACGTCGTAACGACGGCTTGAATAAGCTAAAATTACGACGTTTTAGCCGCCAAACAACAAACATACTTTACATAGATTTCAACAAATGTTGGAATCCGAAGTTCACTTTCGGTCTAATTGAATGATTTGATAGGTCGATCGATTCTTTGATTGACACCACGATCCGTTAGTTGGGGTCCTGATCAAGATGAGCAACCGGCAAGTTCATCCAAATTGAAAAGGTTAACCAACCACATATGAAATTTAAAGATGTTATAATTTCTTCTTCTTCCACAATATTTTCTCAAGTATATAAATACAGGAGCGAAAAACTAAGTATTGAACAGGAATAGGTAAAATGTTACATGAGAGGTTTCGATTCTGGCTATACTCAGATAAATACATTTTAACAGTCCGTTTAATTCCGTGAATGTCACAAATTATTCAACACGGCGTTATAGAAGAATACTATGAAACTATTAGGAGACCTATTACACTGTAATGATTGCTAAATCAGTTTAGGATATGAATCTATTCATTCTTCCAGATTGTCTTATAACTGATCATTGAATTGTTTGTTGAATAGAAAAATAAATGCGTTATTTACAAATAAAAGAAGGTATTTAGAAACACTTCATTTAATTATTTTAGTAAACACCGACCTTAGAGAAATCAATCATATAAATGATAATGAAAGTCAAAAAAAATTATAAGAAAACCTTGCCTTTTAGGGTAAAGAACAATTTCTGCATTGTCCGCAATGTCCTTCGAAGATGTTTTGTTGTTGTTGTTGCGTTTGTTGTTTTGAGGCGCGTTAAAAGCGGTTAGAGAGTGTGAATGAATTAACGAATTATACTTCACCAACTTTAAATTATATCCAATTAGACAAAGAGTTCGATAGGCATTAGAGAAAGAAGTATCGTATGCTCGACGACCCACGACAACGTTCGACTCTAATATACAATTTTACCAGTCGAATCATTCAATTTGACCGGAAGTGCACTTTGAATGTAGACATTAATTAAAGCATTTCTGTTGGTTAAACGACTCTAGTTACGACGTTAAAATCACCGACCAGCCATTTTCTTGTTTTAACATGTTATTTGACAATAAGTTTTACAAACTAAAGCCCTTTAAATAACTAAGTCGGAAATACCTGTCGGAGTTCAGTGAGCGGGACAATCGATCCGTCAATTGACCAATCGCAGCTGTCAGTCAAATTAACAGTCAACCAATGAAATTGTTTATGGAGACTTGAAGTTAACTTTGACCTAAAAAAAATGACCGACATTAATGTGGTGCATTTTTTGTTTGTTTGGCGACATTTACTTAATGTTACTTAATCATATTTATTACGACGCTTAGGTCGTAAACAAGCCAATCTACTTTTTCTTACATGCTACTGGCCACGGAATTTAAAAAATAACGCCGTTTAATATCGAAGTTGAGCTTCCTTGTGGTGTTAATTGGCGGGACCAGCGGAGAATATAGGAGGGACCAGCGATTGGTCAATTGGTTGACACAACTAACATTAACATTTTTTTCTTTCTTATTAGAGGATAGTAGCACCATGAGCTTAAAAACTTTCCTGCAACTTAAAAAAATCCAGTTACTAGGTTGAACATTTATTGACAAACTGAATGATTTTTGAATGACTTTTGTAAGAAAAGGAATGGGCGGAGTCGAAATGGCCGTTATTGAATGAAGTGATCGAAGTGTAGTTATCTCCCCCATATCATTCTATAAATAGAATAATATTTGTCTTTTTCCTCGGACCAATTAAATACTTCCAAGTCGAGGTTATCGGAATGTTTAGAACAATATGAATGAAATTATCGAATGACTAAACCTATTGAAGAGATTAATGAAAATGATATGAATGTAACGACGAGCGATTGTGAGCGAAATTTGTTGGGGAGGAGCATCAATTTAATATGACGTTCTGAATTGTAGTAGCTCTGCGACGATGTTTTTGTTATTGTATTCAAACTAACAATTCAGTTGTGAGAGCCGGAGAGAGAGAGTGAGAGAGAGAGAGAGAGAGAGAGAGAGGAGAGAGAGAGAGAGAGAGAGAGAGAGAGAGAGAAAAGAGAGAGAGAGAGGGAGAGAGAAAGAGAGAGAGAGAGAAAGAGAGAGAGAGAGAGAGAGACAGACAGACAGATAGAGAGCATTCAAATAAGTTAAACAATTTTTGTCCATCATAATGACAATCTCAATGTTTTCAACCTTTGAAAAAAAAAATCAATTTCATAAAATTCTAAGTTATCTAACTGAAACTAACTTGAAGCCCCGTTTTCTTTTTACTCTTCCATGTAATTTTTACATTAAACATATACATTTTAACTCATTACGAGACGACAAAATATTAGACCGGTCCAAATTCAAAGAAGTTGTTTACTATAATTTAAGTTGGTGATTTTTTTTTTATTTATTTAGGCTGAAAGCTATTTCTTCATTACCTATAGTGTTTTCGGAAGCTGTTCGGGGCGTCAAAAAGCGTTATTGTGTTGGAATGGGTTAATATGCAAGTGTGAGGAATAGGGTTATGTAACATGGATATTATCTGCTCTTAGAATGGTTTTCCGACCCAACTTGGTATGAAATTCAAATACTCATTTGAAAGCAACCATTCAAACTGTTTGTGTAGCCAGCGCTTTCTATGCTATGATTTTACCAAACTTAGATAAGTTTATTTATAACATGATATAAAGACTGTTTGTTCAACGATCTTAGGATCGATCTGAAAAGGCTAGCGATTGTTTGAACAAGACATATCACATGTTCGATAAATTCTATTTTGATAATACTTTTTGCGATTAGAATATTTCGTTTTCTCTGAATTGTTTTTCTTTTTATCGAAATGCTTTGCCCCGAATTTTGATTCATTTCAGATTTCCCATGATTTCCGAGCAATTGTCGAATGGCGGCTGACAATCGAAGAACAAATCGACCAATAAAACCATTTAGCTTGAAAAGAAGTAATTAGTTCTTAGGGACTCCAGATTCTTCAGATTCGTCGAGAGCATAATTGACCAATCGTTTGCTGCCCACTTACTCCATTGGCCACGCCTATCGACTCCAAACAGGAAGTCCTGCTTCGATTTTAAACGGCGTTATTTTGCCAAATTTGTGAAAAGTAGCATGTAGCAAAAAAAGTATAATAGTTGGTTAGCGACCTAAACGTCGTAACTGCAGCTTGAATAAGCTATAGTTACGACGTTTAGGTCGCCAAACCAACAAAAGAGGTTATCAAAACTGGCGACCAATATCGGAGATCAAATCTCTTTTCTGGTCTAAATGAATGATTCCATTGGTCGACTAGTTATTTGATTGAAAGCCGCGATTGGTCATTTATGTTGTAAGAATTTTTTATGAAGTCTCTGTGAATTGCGGAGGTCAAATAGACAAAAAAAAAAAAAAAACCACACACACACGAAAAAACTATAAACAGCTCAGCTTAACTCAGAAGGGTATCTGTGCAATAAGAACATCAGATTCAGAGAAAGTATTTAACCCTTTCCAACTCACTGTGACTTTTTGTCGCCTCCAAAGAAAAAAATTAGAAACATTGTAGAAAATGAAGAAATTGCTTGTTACAAGCATTTCCTTCAGTATCAACAATGTTTTATACCTAAAATATAAAAAAAGATTAAAAAATTCAAAGCTTTTGAATTGTCGTCTGCAACTCCTTTTCAATTGGACTGGTCTAAATTTTTGCCGAATGGGAATTTGTTTAAAGGGTCAAATAGTAAACTCGACTTGGAAGTATTCAATTGGTCCGAGGAATAAGACAAATATTATTCTATTTAAAGAAAGATATCGGGGAGACAGCTACACTTCGATCACTTCATTCAATAACGGCCATTTCGTTAAAAAATCGCCCACTCCGCCCACGTTCCTTTCAAAAGTCATTTAAAAATCATTCAGTTTGTCAATAAATGTGCAGCCTATTATCTCCGCTGGTACCGAAGCTCAACTTCGATATTAAACGGCGCTATTTTTCAAATTTCGTGGCCAGTAGCATGTAAGAAAAAAGTTGATTGGCTAGTTTACGACCTAGGCGTCGTAATAAACATGATTAAGTAACATTAAGTTAATGTTGCAAAAACAAACAAAAAATGCACCACATTAATGTCGGTCGCTATTTGAGTTCAGTCTCCATGAACAATTTCATTGGTTGACTGGTAATTTGACTGACATCTGCGATTGGTCAATTGACGGATCGATTGTCTCGCTTACTGAACTCCGACAGGTATTTCCGACTTAGTTATTAAAAGGGCTTTAGTTTGCAAAACTTATTGTCAAGTAACTTGTTAAAACAAGGAAAATGGCTAGTCGGTGATTTTAACGTCGTAACTACAGTCGCTTAACCAACAGAAATGCTTAAATTAATGTCTACATTCAAAGTGCTCTTCCGGTCAAATTGAATTATTCGATTGGTAGATTATATATTAGAATCGAACGTAGTCGGGGGTCGTCGAGCATACGATACTTCTTTCTCTAATGCCTATCGAACTCTTTGTCTAATTAGATATAATTTAAAGTTTGTAAAGTATAATTTGTTAATCCATACACACTCTCTAACCGCTTTTAACGCGCCTCAAAACAGCAACAACAACACCACCACCAACAACAAAACATCTTCGAAGGACATTGCGGACAATGCAGAAATCGTTTGTTACAAACAATTTCTCCATTGTCAAAACTATTATCTACCCTATAAAGCAAGGTTTCCGAGAGAGTTTTGTGACTTTCATTATCATTTATATGATTGATTTCTTAAAGGTCGGTGTTTACTTAGATAATTAAATGAAGTGTTTCTAAAATACCTTCTTTTATTTGCAAATAACGCCTTAATTTTTGTATTCATCAAACAATTCAATGATCAATTATGAGACAGTCTGGAAGAATGACTAGATTCATATCCTGAACTGATTTAGCAATCATTGCAGGGTAATAGGTCTCTTAACCCATTCCCACACAATGACGCTTTTATACGCCCCTCAATATAAAGCTTTGGAAAACATTGTGGACTACGAAGAAGTTGCTTATAACAAGCAATTTCTTCATCATCCACAATGTTTTTTCTACACTAAAAGACCAAGATTTTAAAAAAATTCATCAACTTAAAATTTTCGTCTACAACGTCTTTTAATTTGGACTGGTCTAAAATTTGTCGTGTGGGTATGGGTTAATAGTTTTATAGTATACTTCTATAACGCCGTGTTGAATAATTTGTGGAATTCATGGAATTAAACAGATGATTGTTAAAATGTATTTATCTGAGTAAAGCTAGAATCGAAACCTCTCATTTAACATTTTAACTATTCCTGTTAAATACTTAGTTTTTCGCTCCTGTGTTTATATACTTGAGAAAATATTGTGGAAGAAGAAGAAATTGTAACATCTTTGAATTTCATATGTGGTTGGTTAACCTTTTCCAATTTGGATGAACTTGCCGGTTGCTTATCTTGATCAGGACCTCAACTAACGGATCATGGTGTCAATCAAAGAATCTATCTACCTATCAAACCATTCATTTAGACCGAAAGCGAACCTCGGACTACATCATTTGTTGAAATTTATGAGAAGTATGTTTGTTGTTTGGCGGCTAAAACGTCGTAATTTTAGCTTATTCAAGCCGTCGTTACGTCGTTTAGGTCGTCCCTTTTTTATGCTACATGCTACTGGCCATAACGCAAAATAACGCCGTTTAAAATTGGAGCGGAGTCAGTGGGCGGGGCAAACGTAATCTGAGGACAAGACCACCGATTAGTCAATTGACGGGTGTTCGCTGTCAATTCAAAATTCATTTAAAATAAAATCTCTCATTTAGACCGTAGGTGAACTTTGCACTTTGTCAAAGATTTTTTTCTTATGTTTGGCGACTACATTGTCGTAAATACAACGGTTTGAAGCTATAATTACGACGATCAGATCAGATCACTTTAATTTGTGTCATATCGTATGTCATGACCACATATTCTGCAAGATAATGCTGTTTTTTTTAAGTCGAACTCTTATACCGGATGTCAATGAACCGTTTATTTTCATTTCATTCCCATTGGAGGAAGCAATATTTTCGAACAAAAACCCGATTCTCAGATTCAGCTTGATTATTTGTTATGATAAATCATTTTAACGTTTCACTATCAGGATTGTTGTCTAGACAGAAAGTACAGCTTTATACATAAACCATTGCTTAATTTCGCTGCTTTCCTCTAAGTTCAATGTCTTAACAGAGGTACCTTAGATAACTCTTTTTCTATTTGTAGTTATCGTGTTCTTGAATCATGTGTAGATATTTTTTATTGTATTCAACCTTCGGTCTCATCAAATAAAAAATACCTACAAACTATTCTCGAACACGATAACAACAAATGGAAATAGACACTGGTGTAATATTCCCTATAGATTTCTGGTTGCAGATTAACTTTCGAGCTGAGGAGAGCGAGTCGAATCATGTGTAGATATTTTTATTGTATTCGACCTTCGGTCTCATCGAATAAAAAATACCTACACATGATTCTCGAACACGATAACAGCAAATAGAAACAGACACTGGTGTAATATTCCCTATTGATTTCGTGTTCAAGATAAACTTTCGAGCGGAGGAGAGCGAGGGAGATTTTTATTGTATGGAGCATGTGACAGTTCAATAAGTTCAGAATATAAGTTGACTGTAATCGTTTATAAGTTGTTTGGACAATAGAATATTGTACGACCCGGAAAAGGCCGATGCAAGCTGTCATGTATTCATCATGCCAAATATGAGCGGTGTAGGCTTAAAGTAATTTGCAAAGTATTTTTGGTCAATTTTTGCAGAAATTTGACCTTGACTGATTACATTGACCACTGTACCAGTAGATCCTTATCAATATGATCATGCCAAATGTGAGTATGGCATCTTAAACAGTTATGCAGTTAGTTTGAAATGTTAAGTTTTTTTAAAGCCCTGTCCACGATAAAAGTTCTTTCTCTCTGTTGAATCTACTAAATTCAATATAAATTGCAAATTAATGTAGCATACCCCTAGCGCCCTACTATGAAACATCGGAATGTACTGGGCGACGTTGTTAGTTTGCGGCTAATAAATTGATAGCGGAATCCAATGGCGTAAATGATACGTCATGGAAACCAAAATTAAGGTAATGTTCGGCGAAATCGAAAGATAACTTATCCAACCAGGGAATTCCGGTACCATTCGGGTTATAATTCGTTGGCTAGTCTGGCGTTACGTAACGTCAAAATTTTTTGCTTTTTTCTTTCTTTTCTTTAAAATATTGAACAGTCATTTTCATAACAAAATCAACTTAATCCCCTACTACTTGAAAGAAATTTAGTTACAGCTTCTGTCCAGAAGTCTAAACTCATTCCAAAACAAATGTTTTTTAGACTTGTCCAAAATGAAAGAAGTTGCACACGATTATATCAAGTATATGGAATTTGAAAGAATTGCGTCCTTTTGGATAGAAAACATTGTGGAAATTGAATAAATTGCTTGATACAAGCAATTTCTTCATTTTCCACAATGTTTTCAAAAGCCCTTTTCTTGATTTTCGTAAAAAAGAAGGGATTGTGTTGGGATTTGTTAAAGTAACCAGAATATAGGAGAAACATTCGTAAACTGTAGATGTTATAACACCGACTATCTTACGTATAAAGTTTTTTTAAAAGAAATAATACAGCCTGCTTTGTAAGCCGAAACATCTCTATATGTTCTTTGTCTTACAAACGAATAAACGGTTAACTGTCTATTATCTGAAATGCATGTCAGTGCCATCGGTTGCATGAATATGTTTAATATGTCGATTTACATTGGTATTGAGAAAGCTAAATTTTCCAATTCTTATGTCAGGCTCATTTATAGTAGTACCTTTAGGTATAACCTGGACGTACACGTTGCAATTTTGCTAAACACAATTAACCAGTATTCAAGTCAACTGAAGCTTCGATAAAAAACAAGATATGTTTCGCCACTCGGAGCTTAATAAGTGGGTAGAAATCATTACCCAAGTCAGAAGCGGCCATAAGCTAACCTTAAACATGACTGTGAAGTGTCTGTCTCATACTAAGATACCTGTGCAATGCTCATAGGGGTTGAAGCTGGCGTCGGCGTGCGCCTTCTTATGTTATGTGAATGGTAAGCCAAGCTGTGCATGTAAAATGACATAGTTTGAGCTTACAGGTGGATGGTAAAACTGATACCAAAGGGTCTATGCAGTAGAGCTGATTTGTGACATTTATCTCGACTTTTACCACTGTAATGCGGTAACAATATAACAAAGATTCCAACACAGTGACAGTTTTGGACGCCCACGAGAAAAAAAAAAAATTGGAAAATATTGTGTAAAATGAGGAAATTGCTTGTATCAAGCAGTTTCTTCATTTTCCAGATTGCTTTCTATTAAGAAGGTAGAAAAATCCATATTTCATTAATTTTGAAATGTCATTTCAATTTGGACTAGTCTAAAATGTTGTTGTCTAGAAATGGGTTTAAAGTGCAGTTGCAGTCATTTATGAAAATATCTTTCGAACATAGTCCAATTTTAGAATTCATTTGGTAGTTGTTTAAGAATTCCATCTTGTAAGGCCAACACAATTAAATAAACGTGTAGAAGTTCATTCGATTAGAAATTTGTTATTGAATTATTTGAATAAAGTATAACTAAAGTCTAGTAAAGTATAAACCAAAGTAATTTGATTTCGTGTCAAACTTGTATCAATTTTATACATATCTAAACAAAGATATTGTCTAGACGATACGCACTGTTTCCATCTGGTATTTCTACTGAAATTGTGTATTCTCCCTCTTCCGACCAATCTCGGCTGTCAATCAAGGAACCGACCAATCCCACGATTTTTGTTCAGCTCGGACCCGAGGTTTCAACTCCGACATTGGCCGACACTTTGTTAAGCGTTTTTGTTGATTTGGCGACTGAAACGTCGTGACTACAGTTACGAAGCTTAGGTCGCCTACCAACCATTTTACTTTTGTACTGCATGTTTATGTCCATGAAATTTGCAAAATAACGCAGTTAAAATCTAAGGGGAACTTCCTGTTGGAGTCAATGGGCGGGGTCCATGCAGTAAGTAGGCGGGGTCAAGGATTTGTCAATATCCTTCAAAATTGATTTGCAATCCAACAAACGATGGTTTGAAAAGTGGGGTATTTAGACCTGCCATACATTATTATTGAGTCTGGCTAATTTTTCTGAGGTCTTGAATCCTCAACAAAAATCATGTTACATCTTCTCTCGTGTATACCTTCAAAATAACGTTTCGCCAAAGAAAAATAAATAAATGTAGTATTTCCGTAACGTCAAATCACCACCTAAACTTTAACCCTTTCCTGTTCTTCTAAATTCTAGACTTGTCCAACTTGAAAGAATTTGCAGACGACAATTGAAAGTGAGTGCATTTTGAAAAGTAGCGAACCTACAGGGTAGAAAATATTGTTGGAAATGCAGAAATTGCTTGTAACAAGCAATTTCTTATTTCCCTACACTGTTTTCTCGAGTATAAAATCACAGGGACGTAAAAACCAAGATGATTTAGGACATACACCTGGAAATATTGCATTTCATTTCTCAATTTCATAGCATTATGTAATAAATATTTTTGACATGACAACGAGATTTGCAAAATATGATTGCAAAACTCGTTTTATTGCAAAACTAGTTGTTCCAGAGCTCGGTGAATAAAATTTATCAAAAAACCTATTTCAGCTGAGAAAGGTGTGTTCACGGGCAAGACACTTAAAAGCAAGCCCCAGTCTACCCAGCTGTAAAAGTGGGTAGCATTGGAATTCAGCCACTGCCTCTCTTTCAGAGACGTGAAAACATTTGGATTGTGAGTGTATCACCTGCCAGTAATCCCCGAAAGGGGAGTTAGGCAGTATAAATAGATAGATAGAATAACCATGTGACCAGCCGGATCTCCACTTTTTTCATTTTTGTTGTGAAAATGTACATTTATTCCTTGCTAGTATTTATGAATATCATTTTCTGGTAAAAGAAAACATTTTATAATAAAACTGACCCCAAGTCCTATCTGTCGAATGATTTTCCAATCGCCGGTCCTGCCCACTTACTACTTTAGTCACGCCCATTGACTCCGACAGGTAGTCCCGCTTCGATTTTAAACGGCGTTACTTCGCAGAAACTATGGTCAGTAGCATGTAACAAAAAATAGAATCGTTGGTTGGCTACCTAAATGTCGTAACAACAGCTTATTCAAGCTGTAGTTACGACGTTTAAGTCACAAAACAACTAGAATGTTTCACACGAATGGCGGCCTTATTTGAGTTAAAATCTCAATTCCGGGCTGAATGAATAATATGTTTGGTAAATATATTCCTTAATTGTCAGCCGCGATTGGTCAATTAATCGGTTGCTTAGGAATGACACAATCGTTTTTTATTATGAGTCATGCAAAAACGTCAGTCTGAAAGAATTGTCCAAACATATTTCAGTGGAATAAACAGGGATTTTATTTGAAAGTAGAGGATTTAGGCGATAGTGAAATTTATCTAATATTAAGATCTGCAGGTTCTATGATGTAAGATGTCAAGATAGATGTGTCTTTGAATTTGTATTTTGCTGTTTGTTGTATTAAAGTGGGTATCGATATTTCTGAAACCCAGATAAGAAAAAAATACCAAAATTACGGTAAGTGTTTATATTCGTAACAACGCTTACGACAGTTTTGGACTGATCTTTACAAACCGGCTAGCGAACATGACTCCTGATGACGTAACGGTGACGTTGGTTTGATGTAATTTAAACTAAATGCAAGGTTCCAACGGTTATCCGAGCCACGTGAATGTCCTATATTCTTCGCAACTATCTCGGATTAATCTAATAATAGATTAATAGCCTACGTAGGCTATTAGGGAAATACCCTGCTTTTTTTTCTGAAAAGCAACCTCACTACTTTGCGGCGTATTGTATTCAAATAGTATATGAGAGGAAATTAAAATAACTAAAATCTGTGACTTGAAAAAACCTCGATACCTACCTTTAATAGTGAGGTATCGATCTTTCTGAAACCATGACAAGAAAAACTTGTCAATCGCCTAGAAATACGCTAAAACAGACGCTTAATACTTAAATTTGAGTCCGATATTGTCTTCGCGGTAATCTGATAGGCTTAACTGCTTTTTTTTTGTCATATAAAAATGGTTCAGCGGAATTCCAGGTTATTTGGATATCGCGGAATTCGGTTGTCGACACCGCATGACCGAAAGTCAACGGAAGGTAATAAATTTACAAGCGAAACAACCAATTTCCTAAATTATGTCAAACCAACAGGTTGGTGCAAAACTACGGTAAGTGTGTATATTCGTATTAACGCTTTTGGCAGCTATGGACTGTTTTTACAGAATTGAAGACAGACCGGCTAGCGAAAATAACTCCTGGTGACGTATTGATGACGTTGTTTTGAGTAAATTCAAACTGAATTTTGGGATTCCAACGGTTATACGCACCGCTTGATTGACCCAATATTCTTCGCAACTGTCTCGGCTTAATCTAGAAAAAGATTAACAGCCTGCATATTCGGGAAACACCCCCTTTTTTAGATAAAATACCTCTGATTTTAGCAAAACTACATTTCAGAATATTTTATTAAATAGTAAATGAGAGGGAATATGAATAACCAATAATCAATAGCTGTGCCATGATAAAACATCGATACCTACAATATAAAGAATAAACCCATAATAAAACCTTTGTTAACCATCAAAATACGGCCTTAAAACTAATTCGTGAGAAAATCTTGGTGTATTTTCAACGAGAATAACAATGTAGGAATATCCGTTTTAATATTAAGATGGATTTTGTTGTTTGAAATAATTGTTGCTTTTTATTTCCTTGTTAATTTCTTGTTACGGCTTTCGAAATCCACTTTCGCCATTTTTACCTGAGATAATACCCCATCCACGGAAACGTCCAGAGAAAATCCTACATATACATGTATTTAGTATTTGAGCAATAGGATAAATAATAGGCGAAATAATGTTGAAAAGGATTTCGGGGTTGGATACGAAGACAATTAGGTTCATCTACGCTCTGATGCTAAATGCATACACATTCCCTGAAACCTTCACCAAGTAACCAATAATCTTGGCCTTATTTGACAAGAGCCGTTAGAGTCGTATTATGCTCCCCTAATATAGCACTGTCACACAAAGGGATCAGACGGACGACAGACGCAGATGCAGGTATATGCTCACTATATTCCAGACAAGCTAAATTTTAACATTCGTCCTTTAGCTGTGACCTTGACCTGAAAATTTGTTTCAAATGGCACATCTACTCTCAATAGAGAACAATTGTGCAAAGTTATTTCGAAATCAATCCACTTTTTTAGAGGCTATACTTCAGATATGCTTAATTTGATTGTTTGTCCCGAAGCTGTGACCTTGACCCTTGAGCTATCTGATTCTTTTTAAATTGCACATCTGCTCATGACTGAGAACAATTGTGATAAGTTATATTGAGCCATAATTAATGGTAGACCTTGAGCTCTGACCTTGACCTTGGAACTATATGAATAAATGTTTCAAATGGCACATCTACTCATGATGGTCAACTATCGTGTTAAGTTATTTCGAAATCCATCCAAAGGATAAAGGATCTATGTTCTGGATATGCTATATTTTCAGGTTCAACCTTGGCCTGTGACCTCGACCTTGGAATTACCTGAAGATCTGTTTCAAATTGCACATCTACTGATGATAGAGAACAATTTTGTAAAGTTATTTTGAATACCATCCATATTTTTAGAAGCTATGCCCCAGACATGGCTTACTCAACATTTGACCTTGATACGTGAACTTGACCCTGGAGTTATCCGATTCTTTTTCCAAATGGCACATCATCTCATGACTGAGAACTATTGTGCCAAGTAATATTGAAATTTTCTATAATCAAAGGAACTATGCTCTGGACATGCTTAATTGTAACTTTCGACCTTGGGATGTGATCGCGACCTTAGAACTATATGAAGATTTGTTTCAAAGTGCACAACTCCTCTTGCTAGAGAATAATTGTGTAGAGTTATTTCGAAATCCATCCATAATTTGAAGAGCTATACTCTTGAAATGCTATATTTCAAGGTTTGACGTTAAGTTGTGAACTTAACCTAGTGGTTGTCTATTTTTTGAATGGTACATCTATTCATAATAGACATCAGTTGTGCAAACTTAACTCAAAATCCAACCATAATTGGAGGAGTTTTGCCTTGGACAAGGTCTTTTCACCTTTGACCTTGAGCCGTGATCTTGACCTATCCAAAAAATCGGGAAAAGTATCTCGGTGTAATATCATAAAGAATTCATAGGTGAAGTTTCATCCAATTTTGCTGAAGTTATGTGGAGATATCGGTGCGTGCGGATGGACGGACGGGCGGACGGAAAACGGAAGGAGGGACGGACAGAAGAAGCGGCGGCTAAATGCTCGCCTTTCGAGGAACATAATAACTCTTCTGTCTTTAATGATTATCGTGATTTTCGCCATATAAACGTAGTGCAATCCAAGTGCGATTAAATCTACGTCAACCATATCTTGAAAGGAGGTGGAACTTTACAATTTTACAAAAAATCAATTTCTTGTAACAGGTCATAGCTTCTCTATATGGTTGTGCAACGATGTTGCAACTGCTTCCACGGTATTTGAAATACCTCGTGAACATCAAATACCAACAGGCAGCAAAAAAATCGACGAACTTCTCCATCTTTTGTCTTTGTTTTCCATCGGGTTAGAAATATACCGAGTTTCTCAGTCAAGTTCAGATTAAACTAAACAAGAACAGATAGGTTATATCAGTACTTAGTATGCATTTATGTGTTTTTCATTTAATGTGTTTCTATATGTTTACACAAGAAAATATTGTTCAAAATAAACTTAAGCCGGTGAAGTCTGGTACAATTCATCGTAAGACCCCACTCTTGAATTCAATGACGCAACGTAATCAAAGTACCGGGGGTAACCGGCGATGGGTAAAATTCTGTATTTGGTTTGTCCTATGACGGCTATGGGTGTCTTTACATCGATTTGACATTTCAAGAAAAAAAATGAGCTTATTTAATCCTATCATCAAGAGTGGTTTTCGATGAATGAAATGTAAACACTTACTTATCAAACATTCTCTCCGCAGTTAATTGTGAAATAGTTTGTCGAAACAGTGTTTTTTCCGTATTTACCGAACACAAGGTAGGATCTATTTACATCCCATATGGAATCCAGGGAAACTAATCCGATCTTCACATTGCTTTAGTACTTCAGCATTTACTTCCCATTAATAAGTACAGATTCATGGTAGAATTATTACAAATTCTGACCACTTCTTATGAAAAGAATAACCACTTTACTGAGTTACAAGATTCAGTGAATAAGCCACTGGAACTAACGCTCTCGTGGATTATTCAGTCAGCCTTGTGACTCATAAGAGAGGTTTATTTTTTTTCAATCCAACGGTAAATATTTGATATTCTAAAATTAACAGATTCTGTAGTTGATATCATTTAATGCTCCTTTTGATATCAGACGTTTCTGTCTCTGCAAATTGACCAATCGCTGGCTCCTACCACTTAACATAATTGACCCCGCCAATTGACCCCAACAGGTATAAATGGCGTTTTTTTTTGCAAATTTCGAAGCCAGTGGCATGTAACAAAGAATGAAATAGTTGGTTGGGGACATAAACGTCGTAACTACAGCTTGAATAAGCTGTAGTGTCGACGTGTAAGTCACCAAATCAACAAAAATGTTTTACAAAAATGGCGGCCAATATTGAAGTTCAAAGCTGAATTCCGGGGTGGATGAAGGATTTGATTGGTCGATTGATTCTTTTATTGACAGCCGCGTTTGGTCAGTTGTCGAGTTCTATATCAAATACTGTAGACTGACGATGAAGGCGGTTATTGACATTCTTTGACAGTTTGACAATGATGCATTCAGGGGGGCTTTAACGTGTACGTGGTTTTGCTTTAAATATTTACATATTCATACAAGCCTTTAAAATATATTTTGATGATTGTGGCATTTTGATATCATACAGTATCTTATCATATGAACCCATTCCCTCACAATGACGCTATTTTGACGTTCCTTTAGAAAAAAAAATCAAAAAAAAAAAAAAAAAAAAAATCAGAAAACATCGTGGAAAATGAAGAATTTGTTTGCAACAATGTTTTCTACCCAACAAAGTTGAGGAAATGTAGAATTTCATAAAGTATAATTGTCGTCCGCAACGCCTTTCAATTTGAACCAGTCAAAAGTTTTGTCGTCGGTAAAGTAAATTGTAGTAATTAATACCTCATATAGATGATGGCGAATCTATGAGCAAAACGTTGGCTAAAAATGGTACATGTATTAATACATAAATGATTTTAATAACAATGAAATATGCTTAAAAGTATAAAGCCCGGACCCTCTGAATGCTAGATATCTTACACCTTACCTCACTTTTAGAGATAATCCTAGATAACCACTTACCTCACTTTTAGATAAGAAATATTCCCCCTTTGTCCAAAAATACACTAAAACGATTATGTAATTCTCAAAGATGAGTCACAAAATGAGGTGTCCTAGACAGGAAATTTTCGCCTTTGACCAAAATATGCTCTTACGAATATCTAATTCTTGAAGATGAGTCAGAAAATGGGGTATCGATGTTTTCGAAAGCTAGATAAGAAATTTACGCCTTTGACCAAAAATACGCTCTAACGAATACTTGATACTTGAAGACTAGTCAGAAAGTGAGGTATCGATGTTTCCGAATCCTAGATAATAAATTTGCACCTTTGACCAAAAATTTTCTCTTAGTTATATTTAAGACTTGAAGATAAGTCAGAAAATGGTGTATCTATCTTTTCGAAAGCTAGATAAGAAATTTACGCCTTTGACCAAAAATACGCCCTTACAAATATTTAATTGTTGAAGATGAGTCAGAAAGTGAGGTATCGACGTTTTCCAAATCCTAGACAAGAAATTTTCGCTTTTGACCAAAAATACGCTCCCACGAATATTTAATACTTGAAGATGAGTCCGAAAATGAGGTATCGATGTTTTTCGAATCCTAGACAAGAAATTTTCGCCTTTGAGCAAAAAAATGCTCTTACAAATATTTAATACTTGAAGATGAGTCGGACAGTGAGGTATCGTTGTTTCCGAATGCTAGACAAGAAATTTTCGCATTTGACCAAAAAAATTGCTTTAAAATAATATTCAATACTTGAAAATGAGTCTGATAGTGAGGTATCGATGTTTCCGAATCCTACATAAGAAATAGTAAGCATTTGACAAAACTACGCTCTAACGAATAATTAATTCTTGAAGATGAGTCAGAAAATTGGGTATCGATGTTTTCGAATGCTAGATAAGAAATTTACGCCTTTGACCATAAATGAGCTCTAAAAATTATCAAACGCAAGTTTGAAGATGAGTCAGAAAGTGAGGTATCGACATTTCCGTATCCTAGACAAGAAATTTTCGCTTTTAACCAAAAATACGCTCTTACGAATATTCAATACTTGAAGATGAGTCAAAAAAGTGAGGTATCGATGTTTCCGAATCCTAGACAAGAAATTTTTGCCTATGTCCAAAAGTGTGCTCTAACGAATAAAATACTTGAAGATGAGTCAAAAAGTGAGGTATCGATTTTCCGAAATCGATATAACAAATATTTTGCCTTTGACCAAAAATACGCTCTTATGAATATTCTATACCTAAAGATGAGTCAGAAAGAGAGGTATCGATGTTTCCGAATCCTAGACAAGAAATTTTCGCCTTTGACCAAAAAAATGCTCCTACAAATATCTAATTCTTGAAGATGAGTCAGAAAGTGAGACATCGATGCTTCCGAATACTAGACAAAACATGTTCGCCTTTGACCAAAAATACGTTTTAAAAAAATATTCAATACTTGAAAATGAGTCAGAAAATGAGGTATCGATGTTTCCGAATCCTAGATAAGAAATTTTTGTCTTTGACCAAAATATGCTCTTACAAATATTAAATACTTGAAGATGAGTCAGAAAGTGAGGTATCCATGTTTCCAAATCCTAGATAAGAAATAGTTCGCCATTGACCAAAACTAAAATCTAATCAATATTTAATTCTTAAATGTCAGTCAGATATTGTTTAAACGATAATTTGATAGGCTTTAGGTGGCTTTTTGTGGTTATCAAGGAAAGATTCAGAGGAAATCCACGGAAATTCACTTTTTTTTTTAGAAATCACAGCATTCGGTTTTGGAGACCGTATTATCTTATTTTGCGTATGACCCAAGTTCAACAGAAGAAGAACCATGTCCTGAATTCATTCGGAACCCCTTGTCTGATTCTACGAATAAACCTCGGATGTACATCGTAGGGATATTTTTAAAGCTTCTAGGTGACAAGCTTCCAAAATGGCGCTATCCGCTATGCAAAGCAAATGTGGTAAAACGCATCTCATAAATGTTCTTTAAGAACTTAGTTTGGTTTTCAAGAAAACTTGATTTCAGAGCAAAAATGGAAATTTAAGCTTTTTAGCAATTTTGACAACCCGAGCCATCAGGATATTCCTGCATACTAGGTTTTTCTTCACTGTTTCCGCCTAACAGAATGCACCGTTTTGTTAGATATTGCTCCATTTTATATACGTCCGAGGACGATCCGGGAATTGCCGAGTGCTTTCCGATTTGTCCTGAATTATATCACATCAAGTGGTTAGCGCAAGGTGGCTATATTTCTATTCACTCTTACGACAGTTCTGGACTTATCATCACAGAAAAGAAAATCGACTAGCGAACATAACTCCCGATGACGTCAAAATTACGTTGTTTTGAGCGAATCCGTGATTCAAACGGTAACACGCAAGACGTGAATGTCCTATTATACATTGCAAATCTAAAAGTAGATTAAAAGCCTACGAAGGCTATTAGAGGAATACCCTGGTTTTATTTCGATAAATGACCTGATTTTTGCAAAAATAGTTTTTAGAATATCGAATATCTATTTGAATAATATACGAGAAGGAATGAACTAATTAAAATATGTGACCTGAAAAACATTGATTTCTCACTTTTAAACATGTCCATGTCTTTTTCCTACGAATACTATTAGAACTCTTATAATTATATTCTTAATGCATAATTTACATATCTTAGTTGTGGTATTTTGACATTTCGCTATTTCTTTTTCAGTTTGAGAGACTGATAACTCAAAACTTAATGAAAATGCTAGAAGTGGACAATGATATCATATTATCTCTGTAAACATTAAACGTATTTTGATTATGAAGGCTAGAACTTTTATAAAAAAAAAAAAAAAAAAAAAAAACTACTAAGTTATTATGAAATAAAACAGAGAATTTCACCAAAGAAATGTGGATAATCATAATTGTTTGCTTGTTTGAATAGTGTTTAACGCGACTTTTAACAATTGCAGTCATACCGCGGCGGCTGGAGCCCGTAACCACGGATTCCTGCTATTTCTCACACTAGAACTACCACTACATCCTTTCCGAGTCTCCAGATACTCATTCAACATAGTATTACGGTTATCTATCCATTGGTAGAAGATAAATGGCGGAAGAGATATTTGCCTGACTGTGGATAGAACCCTGGACCTTATAATAGAGAAAACATGGTAGGTTATAATTAATTCCTTGTAGTAGACAGGGAACAAGTAAATGACTTTGGTGTTTTAGTATTTGATTAATTTGGTGTTTTAGTATTTGATTAATTTATCCAGACTACTGTAAACATAAATCGTCAATAATATGACAACAATATCTAATTAGACGCTCTAGACTAACTTATATTTAATAGCATGTTTGAAAAGGGACAGAAAAAATTCTAACCCTAATAAGACCTTAGGGAACCCGTCCTTTGTCGTAATTTACAAACAGGAAAGTCAGTAGTATATATTACCTAACTCATGATTATTAAAATGCGGACAGATAGTTTAATCAAAATATTGCATGAAAAGGGAGGCTCGGTAAAAGTAAATAATTGCAGAGTATTTCTCTCGTGAGTTGTTTGTATACTATATTTAACTGGTATTTACTGGTTTACACTGAAGAATAGATTATTATTTGGTTATTGCACAAAATCGGGTCAAGAGGTTAACATTGACAAGTGAAAAATAGTAAAAAACGTTTTTCGTAAAAGTAGTACCTTAAGAGAAAATGAACGCTGGACTTAAAATAATTGTTGGGGAATGTAATTGTCTCAGCACTATATTTGACTATACTGGTTCTTTCAACCAGAATCATGAACTACTTGTGCGTAAAGGTCTCAAAGCACTCGAAGCACTTTGGACTAAAACTCGCGCTTTTAAAGGGTGATATTGATGTCTCTGAAACCCAAATAGGAAAAAAATCACATTGCATGCTAAAAAATATGATTAAACTAACATTTTATACTTAAATATGAGATAGATAACGTCTTCATGGTTGTCTAATATGCAAAATGTGGCTTTTTGTTGAAAGGTTCAGCGGGAATCCGCATTATATTTAGAAATCACGGCTTTCGATTGTCGCCACCTCATGACCTTTTTTGTATATAGCCCAAATCCAACAGAAGGTAACAAAATGACAAATGAAACAACCAACTACCTGTCCCATCAAGTGTTTAGCGCAAAACTGTGGTACGTGTCAGTATCTATGATAACTCTTGCGGCAGTTTTGGACTGTTCTTTCCGCAATTGAAAACCGGCCATCGAAAATGGCACCTGTCAAGATGACGTTGGTTTATGCGAATTCAAAATGTCTGACAGAATCCAAAAGCACTACGTGAATTGCCAAATAGTCATTGAAACTGCATCGGCGTAATATAAAACTAGATTAAAAACCTTCGTAGGCTATTAGGAGAATATCCTCGATTTTTCTAGAGCCCGCTTGCGGTGAGGGAGACATAGTTTTCACTGTGATGAGTCGGTGTATGTGTGTTAGTGTGTTAGTCCGTCCGTCCGTTTGAATTTGTCAGGACATTTCCTCCTACATTTACGGATGGATTTCAAAATACCTTGGCACAATTATTCTCCATCATGATTAGATGTGCCATTTGAAAAAAAAAATGGAAAGCTTCAAATTCAAGGCCACAGCTCAAGGTCAAACACTAAAACTGTGCTTGTCCGGAGCATTTCTCCTACAATTATGAATGGATTTCAAAATAAATTGGCACAATTGTCCTCCACCATGAGTACATGTGCCATTTGAAAGGATTTTTTAGTGTGTTAGTCCGTCCGTCCGTTTGAATTTGTCAGGACAATTACTCCTACTTTTATGGATGGATTTCAAAATACGTTGGCACAATTATTCTCTATCATGAGTAGATGTGCCATTTGAAAGACTTTTTTGGATAGCTTCAAGTTCAAGGTCACAGCTCAAGGTCAAACTCTAAAATTGCGCTTGTCCGGGGCATTTCTCCTTCAATTATGGATGGATTTCAAAATAAATTGGCAAAATTGTTCTCAATCATGAGTAGATGTGCCTTTTGAAATAATTTTTTGGATAGCTTCAAGTTCAATGTCAAAGCTCGGGGTCAAAGACTAAGATTGTGCTTATCTGGAGCATGATACCTACAAAACTTTGCATTTCTCCTACAATTATGGATGGATTTCAAAATAAATTGACACACTTGTTCTCCATCATGAATAGATGTGCCATTTGAAAGAATTTTTCGGATAGCTTCAAGTTCAATGTCAAAGCTCAAGGTCAAACACTAAAATTGTGCTTATCTGGAGCATGTTACCAACAAAACTTTGCGGGCTCGACAGCAGTTGTCCGGGGACAACCATCTAGTTGTTGTTGTTTGTTTTGATAATCGACGTGTGATTCAATAAGAAACGGTTACATTAGTATTGAGAACCAAGCGATGAAATTGCAGAAGGCATGAGATAAATACACGAGATGTATATAATCTGGGCAGAAAACGTTTTATGTTCGGATTATCGAAGGTGTCATTTCATGCCAGATTTAAGTTCCATTATGGGCAGGTCTGTCATTTTTCGACGAATACAACCTATCCACAAATAGTCGATTTTTCTTCCCGCTGTGAAGGTATTGTACAAGATATACTGAGGGAAAAAAGTTTAGCAATTTCGTACGTTACAGCCAATTTCTCCGGTGTCTAGCTTTGGATTCAAACCATTTTTTCTCACATCGATCTTTTATGTGTTAGCCACAGCATTAAAAAAAATCAGATGATTTCAAGGTCATACGTGTTTGTTGTACAGCGTCTAACATGGTAGGGGTAGGGAAGTAAAAGTAACACAAAGATTTAATATCTTGTGTGTCCACCGTTTGCGCCAATAACGGCATCACAGCGTCTTCTCATGCTGGAAATGAGCCTACGATAAATGGCCATAGGGATACGACCCCATTCCTGACGCAGAACACGTTCCAGGTCTCTAACGTTATTAACGTCATTCCTGTCTCTTACTCTCCTACCCAGATGGTCCCAAAGGTGTTCGATCGGAGACAGATCCGGTGATTTGGCTGGCCAATCCAACACATCAACATTATTAGTCTGTAAAGGTCCAACGTGTGCAGAGCGACATGTGAGCGGGCATTACCTTGCTGAAAAATGGTAGCAAGCCCTTGACGCAAGAACGACAATACCACTGGCTGGACAATTTCGGTGCAGTATCGAACGGCATTTTAGTTTCCCTGAATAGCTACCAAGTCAGTCTTGCCACAGTATGATATACCACCCCAGACAATGACGCTGCCGCCTCCAAAACGGTCATGTTGAATGACGTTAGCGGGATCCATCCTTTCGCCATCACGCCTCCAAACACGTACCCTGCCATCCGCAAACATCAAATTAACGGGATTCGTCTGTGATTAGGACCTGATTCCACATTCGTCTTGGCCATCGACGGTGTACCCTTGTCCAATTCAATCTTGCATGTCTGTGTGCACGTGTCAAAGGAATGCCAACGTAAGGTCGACGTGCGCATAAACGTGCCGAACGAAGTCTGTTTCTTACAGTACGAGCACAGACCCGTGTTCCTGTTGCATTTCGGACCAAACCGGCTATACGAGTGCTATTGAGGAAGCGATTACGCCGTGAACACGTCACGATATAATTGTCCTCACGTTGGGTAGTCTAACGTGGCCTGCCTGAACGTGGCATGTCTTTGACGGTCCCTAATTGACGATACTTTGTTCTAAGTCTTGAAATGGAACTTTGGCTCACGCCAAAATGTTGAGCCACCTCTTTTACAATCATACCACCAGCCAGCATACCGATGGCTACGTTCCGTTGGTCTAAGTTAAGCCCTGGGCGACGTCCCATTTGAATTTTTTTAAATGTTTTAATGAGTTATTTTGTCATTGATGCTAACCAATAAACTGGGATAGATATTGTGGATAAAGACGTCACGTACATGTGGAAGCACGTGCAGAACGTGTTTCGGCAAAATTGCGTCAGACAGCCGTTAGAAGCGAGGAAAACGTGCTCTTAATGCATAATTAGTTAGTTAGGTTTTAAAAATTGCAAACGAGACTAATTTTATAAGGTTTATACATTTACGTTGAAAAATAAGTAGGTCGAAAAAAATTGCTATTTTTTTCCCTCAGTATATATATATATGTGTATAGTCGACAACGCATTATCGACAGTAGACATGGACAGAAAGTGACACCTCCTATAACCCGAACTTCAACCATATTCTAATCAGGTCATATATACTTCGGCTATATATATCTTAGGTTTTCGGCGCTGCAGAGCTTTGATTTTATATAGATCCTTTCGCCACTATGGACATAAGTCGTAAAACCAATCATAACAATAGTTGGTAATACCGTGCGTATAATGTTTTAGTGAGTGTCTACCGAGGTTTCGAGAATATTATGGTCAATTTATAATGACATGTACACTAAAAACAAAATTAATTATTAATATTTAATGGCAGGGTTATATGTTTTATTGTCGCATATAAACAAAATTTTCTTGACCGTATATCACGAACTTTGCCGGCTTGGAACGAATTAAGATATATCGTCGTTGGGTGAGAAAAATGTCGTAACTACAGCGTGAGTAAAGAAAGCGAGCTAATGCAATCGCATATATATCGAACCCTGTAGTCATATTTTTGCCATATTTTCAAATAAGGTGGCATAAAAAAAGAAAGAAAGAAGTGATATTGGATATTACGTTACCGCTGATCTATATTATCATAAGCTGATTAATTGTTCCGGGCGTGATAGAAAAAGGCTATATCGGGATTTTATCACGTCTAGAATGACGAGTAAGATAAAAGAAATAAAAACGAAAGCTAATGTGAAAATATAAGTTCTACTATGATCTTTAAAGTAGAGTTTTTTTTGTCGCGAACAACACAAAATCTGTGAAATGACTGCTACAAGATAGACAGACAATCGCCTAATCGTTGGCCTCGCCAACCTACTACTTTGGTCCCACTCATTGACTCCAACAGAAGGTTCTGCTTCGATCTTTGGTGGCGTTATTTTTCAAAATGGATGACCAGTATCAGTGTTACAAGTAAGAAGAATGGTTGGTTACCTCAACTTCGTAACTACAACTTGAATAAGCTGTAGTTCCGACGTTTTAGTCGCAAAACCAACAAAAAAGGATAACAATAAATATCGGCCAATCTCTGAGTTGAAGGTCAGGTCCGGGCTAAATAAATGATTAGATTGGTCGGTTGATTCCTTGATTGACGGACGCGATTGGTCAATTGGTTCGTCATCTTCACCTCTATCTTTATAAAATGTCCTACTCACAAAAGTGGTTACCAACTAGTCAAATATTCAAATATTATGAAACCGGTGTTATTCACTCTTGCGCGTAACCATATCGTATAATTGTTGTAACTCTTTCTTTTCAGTCTTAATGTACTATTTTATTCACGCATGAGTAAACTGCTAAAGCCTCGAAAAAGACTACTCTTTCCTTAAAAACACCGAGAGATCAACATACTTACACAGATATTTTTCATCCAACAAAATGTCAGACGTAGTTATTTTATTTCAAGATTTTTTTTTCAATATTTCTTTCCATCCTAGGCCTCAAATAACCAATGCTGGCTAACAATCAAATAATCAATCGAGCAATGAAATCTTTCATTTAGACTGAAAGTTCAGTTTGAACTCCGACATTGGCCACCAATTCGGTGAAAAATTTTTTTTTTTTTGTTTTGGGATTTAAACGTCGTAACTACAGCTTATTCAAGCTGTAGTTACCACGTTTAAGTCGCTAACCTACCATTCTACATATTTGTAAAATGCTACTGGCAATAAATTTTGCAAAATAACGCCGTTAAAAATCGAAGCGGAACTTCCTGTTGGAGTCAACGATTGGGACTAACGAAGTAAGTGGGCGGGGCCAGCGATTAGTGAATAAAACGTTTGTACGGTTTTTGTTGTTGTTGTTTTTTGTTTTTGTATAAAACATTTTAGAGTCATGAAAATTGATACGAATTAGTGCAACAAGGATATTATTCTAAAAATATATAGACATAGGTAATTTCATATTAGTCGGACGATTTCTTCATCTATCAACTTACATGTCTCATTTCAACTTCAAGCTATGTATTTTTAAAAATTCTCTCAGAAGGAACAACTTATCGTCTGGTGTTATCGACCAAAAATGTAATTTTGTTATGTGCTGCACTTGTACATCATTTTCATACATACTCAGGAGCCATAATTGTCTAGACACTATGCACGTTTTTTTCTTTGAAGTCAAAAATATTGTTATTGTAGTTTCGTATATCAAAAGTTCTGCATTCCTATTTCCTGAAAATATCGCTTCATTCCCCCAATGAAGTACCACCACCGAAACCACAACAACAACAACAACACCCCCCATTATCAAGCTGTTTTTCATGCTTGTTCACAAATGTTCCAAAACTGTAGTTCCAAAAGTTGTCCCTTTTTCATTTTTTTCTATTTATTCATTATTATTTGTGTTTTTAAAAATAATTTTAAGATTTATCTACAATAAACGAAGAAAAACATCTTTTCATTGAGGCAAGGAACGCAAAACCTTAACGCTTTTCTAAACGAATTCGCTTTCCGGCTTCATACTTTCTGATGTGGTTATTAATTTCACATCTCGGTGAAAAACAAAATTTTAGTTTTTTCAACATTCTGCCTAGAAAACATTATGTAAAATGGGAAAATTGTTTGTCACAAGCTTTTTCTTCATTGTGCACAGTGTTTTCCCAGTGCTTTTCTTTGGGGCTACAAAATGGTCATCGTGTGGGAATTGGTTATTATGCAAACATATTCTGTGACATACAGAAGAAAGATTGTTTGTTTTGTTATGTTTTATTCGTTTTTTCACGAGTTAATCATTTGGTGTAAAGACCTCTCCTACTAGAGGTAGTGGCTGTCGATAGAACTTTTGAATAACAACTCAACCTTTCACATAATCCTTTACCAGACGACAAACTGATAGACTATTTCAACTTTAAAATAACTATTTAAAGACATTCTAACTTTTCATTCAAAAGGTCAACAGACGACAAACTTTCAGACTAGTACAAATTTAAAGAAGTTGCAGACAACGCTTATTAAATGCGCTTATATTAGAAATTAAGTGTCAAATAAGAAAGAAAACATTGTGAAAATGTTACAAGCGATTGCTCTTTTTCTCACAAAGTTTTCCTTTGTCGTATTTCGTCAGAGCGTCAGAAAGTCTAATTGTTTGGTAATGGGTTAAATCGATTCATCCCTTTTCCTGACATTCTACATGTAGAGATTAACTTGTTCCATACGGTCACGTGATCAGGTCGTCAGTTAGACAATGTCACATGAAACTTTTAACAGCGATTTCGGCACCTCAGTTCCCGCGTAGCTTATCGATTGAGCGCTGGTCGCGCACAATTTCCACATTCATATTAGACGGCGTTACCTTGCAAAATTTATCGCCGATGTAGCAAACTGGTTTGTTTCGCGACCTCATTCTAATGCCACAAATAAGTTGTCGTTAAAATTATAATATTTAAGCCGCCAAATTACCAAAAATGCTTTTCGAAAATGTCAACCAATGTCGGAAAGTTCACATTCAGTCTTAATTTGTGACTTGATTGGTCTATTGAGGTTTTGATTTACTTGCGATCCGTTAATTGACAAATACCCATTCGTTTTGAACTCCCCATGAAGAATATATTTAAAATCTCTTGTTACAGTTTTTCCTTTCTAAATATGTTTTCTATCCTTTTCAGCGACCCTCCTTTCAATATAAGTCATTTTAGAATATCGTCTACAGTTTCTTTGAATTTAGAGCCTCTACTAATTCAATTCAGGCGATGGCTTTTTAAATTTTTACTGTTACTGGTTTCTGAAAATGCATTGAAACAAAGTAGTATGAAAAGGCTGAATGGGTAGAACGGTATAGATCGCTTCAAAAATCTTGTTCATGTGTTCACTTTTCCCTTCAATAATCAATTATACTACAGTCAAAGCGGATCGATAGATTTATCCTTGAATCTCATTTAACTATCATTGCAGAATAATAAGTTTCTCTAATTCCATTGGTTTCTCAATAATAAAATTTAAACAATTCCGTGCAGCAGGATTTGTGCTAATTTGAAGAAATTAATGGAGTTCCGTTTTTCGCCAGTTCCATGTATGTATCATAAATGCAAGAATATCCTTAGTTACGGCATAAATCGTTGCTGGATTTAAACGCTTACCAACAAATAAAGAATTGATTGTCCCCAAAAACGAATTGATCGCTGGCCACGCCCACTGAGCTCCGTTAGGAATTTCCACTCCGTCTAAAACGGCATCATTTGTAAAATTTATGACAAGCCAATTATAATGAAAAAATAAAATGGTTGGTTGGCTACCTGATCGTCGTAAATACAGCTTGAACACGCTGCAGTTACGTCGTTTAAGCCTTAAAACCAACAAAAATGCTTCATATCAATAAGAGATAATGTCGAAGTTCAAATTTTACTGAAATGAAAAAATGCATTGGTCGATTGTTTCTTTGATTGAAAGCTGCAATCCCCCTTTTGGCTTACATATACGATATCGAATCTACATTTTAACCAAAGTACTTTCAAATGGCAAATATTTCAACCTTGTGTCCGGATAAGTGAGCCTTATTGTAACCTCTAGAAGGCATCCAGGAGTTGGCTAAGATCTGCTCAGTCCAGAAGAAAAAATATGATACATGTCTAAGATACTTAACCCATTCCCACACACCAAAACTTTAGACCAGTCAAAATTCAAAGAAGCTGGTGACGACAATTTTAAGTTGATGAAATTTTTAAAAGTTTTGTCTGTTAGGTTAGAAAACATTGTGGATAATGAAGAAATTGCTTTTAACAAGCAATTTCTTCATTGTCCTCAATGTTTTCCAAAGCTAATATATTGAGGGGCGTTTAAAAGGTTCATTGTGTGGGAACTGGTTAAGGGGCAAACCTTCTAATAGAGTTGCAGGACATTAACCCTAATCATGCTGAATTAAAACCAATTCTGAATTTTCTCTAAAATTGGTTGTGGTCCTGAAAGCACCACAACCAATAGTCGTGATTCGAAATTCATTTTGATTTTTTTTTAAACAACTCTGGTTTGAAAGAGACAAACGGGAGGCTTAGATGAAGATCAGACTGCACTTATGTTAAAACCTAATCTGATTTTGCTCTAAAATCAGAGTCCTGAAAGTACCACAACCAATAGTTGTGAGTCGAAATTCATTTTGATTTTTTTAAAACAACTCCTGCTTGGAAGAGGCAAACAGGAGGCTTAGATAAAGATCAGGCTGCACCCATGTGCAGACTGATCTTTGTCTATACCGTCTGCCAAATCAGAAATATTCCGGGTTCAGCATGATAAGGATTAAAATCCAAATGTGTACGCTCTAGAACACATACCGGGTACTTTTAAAATGAGACGTTGTATTTTGGGGTCAGTTCACCCGGATTCACAATTATTGTTGGCCACAATAATCAAGGCAATTATTCGACCATTTTTTTTAACGGGTAGTGGTGTTAGGTACCTTTATTTGGATGTCTCGGTAGCGCAAAGGTTAAGGACGTCGTATCCGCGTAGGTTTGAATACCGTCACATACGAGCAAAGTTAGTAACCCAGTTTTGCCTATAGGGTACTAAAACAAATATTGACGGTGTATCAATGAGACTTATATTCTGACTTTTATATGAAAAAACGTATGCTCCAGAGTAAATCTAACGTTTATAGCTCACCTGAGATCACCGTGCTCAAGGGTAGTCTTTGATTGTGCCCAGGTGAGATTTTGTGGCTACCCTGTGTCCGTTGTGTGTCGTGAAACGAGTATGGAAAGTCGTCAAAAATTCTTTGAAAATCCCTCCTTTGTGTCCAATCTTCACTGAAATGTTCCTAGGTCCTCCCTTTTCAAAAATTGTTCGTGAAATTTAGATTTTTAAAAAATAGGGCGTGACAAAAAGGGCTCGTCTGACTTTTGAGAAACAATTAAGTAATTATTTCAACATATTCTCCTCCTAAACAACCAGGCCAAATTGAAGTAAAAATTAACATTATTTTTGGTGACCCTTTTCAAAACTAGTTCCTCGAATTTTGATGAGCGAAAAAAAAGGAGTGTGGCGTCGCTTGGCTTATCTGACTTACGAAAAAAAATCTATTGAAGAAGTTCTCCTGCACCTGTCATATTTCGTTTAGACTTGACAGGAATGTTCCTTAGGTGACCCCTTTTCTAAACTTGTTCTGGGTATATTGATTCGCGAAAAAATTAGAAGCGTGGCAGTGCAGGTTCATTACACATTAAAGGGAAATCATGAAACGTTTCTTTCAAAATCAACTCATCTTAAATAAACAACCTCGCCAGTTTGTTGCATACTTTGCTATATTTTTTCTCAGGTAACTCTTTTCAAAATTCGTTTGTAATATATAGATTGGCAAAAAGTGTGTGTGGGGGGCGTAGCAGGTTGATTCTTATTGCGTTAAGCGAAATCACGAAAATATTTTTAACAATATTTCCTCGTAAACTACTTGACTGAATTTGGACTAAACTTGGCAGGAATGTTCCTTTAGTTTACCATTTCAAAACATGTTAATGAAATTTTGAAATAAGGTCGTAGCAGGATATGGTTATTAGACATCTTCTACTCCTAATTTCCTAAACCCAGGTTGTGCGAAGCTTGCCAGAAATGATAATTGGGTTACCCTTTATAAATCTTTATTTATGAAAATATGTTGGTGTGGCACTTAATTTCTCAGAAAAGATTAACAAAGATCCTCTTTAACTCTTTCCTGTTTAATGAAATGTTAGACTGATCTTTTTTAAATATACTGAAGAAGACAAGGAAAATTGAGTGTGTTTTGAAAATATACCATCCTATCGGTAGTAAATAGTGTAAGGAAAGAAGAAATAGGTTGTTACAAGCAATTTCTTCTTTTTTCACAAATGTTTTGTTAGTATAAATCACATTGACGTAAAAATCAGGGTTTGCACGAAAAAGGACAAATCAGTGATATCTATTTCAAATTAAATATTTTTGATCCATCATTCCTGAAAGTTTCTATAAAAGATGGTCTTTGATGTAACAAACAAAACAACAACAACAACAACAAAACTATGGGGAGGTTGACTAGCAATCGTGGATTAAAAAAATGTTACTGGTCAAAGTCAATTCCGCACAGCCCTATTAGGAAGAAAACTTTCTCAACTTTCTACAAACATAAATATCTAAGATGAATAGGAATCCATTTCCATATTGGCGGTGAGTGACTAAAACATCGTAATCACAGCTTATTCAGGTCGTAGCTATGACATTTTGGCCGCCCATTCTACGATATCTTTCATAGCGAAAGTCTGCGAAATGAAATAAATGATCATTTTAGAGGAGATCACAGACGTTTTCATCACTGATTTTCACACGAACCTGTCATTTGTGGAGTTCACGTTCTATTAACCCCCTCATTTATCTTGGGAGAGCAGAGAAATAAATGGAGATTCAATTTACAAATCTTCGACCAAAAACAGAACAACCTGATGTTAACTGCTTCATCTCGTTGTCTGAAGCTTCCAGTTTGATTCTAATTTTTCTCAACAATGTCCATGTTTATTGATCGATCGCGTCTGTCAATCAATTAATCAATATTACAATTAAATCATTCATTTAGACCTGAAGTACTGAGAGCGCTAAAGGAGGAACGTCCTGCCAGAAATCTAACCAAATAGTCTTTTCACAATACAGATTATCGAGACGACACATAACTTGGATATTAAAATAAAATAAGAAACTATAGTTTAACACCGAAGAAGCGCAACCAAGAATAGTTGGATTTAAAATCAAGCATAAGTCGATATTTCTCGATAATGCTCCTTTTTTCTTTAGAAAACGGAGGTTTATTGACCACGAAGCTCAGTTATTTCTATCTAATCAGAATTTACAGAGTACTTTCGTTCTGAATTAATATTGTCATAGGAACATTTGTACGCAGCCCAAAAGTAGACATATTCTTATAACGACCAATGTCAACAATTGACCAATCGCGACTGTCAATCAATGAATATATCGACCAATCAAATAGTTCATTCAGCCCGAAATTGAGAATCGAACTCCGACATTGGCTACTTGTGTGAAACAATTTTGGTGGTTTGGCGACTAAGATGTCGTAGCTACAGCTTATTCAGGCTGTATTTACGACATTTAGGTCGCCAACCAACCATTGTACTTTTCTGTTACATGCTGCTGGGAATACATTTCGAAAAATAATACCGTTTAAAATCGAAGCGGGACTTCCTGACTGAATAAATGGGCGTGGATAAAGGGCTAGGTGGGCGGGGCCAGCGATTTGCATACAAAATAGACTTACTTGTTTTCAACATATCTGTTGTTCTATGAGAAGAAAATAATTAAAAACTCACGTTCTGCAATTTACAACCATTTGTAGTAAAATAGTCATTTATGGCAGCTAAAAGACCGCCAGCTGTTTATTTTTCTGAAGCGATAACTGACGAATCAACACCGAGTCTAACTGTTAAATTAATCTGAGATTCAAATTCTATCTCGTCTTGAGCAATGAAATACACCATCTCTATAAGTTTGACTGTAGCAGTCTCATCCAAATTAAATATTAAATCAATAGCAACAAACGTGTCATTTTCAAGCGCAAGGCAACAAATACCTGTTTTTTTCACCAGCAAATTTTGTCTGGTGAGCGTGCTTATACGCAAGCGTATATGTCCCACTCGTAGAACGGCTCGGGATCGGATAACCTGATAGATTCTGGGTTTTCCCACACTCGCGAATTCGCGATGATTCACTTTCTTTTGTTATTTTTCTACTACAGTTTTCGACAAAAAGTCGGTTAGCCACTTATATTAACAAAAATAAGACTCTTTCTGGTTAAAAGCGCGGCTTATCTCGGCAAATTTCCCGAGCTCGATCTACCTAGTGCAGATTTCCGTTTAATAATAGTTATGTCAATAAATTTCGAATTGTTGCCACACACGGAAATTCGACGGGCTTTTGAGAGCGCGCCCGAGATTCCACGATGGCTTATGCCTTCTGCCAAAACAGGAATATTCAGGGTTCAGCATGGCAAGGGTTGAATATAAAATCTTCAACATTTTGCAAAACGTATAGATGGCAAATGACTCCAAACTTCTACATATACAAACCTCAATAAAAACTTTCTATGTAAGGTTAATAACCATTTTAAAAGATGAAGAGCAAGCAAAGTCTTACCTTAGCACTGTCAATATATTTTTGCAGTAGTGTATATTAGGCCTTCTCATCTTATAAGTGCCTGAAGATGGCATTTCCAACAAGTTCAAATATGCACCAAGGGTACATTGTATCCACACCTTTTGATAAGATTATTCATTTTGTGCTCTGTAGTGAGCTAATGACTTAATCCTTGTCGTGCTGAACCTGGAATTGTCTGATCCTAGTCTTCGCCTCCTGTTTGACTCCTTCAACCAAGAGTTGTTTATAAAATTAATTCTCTCTCTCTCTCTCTCTCTCTCTCTCTCTCTCTCTCTCTCTTTCTCTCTCTCTCTCCCCCCCTCTCTCTCTCTGAAAATGACGCACTCGGGCTTATATGCATCTTATATTGTGAGAAGAGCCTTTTCTTGGTGTCAATTAAGTTAACAATTCTTTTCTACGAAAAAATACAAACTTAAAGCTTGCTTATTGACCATTACTTTTGAACAGTAAGTGGTTTGGCGCTTGTCGGAAAAACTGTCAGTTTACCATGTCTCAAGTTCTATCTCATTTTTCAAAATTGAGTGTCTGCACGAAAGAACATTAGCATTGCCTTATTTTAGAATGATTGAGCTTAGATCTTTATCCTCACACAGAAATGAATCATTGCGTAAGAATATTGAATCTGGCGTTGCTTAACGTCAGGATTCTAGACGTGTCTCAGATTGTGGAGCCACGCAAATGTAATCGCTGTCTCACCGACAGGAGGACAGTCATACAGAATTGATGAAGGTCAAAACAGGACAACCACTGCACATCGGGTCCGGATGTTCTTAATTTATTATCGACGTGAACGGTTGATATCTTTTATTTCAGAGCATACTAAGTTTGGAAACGGAACCGGATCTTACACTTCCAAATAGAGACTTGTAGAGTACAATTGAATACCAGCAGGCCAGTTATACGTGAAGCATTTCAGAGACAAGTTAGAAATTGATCAATCGCTGGCCCCGCCAATTTTGCTCACTCCAACAGGAAGTTCCATTTCGATAGACAGCCGCTATTGGTCAATTGACTCCCCAGGGCCCGCCCATTAACTGCAACAGGAAATTCCGCTTCGTTTTTTTTGCAAATTCATAGTCAGTGACATGTAACAATAAATTAAAATTTGGCGACATAAATATCGTAACCAGAGCTTGAGTAAGCTGTAGTTACGATGTTTAAGTCTATAAACCTACAAAAAATGTTAACAAAAATAGCGACGAATGTTTCGAGTTGAAAGCTCAGGGCTGAATAATCGATTAGATTGGTCGATTGATTTCTTGAATGACAACCAATTGGTCAGTTACAAGGAATCGTGTCAAATGAACAGCTTGTCGTAGGATCCTTGTGCTGTTCCCCGATTCGTCCTGCTCCAGAATGTATTCAAAAGCTTTTTTTCTAAACGGGCATAGAAAGGAGGAATTGTATTGGAATGGGTTAAAACTGCGTAACACTGACCTGTATGGTATTTTATATATAAGAATGGAATGTAACGAAATAACACGTAAGGGCATACTCTGGGGCTCTTGTATGCCTGTCCTGGACATGCAACCCTGGCCACACATGTACAAAATGGACAATCACGCTTATTGTCTCGCCTGCATGATGAAGGGACCTGCATTCATTTAACAGAAATTAAATATTTATTAGCATGCAATTTCCGTTAGACCTGTGTTGCTAAAGTTTTACAGGGTCTTAAATTCACTTGCTGCTTAATCGTTTGCTGAAGCCATGCTTCTATGCGTTGACATTGGCTGATCTATGAGGAAACGCTACTTCTTAGCTTGCTTACTATATAAATTGTCAAATTTATATATAGAAAAAAAGGTAACTACATAAAAGGATGTATAAACTCCAAGTATACATAACTATTTTCTTTTGACCTTTAAGAATTTCCTTAGTGTACTGTTATTCATATAATGACCACAGGTATTTTAATCAAATGCTAGTTTGGCAAGGGTTTAAGACAAGGGTTTAATATTGTCATTAAGGACACTGGTTCCTATGGAAACAAATTAAAAACTGCATAAAAATCTCGTTGTTGAGCAGCGTTTCGGTCTAATTTCCATAACCATTTACAAGATAGAAATGGATGCACTGTGTAACCAAATGTCTTTATTACTAATCGCCGAATTCCTACACGACATAACAGGGAGTTGGTCAGATTCGCAGAATTATTTCGTTAGGAGGACTTTTTCCAGGGTTTGATTCCGCAATCGACCAATCGCTGGCCTCGCTCACTTCCCCGTTGGCCCCGTCCCATTGACTCCAACAGGAGGTCCCGCTTCAATTTTAAATGGTGTTATTCTAAGACCAATAGCATGTAAAAAATGTAGAATTGTTGGCGAACTAAACTCGTTACTACAGTTTGAATAAGCTGTAGTTACGACGAAAATGTTAACGAAAATGGCGGCCAGTGGCGAAAGTTAAAAGCTGAATTTCGGGATGAATGAAAGATTTGATTGGTCGATTGATTCCTTGATTGAAAGCTATGATTGGTCAATTGACGGATCCCTTGCAACGCCCATAGGAGTTTCGACAGGAAGCTCGGCCTCGCTCTCTTCCCCGTTGGCCCCGTCCCATTGACTCCAACAGGAGGTCCCGCTTCAATTTTAAATGGTGTTATTCTATGACCAATTGCATGTAAAAAATGTAGAATGGTTGGCGACCTAAACTCGTTACTACAGCTTGTAGTTACGACGAAAATATTAACAAAAATGGCGGCCAGTGGCGAAAGTTAAAAGCTGAATTTCCGGATGAATGAAAGATTTGATTGGTCGATTGATTCCTTGATTGAAAGCCATGATTGGTCAATTGACGGATCCCTTGCAACGCCCATAGGAGTTTCGACAGGAAGCTCGGGTAAGACATTATACAGTGTTGTTTTGCAACATTCATGGTCTATAACAAGTGCCATAGTAAGTTGTTTGTTGACTACAAAAACCTCGTTACTACAGCTTGAATAAGCTATAGTTATGACGTTTAAGTTGAAGCTTCGACATCTTCAGAGTCAAACTAACAAATGCATGACATAAAATGCCGACAAATAACGGAATTTAAAGTTCAATTCCAATGTAAATTCATAATTTGTCTGGTCTATCGATATTTTGATTGCCAGACGCGATCCGCCAAGTAAATAGGAAATATTACAACAGTGTCTTTTTCTAGTTGTTGTTATTGTGTTCGAGAATCGTATGTATCGATATTTTGATTGCCAGACGAGATCCGCCAAGTAAATAGGAAATATAACAACAGTGTCTTTTTCTAGTTGTTGTTATTGTGTTCGAGAATCGTGTGTAGGTATTTTTTTTATCGGTATTTTGATTGACAGGCGCGATCCGCCAAGTAAAAAGGAGATATTACAACAGTGTCTTTTTCTAGTTGTTGTTATTGTGTTCGAGAATCGTGTGTAGGTATTTTTTTTTATCGATATTTTGATTGACAGACGCGATCCGCCAAGTAAAAAGGAGATATTACAACAGTGTCTTTTTCTAGTTGTTGTTATTGTGTTCGAGAATCGTATGTAGGTATTTTTTTTTTGGATGAGACCGAAGCTCGAATCCAATAAAAAATACCTATACACTTTTGTCGAACACGATAACAATAAATAGAAAAAAAAACACTGTTGTAACATTCCTTTTTGGCTAGCAAAGCGTCAGCTTTGATAGCTTAAGTTAAAATACAGAATTTTGAGGTCTTCTCAAAGTTCAATGAGTGCAAACTACCAATGGAGGCTTAACCGCCGAATCCATGGAATGCCTACGCCATGAAAATAGTTCTTATATATTTCAGGAATATTGCGAACTCTATTCAAATTGTAGGGAACTCTGTCAAAAGCATGCTATTTAACCCATTCCAATCCAATTCCGCTTTTTAAGCATCTCAAGAAAAAAGCTTTGGAATTACATTGTGGACAAGGAAGAAATTGCTTGTAACAAGAAATTTCTTTCAATGTACACAATGTTTTCTACCTAACAAGGGAAAGATTTTCTAAATTCAACCATGCTTTGCTAGCTTACAGTACTTTCAGTACTTTGATATTATATACCTTATGGACATGACATTAAGAAAATGCTTTTAAATGATTAAGAAATAACCAACTTTCCGGGGGAAAAACCCGAACGTCAATACACAAAACAGTAGTCCGTGTTTAACGAATACGGTTTTCTGGTACATGCCGAATATTGTTTTTTTTTTTTTTCTGTCGAGTTGTATTAGATAGCCAGATTTTAATTCATATCATTTATAGGTATATAGCAGGGCTTTTTATGTCGAATGTCAAAGTGTTACGAACAGTCACTCTGAATGTGTCTATTTCGCAAAATATTTCTCCATGGTACCCTTGCTTCGGCTAAAAGATGCTGAACTTCCTATAGGACCGTTGTGGACTCAACTGAGCATAATGTGCTTTTAGAGTCACTTAATATCCAGTGTCCCTTCTTCGTCGATATCAAACATTTTAAACAACTCCTCAGAATCTACAGGACCAATCGACCAATCGCGGTTGTCAATCCACGAATCACATTACTAATCATATCATTCATTTATACCGGAAGTGAACTTTGAACTCCAACATAAGCTGACGTTTTTCTGTAGCATTCAAGCTGATTTTGAGACTTGAACGTCGTAGATACATCCTGAATAAGTTGTAGTTACGACGTTTGGGTCGCCAACGAGCAATTTTACTCTTTGTTGCATCTTACTGGCTATTTTGCAAAAATGACCATGTTTAATATAGAAGTGGAGTTTCCTATCGGCGTCAGTTGGTGTAGCCAGCGGAGTCAGTAGGCGGGGTCAATTTAGACGAAATATTGGCAGAATTTTTTATCCAACCCTTCAGGAATTTTAAATGGTAGAAAACAGACCCTTATTATCAATTTTTATTTAGGAATTTTTTACACCAATTTGCCAAAATGGTGATCGTTCTGAAAAATTGTTATGGAAAACTTCATCGGCCTTACCCTTTTGTATTGCAGGTCGAGGCTTATTTCTATTTCAAGGTGAGTATCTTCTAGAACAAATTTTCCGTATATGCGGATAAGGACTAAATGAAGGCCTTCTTCGCTTTATGTTTCTTTTCCCTGACCAATGTTTGTTTGAATATCACTCAAGGGTCATGAAGACCTAAAATTATTTTCTTGACCTGATACCTATTTTAAACCCATCGAACCAAAAGCACGGGAACTCCGTGAGCCAATATCTAAATAAGAGATCGAAACAATCAGGGGTCAACTTGTGAGATACACTTAGCAGTCAACCTGTGATAGTATTTCGAAATAAAACCTATGACCACTAAATATTAAATAAATCCACCCAGGGCGGAAAGAGTTGACACCTGACAGCCGGTGCAGTTCTCTCATCGGACCAGGGTCGACAATTTTCGCACTTCCCAGAATGTCCGTTTTCATCTGATGGATCGTATTCATTTTGCAGATTACACGTATATTCTTTTCTCCGTAACTGTTAAGTTTGTGTGATATTTACAACAGTTTGTCGTGTGCAACGCAAATTATCAGATTAGTCTGTTCATCTGCATAGCCTGATCAGACGTTTCACTTGTAACAAGCAATGTCTTCATTTTCCACAAACTTTTCTATCCAGAAAGTTGAAAGAACTAAAATTTCACAACTTTTAGACTGTCGTCTGCAACTCCTTTCAATTTGGACCAGTCTAAACTTTTTGCAGTCTGGTAATGGGATAAACGAGCGTACTACTTTTGTTTTAACATCGTTCGAATAGCTAACTGAAAAAAATGTGATATTCATGCTAAATAGCTGATGTGATGTTCATGCGACAGTTTTTTTTTTAATTAAGCACAGTTGAGGTGTATCAAGTAAGATGACGTATTGGCAGACTGTTTACTGAGCTTATTACAGAAGTAAATGGGAATGAACTGAGTGCAAGAGAGTGAACTATGCCCATAACTGTTGACTGGACTGTATCAGAAAATATTGTCATGTGCCAATTCGTATTTAAAAAAATCTTCTGATAGCAACAAATAGCAGTATATCTATAAAAACCAATTTGCCGGGTTTTTGCCGCACCCACTCACCTCCGATAGGGATTTGACAAAGGTAGGAAACGTTGTTATTTTTTAAAAAGTATGGTCAGTACGTGTAATAGATAGAGGATAATCGTTTGTTTCAGTGTAAGATCGATTTATATTTCTTTGAGTAAACAACAAAAGCTATATTTTCATGAGTGGCGAAGCCACTAGTTAAAATATAGCTTTTGTTGTTCACGAAATGAAATATTAATCGATCTTACTCGAAAAAACAAATGATTGATCTTTAAATTTTTTAATGCAAAATTAGACAAAATGCGAAAATTTTTTGACAAATTTTCTTAAAGCGCGTCATGATAACGTCAGATAGGGTGAAATGAACGAAAGCGGGGCATAAGTTTTTGATAATTTCACTGGATAAACAAAATAAATGAAACGGAGGACGGTTGATTGGGGATGTAAAAGCCGTGTCTTCAGCTTGCTTAAGCTGTATTTAAGACGTTTAAGTCGCCAAACCTATCAACTTGCATGACATAAATGTCGGTGTACAAAGTTCATTTTCGCCCTAGATGAATGATTTGATAGGCAAATCGATTTTATTGATTGATAAAGGCAATTAAGATCGAGTCTATAATTTGGTTTCTTTGTCATATAAATATTTTGCCAATTCACATTGATTAGGATTTGTTCGACTAGGGCTTAATCTCCCTTTCAACAATATTTCATTCATGTTGCGGCCACACTGATTAACCACACACAGTGACACATTTGTACGCCCCTCAAGAAAAGCATTCGGGAAAGATTGTGTAAAATGAAGAAATTGCTTGTGACAATCAATTTCTTCATTTTCCACAATGATTTCTACCCAGAAAGTTGAGAAAATATATAATTCATCAACTTTTAATTGTCGTCTGCAACTCCTTTCAATTTGGACTATTTTGCCGCCTGTTAACGGGATAAGAGTCTTTTACTAAATAAGTAAACGCTTTGTTATCTAGTTTCCTAGGAGAGGATAAAATGTGTAACACAATAATCGTTTCTTTTGTAACCAAATTGTTGAATATCACGCAATGTGACAATAAAATGCCACAGTTTGTGATGGCCCGAATAATTGTAGTGTCTTGCGATGTTGTAAGATAAATGAAATTTAATTGTTAGTTTCGTCTATCAAAAACGAGCGATCTGATTGGTCGAAAAATTTAATTCATACCTCCATGAACAAAATTTTGAGTACGCAGCCATTTTGAATGCTTCCGCACTAAATAGATCACTGCAAAAAGGTATCAAAATTTGTTAAGTTGTTGCATTTTTCGCTCGATGCTATTAAATTATAAGAAATGAAGATAATATTTTTTGTTTTCATGGAGGTATGAACCGAAAAACCTAATCACACAATGTATGAATCCGCTTCGCGTATTCATACAGTGTGATTAGGTTTTTCGGTTCATACCTCCATGAAAACAAAAAAATTTCTCTTCATCTCTTAAATGAAATTTATTTTGAACAAAAAAATTAATAAGTTGTGTGTAACAATAAAAGCGTCATTCGAATTTGGACGGAATCCTTTTAATTGACCAATCTCAATTGTCAATGAAATAACCAGTCGACCAATGAAATCATTAATCTAGACCAGAAATGAGCTTTGAACTTCTACATTGGTCGTCGATTTTAGAAACCTTGTTTGTTGGTTTGGCGACTTAAACGTCAAAAATACAGCTTATTCTGCTTCTGGCTATGAATTTCTCAAAACAACGCCGTTTTAAATCGAAGCGAAACTTCCTGTCGGAGTCAATAGGTGGGGCCAACGGAATAAGTTGGCGATGCCAGCGATTAGTCAATTAGCAAAGTATGTAGCCAGGGCAATTATCAAAAAGTTTTAACTTATTGCGATTCTAAAAAGACGAAAATTGAAAAGAATGGAAACATTGACGTGAAGCGCAGCTATTTTCATTAGAAAGAAACAAACAGCCATGGCCAGCTTATCACGCTCACTGGCGCCACACAGGAAGTTTGCTTTAGATTTTCGAAGGCGTCATTTTGCAAAAAAAAAAAAAAAATCAATAAAACATATGAACATTAACGGAGTAAAAACAATAAAAAATGGTTTGTGCCAAAATACAGTTTAGACGCTGTATTTACGACGTTTAAGTCAGTTTAGCGGACCAGTGGAGTCAGTGGACGAGGGCAGCGATTCGTCAATTTTTATAATTTTGGATAATGTTGACCTGAAATGATTGATCGATTCCTAATTATACACGGAAATGGGTTAGTCCTAGTGGTGTATAAATTGTGGATAACCATTTTGTTTCTTGATAACTCATGAATATGTAATGAGGACCAAGACATAAAACAGCAATTAGCCCATTTATAGCCTATACAGCAATCTCACAAATACATATCTAACCCTGATTTTCTTCTTTAACCTTTTCCCAAATGGTCCCAATTTTGTATCGTATTGATACACGTTTCAGGAGCTTAGAGCAACGTCTTAATTCATGTAATAGAAAAAAATGTAGTCTAAAAATAAAACTGAGAGACCTTTTAAATAGATTTAAATAAGTCACAAGAAATTAGGTTTCAAAAGAAAAGAAACAACAACATCAAAGAAAAAACCAAAAACATCCACAAAAAACCGACACTTTTCAAAAAAAAGTTATATTAAAGCCACCTGGGGACGCCATTCAAAGTTTTGGTAGGCGATAAATAACGAATTGCATGGTTTTCCAAGTGAGCTGCGACATGAAGTGCGACCTCGAAGAAAAAAACGACGCACAACAAAACAAACCAACAACAAACTCATATGGTTGGTTGGCTGACGAGCTAGTCGTAACTGCAGCTAGAATAAGCTGTAGTTACGACTAGGTCGTCAAACCAACAAAGATGCTTAGCTTACATGTCGGCAAATGTTGAAGTTTTCAGTCTAAACGCATGATTTGATTGGTCAATTGATTCTTTAATTGACTGTCAGGATCCGTCAATTTTCACGTCAATTTTTAGAATTTTTGAGGAAGGACAATACAATTAATCGAAGAATTAATTCCCGTGATAATTAGTCTTTTCGCTTTTCGTTGTAATTTACGCCAGTGAGTAACAACAATTAATATTTCATTCTTTAACCACCAACGATCTACTATTTTTCCATAATAAAGATGCTTTAAATATATGATTTCTTCAATTGGTGATTTAGACAAATAATTTAATGTCACTTTCACAAAAGATACTTGCCTGTCTCTCAGAATAAACTATCACCGATCAGCAAAGCAGAGAGACAGCAGCTAGAGAATAGAAACTTTTTCAACTAAATTCGTACATTTTAGAGATGAAGAGAATATTTTTTGTTTTCATTGAGGTATGAACAGAAAAATCTAATCACACTGTATGAATACGCGAAGCGGATTCATACATTGTGTGATTAGGTTTTTCGGTTCATACCTCCATGAAAACAAAAAATATTCTCTTCATTTCTTATAATTTAATAGCATCAATCGAAAAATCCAAAAGCTTTACAAATTTTGATACCTTTTGTATGGGACTATTTTGTGCGGAAGCATACAAAATCGCTGCGTGCTCATTATTATGTTCATGGAGTTATGAATATTTTTTTGACCAATCAGAACTCTCGTTTATGATAGACAAAACTGAAAATTAAATTATATCTAAAATATAACTATTATTGAGACCGGGAGCGCGTATACATAGATTATTGCTGCCGTCATAGCGCAGTCGGTAGCACGTCAGACTTCTTATCTTTAATAACGGGATGCCATGTGTTAGATTCCCGGCGGCGGCACATATTCTTTCCGACATTTGTCTCTCACAAATGGGTGGATAATCGTTAACCTAAGTCGGATAGCGGCTGGAGGCTAGGAAAGGATGTCGTGGTAATACTAGTGTGAGAAATACCAGGAATCCATTGTTAGGTGCTGAAACAAAATGTGGATTAGCAACCGAACAGTTTGACTATAGTTTTGATTTCTAATGCAGTTTAAGAAAAACTCTCTGCGATCTTTACCATGTGAATTTTCCCACCCACACAGCTGGTCAAAAACTGGACTTAGTAATTACAGAAGTAGTAAATGGTCTTCAAATTATATCATGTGAACCTGGTTTATTTGTTTCCGATGTGATAAGTAAAAGGATTAAATTTCGTAATCTAAAACAAATTGACCCTGACGATATCTCAAACGATCTCGGGGCAATAGTAATTGCAACTGATCATATTAATCTGTACGTCGAACAATTGGGATCTGAACTAGAATCTATCCTGGAGAAACATGCCCCCTTAACACAAAAACCATAACGTGTCGACCACCAAAAAGCTTGGTTTAACGATGAAATACTTAAAATGAAACAGTCACTCAAAAAAGCAGAACGAGTGTGGCGAAAATATGGAGAACTGAATCAACTAGAAATTGTCAAACAGCTTCGTCTGAAATACCATTATGCCATCTGTAAAGAAAAGCGATCCGTTCTAAGTGAAAAAGTGCTCAGTTCAAAAGGTGACTCTAAGCAACTATACAAGTTAGTTTCTGAACTCACAGAGCTGTCTGCAGACAGCGAAAGAATAGCCATAGAAGAATTAGAAAGTTGTGCTGTGACAATTAATGACTGGATGAAACAAAATAAACTAAAAATGAATACTTCAAAAACTGAATTCATAACTTTCGGAAGCAAACAACAACTACAAAAGTGTACAACAAATGAAATCAATATTGCTGGTGACCATGTCAAGTCTGTTAAGTGCATAACATGTCTTGGTGCGTTCCTAGACGAAAATTTAACCTTCAGCGAACATGTTAAGAAAAAATGCCAAACTGCAATATTCATCTATCTAAGAATAAAAAGCATACGAAAATATCTTACGGAAGATGCAACAGAAACTCTCGTTCTATCGCTTGTGATCTCTCACTTGGACTATTGTAATGGGATTCTCTATGGTGCTTCTTAAACCGCCATACGAAAAATGCAAAGGATTCAAAACATGTGTGCAAAGCTCGTTTTAAGGCGAAACAAATATGACAGTAGTAAACAAGCACTCCATGACATACATTGGCTCCCTATCAAAGCAAGGATTGAATTCAAAATTCTAACTGTCATGTTCAACTGTTCCAATGGACGCGCTCTGGCTTATTTGACCGAGTTGTTTACAGAACAACTGCCGCCAAAACGAAATTTGAGATCCACTAGCTCATCTGCAGGTTGTTACGGTATACCATTCAACAAACGCAAAACATTTGATGACAGGGGTTTTAAAACAGCAGGCCCCAAACTATGGAACAGGCTCCCACAGGACATACGACAATCCAAAACCGTTGATTCTTTGAAAGGGCTTGAAAACCATGTTTTTCAAAGACTTCGATGCTCTGTTCAACTGAAAAAGCGTATTATTTCAGTCGTATCTGCGTATTTTAAAATATTGATTTTAGCACACTTTACTTTTGTACAAGCCAGTGAATATGCGTTGCGTAAAATTAGGCGTTTAAGAAAATCAAACAGTTTCAGTTTCAGTTTTTATTTTTTTAAATGCGAAGCTGAGTCAGAAACCTGATGATAATGAAACGAAAATAATCATTTCTTTTAAACAATATTGAAATGAGAAGACAACGCGAGGTATTCATCGAGTTCAAATGAATTTTCATTCACCATTTAGTCTTCGAGACGCTGGCACAAAATTGCAAGGAAGGGCATCCTGCTTTTTATGTGCTTTTGAGTTGGGGGAGTAGAACATGAAAGTAGTATTCATGTAGATTCTGACAAACTCGGATAGAAATTTAAACGTCCGTTTTCGTTGATTTTGCGACTTAAACGTCGTAACTACAGCTTATTCAAGCTGTAGTTACGACGTTTAGGTCGCCAGTCCAACCATTCTATTCTTTTACATACTACTGGCAATAAATTTTACAAAATAACGCCGATTTAAACCGAACTGGAGTTCCTGTCGGAGTCAGTGTGCGTGGCCGAAGGAGTAAATGGGAGGGGCTAGCGATTGGTCAATTGACGACCTATCTCTGTTCGGCTTTCTCTATTCCACTTTTTTGATACCTTTTGAATTATCGATATGTATTTTTTTTTGTCCTTTTCAAGAAAGTTTTGAAGTTTCTAATTTCTTTTTAATGCATCCAAATGCAATAATTCGGTTATATAACGTCTGGTAAAAAAACTGATTGTTTCTGCCTCAGAAGTTGGTAACAGACAGTCCTAACAATTTCCACTAATGGAACTGGCGGTGTCTGTTTTTGTAGATTAGACTTCCTAAAAGAGAATTATCGGCCCCGAAGGTATTATGGTAGCGCACCAGAAAGGATTACTTGATGAATTACTTTAGGTCCTTCTATAAGAACTACAATCGAGTTTTGGTATATGTGAACTGTCAGGCAAGAATAGTGCAGTAGTTATGCACGCTTCTCCAATAAAGATAAGAGGAAAAGCCAAAAGCCCGAATTTTTAATGCTACTAAGGATCACTGTAAGGGGTACGGGGACCATGCTCTAATTGATCGATTGAATGGGTTTAACGCCACTTTTATCAGTATTTCAGTCATATCGCAGCGGCTGGAGCACCTAACAATGGATTCATGGTATTTCTCACACCAGTACTAACATTATATCCATTCCTAGCCTCCAGATGTTACCCCACTTAGGTATAAGATTATCAACCCTTTGGTGAGAGACAAATGTCGCAAAGGATATGAGCCACCACCGGGGATAGAACCCATGATATCCCATGCTTGAAGATTGGGAGTCTGATACGCTACCAACTGCGCTATGACGGCGGCTAGAATCATACCCTAATCTATTCTCGTTTGCACCAGATGCGACCGAATGAGAGTCTTTCACACTATATGTAAAACAACTAAATCAGACAGTATGAATACAGGAAGCGAATGCATACATTAGTGTGATTTACCCTTTCCTGTACAAGCCCGGTGATTTTACGTTGCTAAGATTTTATACTTTAGAACACATTGTGGGAAAAGGTGAAATTTCTTGTATTAAGCGAATTCTCCTTATTTCTACCTCTTGGATAGCTCCATTTCATATCGCATTCAATTTTCGTCGTCTGCAACTTCTTAAAATTGGGCCAGTTTAAGATTTCAAAAAACAAGTAAGAGTTAAGCTTTGATGTTCATTTCTGAAAAGATACAAAACAAGACAAAATGACATTTTTTCCCCATTCCCTACGCTTTAATGCTATTAAGCTAAATAAAGTAACATTTTGCTAGTTTTGAGTAGAATTCTATGGATCTACCTTGTTTACAAGCATAAACAATATTTGAGTAGCTCAAATTTTGTCCATGGAAGTGAGAAAAATTACACTCAACCAAAACGCTAAAATCTTGATAGACAAAGCTAAAATTGAACTATATGTGACAGATAGTTCGACTGAAAAATAAAACGGCTTTATTTGCAAAATTTATGACCAGTCACGTGTAGCAGAAAACTATAATTTTTGGTTAGCGATCTAAACGTCGTAACTCCAAATTGAATAAACTTTAGTTACGACGCTTATATCGTGAAGCCAACAAATATTTTTCACACTAAAGTCGATCAATGTTGGAGTTCAAAGTTCACTTCCGGTCTAAATTTTTGTGTGATTGATTTGTCTGTTTTTTTTATTGACAGCCACGATCTGCTAATTGAGCATAAGAAATGTTATGTAAATTTCTGAATATTCATTTATTAAGTATTTGATTTTTGACGGCAAGGGGATCGATTTTAGACCAGCACATGCTATTCATTCACTTTTTTTGTTAAGAAATATATTTACCGTTCCGGACGTGATTGTACACACATATTTATACATGATTATATCAACCAATTCCCACTAAATGATGCATTTTGACACATCTGATCAAAAACAATTAGGAAAACATTGTGTAAAATTAAGAAAATGCTTGTAACAAGCAATTTCTTCATTTTTTCACAATGTTTTCTACTGAAACATTAGTTGGAAAATCTAAAATTACATAAACATTCAATTGTCGTCTTCAATCCCCAGCAGTTTAGAATTTTGTCGTCTGATAATGGGTGAAAGTATCCCTTATGAAATTACAGATTCGCCTCTTGTTGCAAATCATAAAACGCATTTTCTTATCCGGAAACAATAGAAAAGCTTACAGTTTAAGCGTAACCAGATTTTTTCTGAAATTTCCAATACCACCAACAAAGTTACTAGCATCAGGCTACTGGGAAGAAACACCCAATAGTTATTAAAGTGAATCAAGCTATTGTGATCGTTATAGGTGTTCTGTTTGGATCGCATTACCTGGTTTTAACGCAATTCTTGTGAATCTGATATGACACTTAATTTCAGACCTATTTAAATGGATTGGATTTAAACGTTCAAGGTAAATTCCTATTAATCATTTTTACACGCGATTTTTGTAATTTTAGAGTTCATTGAGACTTTATCAAGATAGTAGATGATTGTTTTAAATAACTTGGATAAATGCATATGATACATATATATAGGATCTGAAAGATAAAAAATAGAAAGAAGAAAATAAGTAAGTAGAAAAGATACTTAATCCTGCGTCGAAATTAGCGCCCAATGTAGCTATACCGAAAACCTTTAAATATTTAAATTCTTCTCTCATCCACTGGTTTTAATTCTTTTTGCTCTTAAAGGGACGATATGTCTCACAAAAAGGAACACTGAAATCTTCCTTAATTGTTTGCAGACCTCTCTATCAATAATTTCAGAATAGGTTAAATGCCCGCCATGAAAATCTCTGCCGAACGAAAAACAAAAAAACAAAACAAAAAAAAACAAAAAAAAAAAAAACACACAATAAAAAAGCCAGAACTTTTGTTTTTTGTTTGGCAAATCTTTTCAAAGTGGGTTTGTGACATTTTCTAAAATCAGAGGGATCTGTAAACATTTTTAACGAATATTTCAGGATTCCATTTTGTCCCTACGAGAACCGTCAAGCTTTTAAGAGTGGACTTTTGTAAAATAATATTTAGTGAGAATATTGTGTTTATCTACAAAGTTTGTTGGTGAAGGGTCATATTTTCATTTCGTGAAAACTATGTACAGAGAAAAAGAAACAATTCTTCTCTGCAACGAGATGGTCTAAACCGATGGTATTTGATATATAGCAATCCCCTTGTAGAAATATACCAAGCTGATTTATCTGATTACCTTGTGTTTATATTTTGGTTTCAAACCACTTATTCCTTAATAAAGAAATGAAAATGGAACAATCTAATATTCACCTTATGTAATAGGTATGCAATTGGTTTGCAAAATTACCATGTTAGCCTCAAAGATGGTTATACAATGATCCCTTGGGTAATATTTAGACACAGAAAATATGTATCTTATTTACATAGAAACAAAGAAAGGAGTTTTTAATAAAACCTCCTTGCTTAAACCTCGAGCCTAAGATTATATTTTTTTCTGTGTTCATTGAAAATTTACTCAGAAATCAAGTTGACTTTAAAGGAGTACTCCAACGTTAATAAAATGGTCATGAAAATATCATATTGCAATGTTAAAATTATTCTTAAATGGCTCAAAGAACAATGTTAGCTGAAATAAGGCATTTTAACAAATTTTACCGAATTTTAGTAAGTTTTCAATTACGTACGAAAAGAGTCCTATAATCTCGTATATAGGCTAGACCATTAATATTTGGTAATAGACATTTACATGTGGACTCCTAACAAGCTAGTCGAAGTGATGATCCTCGTGCCATATTCGGAAATGACGGAACCTCAATCAAGGTATCAATAAACCATTCAAACAGGAATTGAACTTTGAACTCCAGCATAAAGGTGAAACATAAATATTGGTTTTGAGACTAAAAGTACCTTCAGCCTATTGATGCAATGATTACGTTTTTTAGATCGCCAACCAACTGGTTTGTTTTTGTTATATGTCACTTATCGTAACTTTTGCAAAATAACGCCGTTTTATATCGAATTTGGCGTGGCCAACGTAGTCGGTGGGCGTGTCATCGATCCATCAATTCCTTATTAATTTGTGACGAAGAATAATGCACAGAGTTTTCATATTCTGTATTCAACTTAGTAATGCTTTTCAAATACTTTAATATTTAATTAAATTATTTCATTCAATTTTATTTAATTTATACATGGTATGCGCTATTACCTGTGGACTCTGCACTTGTTTTTAAATAATATTTATTGGGTATCATCTATTAATCCTCTAACGAAGGTTTCTACATAATGTCCCTGAAGTACCATTCATTGACAAAAGTTGTATAACTAATGTTTCTAATATGTCATTTGTTCACTCTCTAATAAATATTGTAAGAAATATTCTTTCTTTAATGCTTTCTTGTGGAATTTTGAAATTTCTCAGTATATTATCGCTAGTTTATGTCGCAGCAAAGAAAGCGCAATTATCAAGATGATCAACCAACTGTGTTCGTAGATTTAGCCCAGTTTTCGTTCGTTTCGCATCACTTGAAAGTCATCTTAGCGGGGCCAAAGTCGTGATGACGTCACCAGGTTGTTCTGTAAATTAACTGCAAAATAACGCATTTTGAGAGACTTAGACTAACTGTTTGTTTTTCATGGAAGATCGATATATCATTCACTTCGTCAACATCAAAAGCTAATGAGTGAAAAGTGAAATATAGCTTTTGCTGTTTACTCAATAACAGACAATCTATCTTCCACTGGAAAATAAAATAACTACTACAACAACAACAAACAAAACAAAACAAAAACAAACAAAAAACCTAAACAGGCGATCCGCAATTTATTGCCATTGTTTGCTAATTTTTGGGCTTATATCAGATACTATTTACTTAGTAACGGAACAACGAAAGAAAATATCTGTTGACAAACTAAAATTCACAGAAAATTCATTATTTGCATGTTCCAGTGCACGATGAACAACTACCAAATTCATTATTTGAATGTTGCACTGCATGATGATCTCCTACAAAAATATTATTTGGATGTTACACTGCACGATGATCCACTACAAAATTCATTATTTGAATATAAAACATGCTGATCAACCACAAATTCATTATTTGAATATGACACTGCATGGTGATCCACCACAAATTCATAATTTGAATATAACACTGCATGATGATCCACTACAAAATTCATTGATTAAATGTTACACTGCGTGATTATCCACTTCAGAATTTGTTATTTGAAAGTTTCACCGCGTGATGATCCACTGCAAAATTTATTGTTTGATTGTTACACTGCAGGATGATTCAATACAACCAATGTTCCTAAAATTCCATCGGGTTCCATTTTTGCTCCGCACAGTCACTTCTTATTTCACCCACATCAATAAAATACATCTTAAAGAATATTCCTTGTACGAAAGATAGGCGTAACAGTCAACCCATTACCATACATAGACGCTTTCTGATATCTTGCAGAAATGCGACAATTAAAAACTTTGTGGGAAAAGGATTTTTATTTTTTCACATTTTTTTCTAAACTATTTAGCAAAATTGTAATCGTCGTCTGCAACTTCTCTCAAATTGGACCAGTCTAAAGTGTTCCTTTCTGATATTGGGTAAACACATTTTTGTCAATTTCATAGAAAATGGCGCATGCGGAATGTATATAGAGACTAGATAGTATGGAAAGGTTTATCGGGCAAGGCGTAGGACTTTATCTGGTGTGCCGAAGGCGAACCGCATAAATTTTGAAGTCGAGCCCGAGGAACTTTTCCATATCAAGACACTAGCTATCTATTCTATTTTTCCCTATACCAATTTCAACGATAAGTAAATGTAAGTTAACCTCTCTCCAAGATGACTTGCACTGGGATGAGGGTATTGGGGTCGACCTTTAAAAGAACTAGCACAAATTTATATAGGCCAGAATATGAAAGAATTAACAAGAACATCTTTAACCTAATCGCTAAACAACACAAACCTACCTTGATAATTGAATATGATTTGCCTAGATTTATTATCGTGTCGACTATCCTTAGTGTCCAAGATTTCCTGACGAGTTCGTTGTTATGCTGCTAAAACGAAACCCAAAGTCAATGCCATCCTTATAGAATATCAAACGACTGACAGAGCTTGAGATTAGACTCCTAGCCGCAATTTCTTAAAGTCTCCTAACTCAAACAATATCCATGTTTAATCCCTTAGGCTAATGTTTTATAATCCCTGCAGTTGTTAGTATGCCTCAAATAAATGAAAATGCCTGCGTCATGTATTACGTCATGATACGTCACCGATGTATAATTCGACCGATGAAAGTGGAGAGTCGAGTATGACAATAAATTTTAGCATAAATTGTTTAAAAATGAAGCTTATAAAAGTATCCAAACCACTGTAAAAATAGTTCCGGTCGGTCTTGTGATCAAGTGACATGATAAAGACAAAGGGGTACACATGTGACTTGATATACACAGGTTTATGATACCCCCTTTATAAGGAAGTATCTTTGGCAGGTGACAGGATAAAACTGGGTATCTGCATGCGGAGCCACTTTCTACAAAGTTGTCAAATGATACCCTGGGTCCTAAATGAGTAAATCCCAGATGCAACACAAAAGATTCAAGTGAACGATACAGACCCATTATGATCCTCTTATTTTCTAAATGACCAAAATGTCTCTCTCTGAGCATGACAACGTGAACTTAAAGTCGTCATTCATCGATCATTCTCGCAATATTCTGTTTAGAATGCAGACGATCACTTGACATTCTGGAACAATGTGTATCAAATGCTATGATTTTTTCTTCGTATGCAACAGTTTGTGGTAAAAAGGAGAATACATTAGAAATTGACCGATATCGACTGTCAATGTAAGAATTAATCGACCTATCAAATTACTTATTTAGAACAGAAGTAAACATTGAACATTGAATTTTCGCTAAGCATTTTAATGGTTTTGCGACTTAAACGTCTGGAAACAGCAGCTTAAGGAACGGTGTTCTTCTGCAAAGTTTATTGCCAGAAAAGTAAAATTATTGGTAGACAATCTAAACTTGAATACGCCGTTACGATGTTTAGCCCTTTCCCATTTTCAAATTTTTTGACTAGTCCAATTTGAAAGATGTTGCAGACATCAATCAAAAGTGGGTTCAATTTGAAAAATAACGGACCTACAGGTAAGAAAATATTGTGGGAAAAAAAGAAATTGCTTGTGACTAGCAATTTCTTCTTTCCCCACAATGTTTTCTCAAGTATAAATTCACAGGGGCGTGAAAACAGTGGATTGTACAGGAAAGGGTTAAGTCGCCAAATCAACAAAATGCTTCAAGCAAGTTGACTGCTGGTAAAATATATGATTTAATTGGTCAACTGATTCTTTGATTGACAGCCGCATTCCCGTTAATTGTCCATGGATCTTGTTGGTGGCTGACGGGACAGCCCCAAACTAACTTTTAATTTGCCACAATTCGTTTTACAATAAAACATATTGTTTCTTCAAGAAGTCCTTAAAACACCTTTTTTTTTTGTAAAATTGTCGGATCTCTGGCCACACCCACTGAACTACAACAGGAAGTTCTACTTGTATTAATCGGCGTTATTTTGCAAACGTTATGGTCAGTAAAGTGAAACAGGTAATAAACTCATTTAGTTGCGTATCGTCGTTGTCGTTCTAAAACGTCGTAACTACAGCTTGAATCAAGCTGTAGTTACGACGTTTAAGAACGACAACGACGGTATATTTAAGTCTCTAGTCTAAAAAATATGATAACAATTAAAGCTGGAGTACCAACCGCCTGACCAATCGCCTGTCCCGCCCACTGACTCCCTAGGCCCCGCCCAGTAACTCGAACAGGAAGTTCCGCTTCGTTTTTTTACGGCGTTATTTTGCAAATTTTATGGTCAGTAGCTTATAAAAAAATGATAATAGATAAATAGATAAAATAAAAATAAATAAATTAATAAAAAAAAATAATAAAATAAATAAAATAAAATGGTTTGTGAGTGATTAAAACATCGTAACTACAGCTTGAATAAGCTGTAGTTACGACGTTTAAGTCGCCAAACCAACAAAAAGGTAAACAAAATTGGCGGCCAATGCCGAAGTTTAAAGCTCAGGTCCGGGCTGATTAAATGATTTGATTGGTCGGTTGATTCCTTCAATGTCAGATTGGTCAATTCCCGGAATAACTGAATTTGTCTATCGATTGTTAAATGAACAGCGGCGATCCGTCAAAATCAGGACTGAAAAGTTGCTTTGGAATGGGTTAGACGGCATTGGCTCTTATACATGATCTACGGATAGCATCTGCGAAATCATTTAACCTATTACCAGACGGACAAATTTTAGACTGGTCCGAATTGAAACAAGTTGCAGAAGACAATTTACAGTTTATGATATTCCAGATTTCTTCAGCTTTCTAGGTATAAGACATTGTGTAAAATGAAGCAATTGCTTGTCACAAGCAATTGCTTCATTTCCCACAATGTTTTCAAATTGTTTGTCTCGAGGGTCGTCAAAACCGTGATTGTTATAAAGAAGGTGTCTGACAGTTTCGTTTATTTGTTAAGATAACTATAGCGATTTATTTTTGGAATAATCCAGGATGAAAGAAGTTACTGGCGATGCTCCAATTTTAAAAGAGAGATAAATGCCACATGAAACAGAAAACGTTACTACATCAAACAATCGCTCTCTTTTCCTCAATGTTTTAACAGCAATTTTGCAACTTAACTTTCTTGGCACTGAATGAATTTCGCGACATATAGATATTATTAATACTGTAGGAAAGGATTGATAAATTGAATGGGGTTTAACGCCACTTTTAACAGTATTTCAGACATATAGTGGAGGCTGGAGCACCTAACAATGGATTCCTAGTATCTTCACACCAGTACTACAACTACATCCTTTCCGAGTCTCCAGCTGCATATTTACGATTATCCACCCATTGCTGGGAGACAGTGTCTGAAAGGATATTTGCCGCAGCGTAGGAAAGGAAGAAATCGCGAATTACAATTGTTTCACTTTTTCCAAAACTGCGTGTTTCCGTTAGCTGAAACCTTTTACTAATTTCAATTTAGACTGGTCTATTATTTTGCAATACATTAATCTGATTCTGCGCTGTAAATAGGATATTTGATACACATATAACTAGGTTGCAAAGAACAAGAACGTCCTAATTGATTTCTGAGATACCATTTAGTAGAATTATCTTGGGACTAGTCAGGCTATCTGTTAGTAATTTACCAATCCCGGTTTTCATTCAAATAATCAGTCGACAAATGAAACCATTCGCTAGCCAAGGGTTCTAACTCCACCTTGTTCCTTTCGTTCGTAAGGAGCAAGGTGGAGTTGAACCCTTGACTAGCGAAGATGTTTAGACTGAAAGTTAAGTTTAAACTCCAAGATAAGCCGACATTTTTAGAAGCATTTTTTGTTGGTTTGGCGACTGAAACGTACAGCATATTCAAGCTGTTGTTACCACGTTTAGGTCGCCAATCAACCATTCACTGGTTTTATTACATGTTACTAGCCATAGATTTTGCAAATAACACTGTTGAAAATCAAAGTGAAACTTCTTGTTGTAGTCAATGTGAAGGGACAACGGAGTGACTGGGCATTTATTGGTCAAATGTTATATTGGTAAATAAATCAATCGTTTTCAAAACATCGGCGGAATAAAAATATCGTCGTTGGGCGTGCAAACAATCGTAGTTACAGCTTGAATAAGGCTGTAATTATGACAATTTTCTCGCCAAAAACGATAAATGCTTATAGTTGAGATCTGATATATAATTCGTTAGTTAAAAAAATGTTACAAACAGTCTCCATGTCATATTCACTTAGGGTCTTAGATGACCAAAATAGATGAATAATTTGACCAATTCGGGTATAAGTTTGCATGGTACGAGTTGTTTTGAGTAGAGTTGATGGTAAGCCGTCAACTATTGAAAATTCGTAGGCCAAGCCTACTCACGCCACTGGTTCCCCAACTGATATGGACACAAACTACCACTTTGATATCATCATATCGTCATTATGCAAAGTCTATGGCTAGAAGCATACATAAAGAAATTTAAATGGTTGGTTGGCGATCTAAACTTCGTAACTACAGTTTAAATAAGTCGGCAATCAAATTGATTTACATAAATACCGGCCAATATTTGAGTTCAAGGTTTACTTACTCTCTAAATGAATGGTTGTATTGGTCGGTCGATTCTATGATTGACAGGGACGATCGGTCAATTCTTTAATATTTTCTATACGAGGACATAGATTTAATCCAGGATCCCTTGCCTACATTGATTTTAGAAGTCCTTGTGGTTTTAATGGCATTTCATTAAAATACAGTGACATTTTAAAAGCTTCCGAGTTCTTTAAAATTCAGCATAAAACCGTGTTCATTTGAACTGGTGGTATCCAATATCTATAGTTTGGTACTGAGGTATTATTCGGTGTCCGTTTTTAGAGGACAAACAGCTGTCCTAATTCGTTATATAACCCATTACAGACTGAAGCGGCATCCAATATTAACCCATTCCAACACAACAAAATTTTAGACTGGTCCAAATTCAAAGAAGCTGCAGACGACAATTTCAAGTTGATGAAATTTTGAACTTTTTCGTTGTTTTGGATAGAAAATATTGTGGATAATGAAGAAATTGCTTGATACAAGCAATTTCTTCATTCTCCACAATGTTTTCAAAAGCTATTTTCTTGAGGGGCGTAAAAAGGAGGGATTGAGTTGGAATGGGTTAAGACCCCGCAACGTAGTTTATTAGGGGCGTATACTGGAACCTGCCCGTAGATCTGTCTGTTTGTCTGTATGTGAAATCTTCTTTAGACAACACCAGTTTTTGTTTGATTCACTTTAACCCATTTCCGCACGATTTCTTTTTTTAGACTGTGGACGAAAATTTCAAATTGTTTGAATTTTAAATATGTTCGTCAATTTTGATAGAAGACATTGAGTGATATAAGCACTTTCTTCATTTTCCACAATGTTTTTTTTTTTTTTTTTTTGAAACTTTTTTTTTTAAACGCGTACAAAAGGATGGATTGTGTGGGAATGGTTTATACTTGACAGAAGTGTACCCTATGGGTTGCAGATGTGTAAGACGCAACTATCGTGAAAATTCAATGACGAATTAATTAGTTATTGCTCCTTATTTAAATTAAGAGCCTGGCTGGATAAATTCTGCTACAATTAAAGTCCGATTTCTTGAAATATCCATTTGGAGATGTAGATGTGCAAGATATAAATTTCATTATAAAACAAAAACAAAAACAAAAAACTCAACATAAAACAAAACACAAACACACAGAAAAACAAGAGGCACATGAGAGCCTGAGACGCTGTACTGTTTTTCAAGTTTTTCGTTAAAGAAATCTGATATTTAAGGAAGTTAATTGCTTAAAGAAGAATGCATAAAGGAAAAAAATATATCCCCTTCATTATTTTGAGCATCAATCCACAAGGTCCCTTTTCCTGTGTTTCATGACGGATCCACTCCATGTCCAAAAGGAAGTTTCCTTATGACCCTACAATCATCCTGTGAAATTTCCATCAAAATCTGACAATAATTGTGAACTTTATCACATGAACAGGATTGTTTTGAATGATAATCCATAAGGCCCATTTTCCTGTGTTTTCTGGTTGATCAATTTCATTCCAAAAAGGAACTCTCCATACAACCCTAAAATTGTCCTGTGAAATTTAAAAGACATCCTGATAGTGACTGTGAACTTCATCATGTACAGAAGAATGTTTTGAATGATAATCTGTAAGGCCCCTTCTCCTGTGTTTCCAATGCCATATTCCATGCATCTTTAAAGAGAATCCTATAAAACTGTTAACTTAATTGTGTTAACAAAGACATTAAATCAAGTACTCATTTCCCGTGATATTTTACTGTTGGTTTTATCATTCTGTGAAAGTTTAAAGTGAATCCGATGAAATATGTGGACGTCATTATGATTACTAGAATATTTAAAAAATGGAATTTAAAAAAAGAAAAAATCATACGGCCCTTTTTTTACATGATATTTGATTATTCCATGCATCTTTAAAGAGAATCCGATAAAACTGTTAACTTAATTGTGTAAACAAAGACATTAAATCAAGTACTCATTTCCCGTGATATTTTACTGTTGGTTAAAACATTCTGTGAAAGTTTAAAGTGAATCCGATGAAATATGTGGACGTCATTATGATTACTAGAATAAAATAAAAATGAAAAAAGCATATAGCCCTTGTTTACATGATACTTGATTGTTCCTTGCATCTTTGAAGAGAATCCGATAAAACTGTTGACTTTTTTGTGTTAACAAAGACATTAAATCAAGTACTCATAAGGTCCCCTTTCCCGTGATATTTTACTATTGGTTTTATCATTCTGTGAAAGTTTAAAGTGAATCCGATGAAATATGTTGACTTCTTTATGTTTACTAGAATATTAGAAAAAAAATCATATGGCCCCTTTTTACAGGATACTTGATTGATTGTAGCCAGTTCTGAAAAGAACCATTTCAGAGATTGTACGATCAACCTGTGAAATTTTGAAGTAAATCCGGTGAAATCAAGGGACATCATTGTGATTACTAGAATATTAAAGAACGTTTTTCATAATGCCCTTTTTTATGTGACACTTGCCATAATCAGATCCACTATCAAAATCAACAATTGTAATGATGGTACAATCAATCTGTGTAATCTGTGGATTTTATTGTGTTAATGAGTTAATAGTGAAACCTTTTCCCATGAAACTTTACAGAACAAACCAAATTTCAAAAGGAACAATTCTAATCAAGGTACAATCAATCTGTAAAAGTTAAAGAGAATCAATTAAAACAGAGGACTGAATTGTGTCAATATTTTTGTTATAAAATTTTCATTAGGTCCCTTTTCTCGTGAAACTTAACAAATCAGACCCAATGTACAAAGAACAATCCTAATGATAGATAGTTTGAAGAAAATGAAAAAGACTGTTAACTTTATTTTGATAATGATGTTCTTGTAATAAATATTCACAAGGCCCCTTTTCGTGTGTCACTTAACCAATCAGACTCAATTTACAAAGGAACAATCCAAATGATGGTATAATCCTTGTATTAAAGTTTGAACAAATTCTGATAAAGACTGAGGACATTCTTGTGTTAGTGAGGATTTGGTAATAATTTTTCGTGCAGCCCCTTTTCCTATGATACTAGATAGATCAGGCCCAATTAGGAAAGAAACAATCCTAATGATGGTACAAACACTCTGTGAAAGTTTGAACAAAATTCGATGAAAACTGCGGACTTTATCTTGGTGTAAAATTTTTAAAATAAAAAAAATCATAAGGCTCCTTTTCCTGTGATACTTGAAGGATCAGGTCTCATGTCAGCATCAACAATCGTAATTATTGCACGATGATTCTGTGAAGGTTTGAAGAAAATCCAATGAAAGCTCTAGACTTGGTTACAAGGATTATAGATAAAATTCTAAAAGGCCCCTTTTCCAATCATACTAGACAGATCAGGCCTTATTTGAAAAGAAAAAATCCTCATGATGGAACAATCATTCTGTGAAAGTTTAAATAGAATTCAATGAAAACTGTGGACTTCATTGGTGTACAAGATTTCAAAATTAAATTTCATATTGTCCCTTCTTCTGTGATAATTAACAGATCAGGTCTATTATCAACATCAACAATCATTAGTATTGTACAATTATTCTGTGAATGTTTGAAGAAAATCCGATGAAAGCTCTGGACTTGGTAACAAGGATTTCTAAGTGAAATTTCCATAAGGCCCCTTTTCCCGTATTTCTTGACAGTTCATACCCTGTAATGAAAAGAATGATCGTTATGAACTTACAATCATTCTGTGAAAGTTTTAACAAAATCTTATCAAAGCTGTGGGCTTCATTGTTTTAACAGGGATTTCTAAATTAAATTTTCATGTAGGCGATTTTCCCATGTTACTTGATGGATCTAAACAAATTCAAAAGGGAACTATACTTACAAAAGTTATATTATTTTCTTTGAGTATAAAGACAACCCCTTGAAATCTGTGGAATTTAAAGCATTAATTAATATTTTTTAAATTAAATTTTCCCAAGACCAATTTCCCTTGTTTCTCGATTGATCAGCCCCAATTTGAAAGGAACAATCCTTACTATAGTACAATCATTCAGTGAAAGTTTGAAGTCGATCAGGTGAAATCTAGGGCCATGATGTGTTAAGATTTTTTTATCAAATTTTCATAAGGCCCCTTTTCCATGATATCCGTTTAATGTAATAATCATTCTGTATATGTTTGAAGAGAATCTGATGAAAACTGTGGGCTTTGAATTGACGAGGATTTTTTAAATCAAATTTTCATAAGGCCCCTTTTCCCCATAGTCCTTGACGGATCATACCAAATTTCGAAAGGAACGATCCTTATGATGGTACAATCATTCTGTGAAAGTTTTAGGAGAATTAGATGAAAACTGTCGGCTCTAGAGTGTTAACGAAGATCTTTTAATTAAATTTTAATTAGGCCCCTTTTCCCCTATTTCGTACCCACTATCAAAGAAACGATCATTGTGATGTTGCAATAATTCTGTGACAGTTTGAATAGAACCCGATAAAACTAAGGACTCTAGAATTTTTATGTGATTTTTTTTATTTAATTCTTTATAAGGCCCATTTTCTTGTGTTTCTTGACGTATCATACTCAATTTCGAAAGGAACGATCCCTATGATAGTACAATCATTCTGTGAAAGTTTGAAGAGAAGCCAATGAAAACTGTGGAGTCTAGAGTGTTAACGAGGATTTCTTAAAAGATTTTTTCCATTTAATCTTAATAAGGCCCTCTTTTCCGTGTTCTTGATGGATCTGACCCAATTTCGAAAGGAACAATCCTTTTGATGGTACAATCATTCTATTAAGTGATAAAAGACAATCAAATGAAATTTGTGGACTCTAGAGTATTAACGAGGATCTTTTAATTAAGTTTTCATAAGGACCCTTTTCCCGTGTTCTTGACGGATCATATCCAATTCGAAAGGAATGATCCTAATGACGGTACAATCTTTCTGAGAAAGTTTGAAGAGAATCCGATGAAAACAGTATACTCTAGAGTTTTAACGGAAATTTTAATGGATTTTTTTATTTACATTTTTTATACAGCCCCTTTTCCCATGTTTCTGGACGGATCAAACCCAATTTCGAAAGGAACGATCCTTATGGTGGATCAATCATTCTGTAAAAGTTTGAAGAGAATCTGATGAAAACTGTGGAATCTAAAGTGTTAACAATGATCTTTTAATTAAATTTTAACTAGGCCCTGACGGATCTGACCCAATTTCGAAAGGAACGATCCTTATGATGGTACAATTATTCTGTGAAAGTTTGAAGAGAATCCGATGAAAACTGTGGACTCTAGAGTGATTACGAGGATTTAAAATGGATTTCTCGATTAAATTTTCTTACGTCCCCTTTTTACATGTTTCTTGACGTATCATACCCGATTACGAAAGGAATGATCCTTATGATGGTACAATCATTCTGTGAAAGTTTGAAGAGAATCCGATGAAAACTGTGGACTCTATAGAGTGTTTACGAGGATTTTTTAACTAAATTCAATTAGGTCCCTTTTCCCATGTTTCTAGGCGGATCTGACCAAATTTCGAAAGGAACAATCCTTATGATGGTACTCTCATTCTGAGAAAGTTTTAAGGGAATCCGATGAAAAATGTGGACTCTAGAGTGTTAACAAGGTAAAGTAACGGATGGACGCACAGACGCCGGACGGGAAAAAGCCATCGCAGTATCTCTAGTGGCCTTCGGCCAGTAGAGCTAAAAAAACCCGAAGAAATACTCAGTTATTGCCCCTGATTTGACTTAACCCGTTCCCTCACAATGTCGCATTTGGACGCCTTTCAAGAGAAACAATTGGGAAAGCATCGGATATAAATAAAGAAAATGCTTGTAATAAGCAATTTATTCATTCTACAAAATACTTATAACCTAGAAAGTTGAAAAAAAACTTTGTAATGTCATCTTTAACTCTTTTCAAATTGGACAAGTCTGAAATTTCGCCGTCCCATAATGATTAAAAATGCTCGTCACGATAACTTCTCCAACAGTTTCTGTCCGATTCACTTTATGATTGAGTTTTCAATATGATTTGCAGATGAGCATGATGAAAATATTTGAAAAATTGCTCCACTGCAGCCCTAGTCTATCAAGATTTAATGAATTATTTTTTACCCTGATTCTTATCCGATCAATTCCTCCTGTCGTTTCAGTATTTGATACTTGGTAGAAGTGTACATAAGGAGTTGTAGATGTGCAAGACGATGAAACTTCTATCAAGAATCGATGAGTCACTGTCCCTAAATTTACTAGAAAATTCTTTAGCTTTTAGGATCACATAATTTTCACCACTGAATAATAGACGCAAGTTTCGCATTAGTTTTGGCCTGATGACTTATCATTATCCCCAAACTGACATTGCAGAATTATTGCCCCTGTTACATGAAATACCTTAAGTGATATTAACTCTGGTCCACTTATGTAAACTAGACAAACACACCCTGAATTTAGCCCTAGTTTGACTGCCTCCAGGGCTGCATTTGAGCAATTTACCTATAGCTTACTCCATTTTCCACGCCAATAGACTCAGACAGGAATTCCCGCTTCGATTCTAAACGGTGTCATTTTGAAAATGTATGCTAGGAAAAAAAATGTTCGTTTAAAAACCAACGTATATGGGCTTTGGTTATATTTTATATATTTTAGGACCATCGACTAAAAGGAGCTATATACTTAGACGAAATAACGGCGTTTTCAAAGCAGCGTTTATAATTGCCAGCTCACTTGATTGAATTGTGTAGTTGTATGATGTCCGTTGTCAACACTTACCTTATAGATAATCTTGAGGGCCGGGCCATGTTTTTAGCTCACCGGACCTGAAAAATGGTCAGAAGAATTGTCTTGATAAAATTCTAGGAAATATCTTATAGACGCTCTAGAGGTCATAGTTTTTTCTCGATTAACTTGAAACCTAATTGAAAAGTTTGTGTCTTGATAAACCACAGACAGGTCAGAAATTTGATCCCATGGGGTACTAAAAAACTAGGTCATGAGGTCGAACCTAAGAAAACTTTTCTTAGACACTCTGGAAGCAACAATCTTATTTAGTTTTCTTAAAATATTTTATCTTGGCAAAATATCGGAACAATCTGATATTGGGTCACATGGGGTCAAAAACCATGTCACTAGGTCTATCTTAGACAAAACATTGTAGACACTCCGGAGGTCACAGCTTTTGCTCAATGAACCTGAAAATTGGCAAGAATAGTTGTATTGATGAAATCTAGAATATGTTCAAAACGCTAATTCACGTGGTCAAATCTTAGAAATTTCCTGTAGTCCCGCTAGAGACCATAGTGGTTTTTTACAAAAAACAAAAACAAAAACAAAAAACAAAAAAAAAAAAAAACAGAAAATTGGTCCGAATATTTGTCTTCGGAGAAAAACAACAACAACAAATCTAGGTTACTAGTTCAATGCTTATAAAATATCAAGACAATCTTTTATTCAATCAACCTGAAATTAGGTTAGAATGTTTGGCATGATGAATCGATTAATAGGTGAATTTGAAATTTGGATATCCGGAAGTCTAACGTCAGGTCTATGCTAGAAATGACTTTTTGACCCTATAGTCACGTTTTCTGCTCTTGGGCTTGTTTGTCTCGACAGTAAACCTAAGCTAGCGATATATCCTGTCACTTGCCATAAATATTGCCTGCATAATAGAGGGGGGAGGTTTATGACAAACTAGTTGATATTAGGTCACATTGTCAAGTGGTTAGCTTTATCCTGTGACCCGGAACCACTTTTACAGTTGTTGGGGTACATTTAACCTAATTTTAGACGATAAATATTTAAATCTTAAGCTTAAGTATATGCTAAATTAAAAAAACATTATTCTCGAACCTCAACTTTCATCGATCGAATTATAAATCGGTGATGTAAAGATGACAGAACACATTACGTAGGCGTTGTTTATTACAAAGAGACGTACACAACTTCAGAGAGGCAGGTTTTTAGAACATTTTCCAAGTAGATTTAGATTATTCGAGTGAGGACACTTTCAGAGATCGCGGCTATGCATCTAATCCCAAGCTCCGTCTATCCTGTGATAAAGATGTCATTTACTTAGGGTTTGGTTTTATCTGCATTACAACGAACTCGGCAGAAAATCTTCGGCACTTTTGTCGAATGATCGACAAGATAATAAATCTAGGCATATCTGATTCGATAATCAAGGTGGGTCTTCATTATTAAAGGTTGAATTTTAATTGATCTTTATTAGTTTTTTCTTTTTCGGACCTCGGAAAATTAAATTTTTTCGAGTTCTTCAAAAGGTCGTCCCCCAACCCCCACCTCAGTAAAAGTCATGTTCGGGAAGAGAGGTTAACTTGCTTTGTCTTATCGAAGACTTTTTCTGGTCGAAAAGATTCATAAAATTGGTAACAGAATAAAAGGAATAGATGATTGGTTTCTTGATATGGAAAAGTTCACCGGGCTCGGCTACGGCCTACCAGATGAATTTCTACGCTTTGCCTGATAATTTTTTCCATATAAAGACACAAACCACATATTCTCTATATAAGTCCATTATGGTCATTTTGTTAGACTTATTATATACAGAGAGTTTCTTTAAACCTTCGAAAGAGATGTTAAAGGGTGTTTCCCGTCAAATTATATAATAGCAGCGGAAATTCGGTATTTAAACGGTGTTTTTTGAAATTTTATCATTTAACACAAGAATATTTATTCAAATGCAACTAAATAGAGATCCATTAACAACTAAGTGATTCCATGTTCTGAAAATCAATATATCTTCACAATTACAGGACAATTAAGACAGATAAAATCTTAATTGAACTTTTATCAGCGCTCGTGCAAAATAGCATGCGTTTAGGAACAGATAACCTTCAAAAACTTAGACAAAACACCATAAATGACTTGCTGAAGTGAATAGCAACTTAATTATCATTCAAGTTGCAACTTTGAAGTTTAACGTTTTGGATATATGATTGACTTCTACGCTATAATATTGCACACACAAGAAAGAGTAAACACGAGTTCTGGACCACTTTTAAAAGCATTGAAATTATAAGTAAATATGTTCAGTATCTTTATAATAGAATATTGTTTTTGAGTGTGTTCTACAAGTCGTAATGAAATTTTGCATACGATTGTTGGCGTTTAACCGACATCGCAGTAGCGTATTGTTGCAGAACAATGACTCGCAAACATTTTGAAGTTCTCCTGCGTTTTCACAGCACACATTTGAAATCAAACTGTCACATTTTATAAATACCAAAATTACCTTAATAGATTGAATAGTTGTATACCTAATTATTTTTAGTAGATACATAGCCGATTGGTGTAATGCGCCTAATTCAGAAGCAGACATCATGGGCTAGAAGCCGCCAAGATACCCCTTACCTTTTATCGCAACCTTTCTTTGTCTTTAATGTAAAACTTAAACTTAAAGCATGTTAGAAAATACTCATGCACTACTAAGGATAATAAATTATGCATGTCCTGTAGATAAATGCATTTATATATTATGCACTTGTATCTGTCTTACTCCACGTCACAGTTATGGCCACGTTGCAAATGATTACATCTACATGGTTCATGATACCATGTTATAGTGGTGAACTGTAAACAACTACGTTGTTATCGGTAAATACTTGACGTATCGCGGCTATCAACCAAGAATTAATCGACCAATAAAATACCTCATTTATACCGGAATCGAACATTGATCACCCGACATTGGCCGATAATTATGTGAAGTATTTTTGTTGGTTTATTATAGCCGGCTAAGGAAAAATGCGTCATATTGCTTTAGAATCTTTGTGGCTGACATTGAAGCGATGCACAGTCAACGGTTGGCAAGTGTTTTGAGTTTTCTGATGTACTTTGTGTCTCAGAAAATATAAGGCATTAATTAACAAAAAGGTAAAGTAAAACCAGGAAAATCGAGATGCATCATTAAATCGAATTAAAATGGTTTATTTCTTCTAAGAGGAAAGATTATCGTTAATTAACAAGATAAACATTGATGAGATTTAACATATCGAAGAAAATCATTTTCCTTACAAAAATACGTTTATATTCATTTGGATAAGGGACTCTAGTTCGTACAAAAATTTAACTTAATGCTGCTTTAGTGAATTCCTTATCATTATCAATATCCTCACATTAAAAATCTATTCAGCACACATCTCTTGAAAAAAAGAGTTTTTGTATGTTCAAGCTTCTAGAAAACACACACTTTTTTGAAAAGGGAGGTATCGATGTTTCTTTAGATAAGAAAAAAAAAACATAAAAAACAATTGCCTACATATACGCCCAAAAGGACGCTTAACATTTAAATTTGAGTCGGATATTGTTTGCGCGGTAATCTCATAGGATTATGGTGGCTTTTGGGGTTATATAGGATTGGTTCAGAGGAATTCCAAGTTACTTTTAGATATCACGAAATGCGGTTGTCGATGCCGCATTACCTCATTGTGTATGACCAAAAGTCAACGGAGGATAACAGATTGACAGGTGAAACAACCAAATTCCCGAATCATGTCACACCAAATTGTTAGTGCAACGTGTCTACAGTTATATTGACGCTTACGGGAGTTTCGGTCTGATCTTTCTGAATTGTCAAACAAAACTCCTGGTGACGTAGCTATGACTTCGGTTTGAGCAAACTCAAACTGAATACGGGATTCCAACGGTAACACGCACGGCATGAATTACCCAATATTCTTGCAACTGTCTCGGCTTAATTTATAAATATATTAACAACCTACGTAGGGAAATACCCTGGTTTATTCTGATAAACGACCTCTGATTTTCGGACGATATCTTTGCAGAAATCGTATATGAGAGGGAATAAGAACCAAAATCTGTGAACAGACAAAAAAACATCGATACCTCCTTTTAAAAAGAAATCTGGCTTACCCATAGGGACTTGACAGGAACAACTGGAGAATCAAAGACTCACACTTATAACTCAAAATAGGTGCTGTCTGTTTTTGCCTTCTTCATCAAAACACATAACCCCTGCAGGGTTATGTTTGCAACAATAATGCTGGGTAATACCCATATATTTATAAAAAAGGACATTTTCAAACCATCGGTTCATATTGATGTTGCTTAAATCCGTAAAACGTATATAATGTTTTCACTGACGTACTTAGAACAAGCTACAATACAAAGAATGTTTTGTAGAATTCTTTCCCTGTTGTTAACCCTGCATAAAGACATAACAAAAATTGAAAAAAAAAAAAAAGAGTAAAATTCTATCAGTAACGTCACTTAAGAAAGGAAGAATTTTTTCCATCGAGGTACATGTATGAACCTAAACTCAAACGCACTGTATGAATATAAAAAAAAAGAATCGTAGATTTATACACTGTCGTTTAGTCTTTAGCTTCATACCTCAATGAAAACAAAACAACATTCTCTTCATGCCTTATCATTTTGTGCCATATAGAAAAACAAAACAAACAAACACAAATCTTTTACAAATTTAAAAATCTTTATGCGAAGCATTGAAAATAGTTGCGTGGAAGCATGGAAGTATGAAAGGAAAGATTCAGTCATTCAAAACGTTTGAATCTTCATAGACGTATTAAGTTTACACAATATTTTGTTTACCAGTCAATAGATTGGTAGTTTTGCAAGAGAACTAAGTTGCAATTTACCTTTTCTTTCTTTCATTATTTCTATTTCTCAAATTATTCCTAATTTCAAAATTTTAAAATCTTATCAAGCTACTTTTTTAAAATATTCAAATTAAGGATATATCCTTATGTTATATTCAATATAATTTTAATTCAATAGCAAATGAAGGATCCTTGGTCACGCCGACTGGATTCGAACAGGATTTTCCACCTAGGAACTTAACGCCCTTAGTTTGCTTTTTCTTTTTCGTCATTTACATGAAAAAATGTTTGGTTTGTTGGAGACCTAAACACCGCAACTATAGCTTGAATAAGGTAGATGGAATAAAGTGATTTGGTTAGTCTTTCTTAGCTGCACCCCATCAATTGTCCCGGTACGCAATATAAGTTGACACGAAAATCGGTATATTCAGCTATGTTCTGGCCTTTACGCTATAAAACTGTATTTAAAGTACTTCTACTACTAAAGTTAAGAATTGTGGAGTAAAATATCATTGGCAATGCGAACCCTTCAATCTAACACGTTGGTTTGTTTAGAGTAAATCGCAACTGCCTGGTAAAGCTGCGGTTGCGATGATTTCTGATCCTAACCTTTGAATGAATTGTCCAGTAGAAGGACATTTTCATTTCGTTCTGGATTAAAGATAAAATGAGTGTCTTACTATTTATTATAATCAACGGTGTATGTACGTTTTTGTACGCGCGCGCCTGTGTTGACTGATTAACAAGAATATGTCTAAAATTATAAGCTATAATACATGAATAATTTGCTGAATCTTATTTTTAGACTGTTTTTTTTTTATATATATAAATCCGATTGATAATAAATAAGTTTAACTTTATAATTATAAACTATATGATAAAACGACAAATCTCGTGACAGCGTGCTGTCTTTCAAATACTCGTGTAAATCACGGTAGATGGTACACGATATAATTACCATTGAATGTTAGAGGTATGCTAAACAACGATAACGCGATAACGCATTTAAAAATCACGTTAACCCATTACCACAAAGTGACCCTTTTTGACGCCCCTCAATCAAAAGAATTGGGAAAACATTGTGTAAAATGAAGAAATTGCTTGTAACAAGCAATTTCTTCATTTTACACAATATCTTCTACCTAGAAAGTTGAAAAAATATAGAATTGCATCACATTTAAATTGTCGTCTGCAACTCCTTTCAATTTGGACGAGTCTAAAATTTCACCATCTGGTAATGGGTTAAACGTGTTTAATGACACCGTCATTTCTTTTAATCATTTCTTTGCCCATCAGTATTATGTTACATGTGATACTGTGTTGTCCTGTTTTACCATGTTCGCATTTGTATCACAAAATACTTGTTGTGACTAGTGCACATTGAGAAATATCTTTGCATCAAACTTGTAGTATTTGGTTTGTCGCCTACCAGATTTCTAACGGAGGATTTAGATTTATCAACAACAACTGTTTACTATGGAAGAGGGTATACAGTGCTTTATTTTTTAAAATTATGTATTATGGTCGAGATTGGGAGAATTCATCGTGAAGGGGCGCTATCGAGCTGAGCCCAGGTACCATTGATATTTTATTGATTGATTTAATGAGTTTAACGTCACTTTTAACAGTATTTCAGTTTTGTCGCGGCGGCTGGAGAATCTAATAATGGATTCCTAGTATTTCTCACACCAGCACTACCACTATATCCTTTCCTAGCCCTCAGCTGTTAACCCACTTAGGTTTACGAATATCCACCCATTGGTGAGAGACAAATGTCGGAAAAGATATGCGCCGCCGCTTGGGATCGAACCCATGGCATCCCATGATTGATGATTGGGAGTCTGTTGCGCTACCTACTGCGCTATTACGGCGAACCATTGATATTTTAAGACACTACCTAATTTTTTCTCCTCGACATAGTTTAAAGCTGAAACACCTTTAAAAGACATTATCGTGCACGCGGACGAAATAATTCACTCGGCCATTTGCAGTTTCAAAATGAAAGCTTCAGACTGTAATAGTCCTCATTTTGTCTGTGAACTTCTAGACTTGTTAAGACATGTTTATCTAAATAAAGAAACTAAAAGGATTGCTTTCACTGTACAAACAAAAAATTGCATGCAACATGAATCACCTAATTCTAGATAACGCGTCGCTTCAAATGATCATTTGCTTGATGTAAGCATCGGTGGTTAATGTCGATTCGGAGGACTGTGATCTTAAAATAACGCTACATATCATCAATTAAGAATGAATAGTATTAAGACAAACTGAAACAATCTGACCTACCTTCCTAGCCAAGAAAATGTCTAGCTCAAGCCAACGGCGCATCCCATATTTTGTGCGAAGTTCTTATTGACCAATCACCTTTCCCTGTCACTTTAATATTCATCGAGAGTTAAACTTTTTTCACAGACACTTTTAAATTTGGTCGGAAACACGATTGAAACGGTATCCCTAAAATTCCTTTAGTCTTTTTAAAATGCAACAAATAAGTATTTGTGAACAAACGTGTGTTTGAAATAAAAATTCGATGCAGATTTTTTATATCTACAGTAAACATGTACTAAAAAAGGACATATATGTAAAAAAAAATGACGTCATGATTATTGACCAATCACCTTTCCCTGTCACTTTAATATTCATCGAGATTTAAACTTTTTTCACAGAAACTATTAAATTTTGATCGGAAACACGATCGAAACGGTATCCCTAAAATTCCTTTAGTCTTTTTAAAATGCAACAAATAAGTATTGGTGAACAAACGTGTGTTTGAAATAAAAATTCGATGCAGATTTTTTATATCTACAGTAAACATGTACTAAAAAAGGACATATATGTAAAAAAATGACGTCATGATTAGTGTAGTCTGTTTTCCAAGTGTCAATATTTATTAAATATATTGTTATCTTATATGGGGGGTATCAATGTCTTTTTTTAGCTAGCAAAGCGTCAGCTTTGATAGCTTAAGTTAACAGACAAATTTTGAGGTCTTCTCAAAGTTCAACGAGTGCAAACCGCAACTGGAGGCTTAACCACCAAATCTTTGGAATGCCTACGCCATAAAAAATAGTTCTTTAATATTTCAGGAATATTGCAAACTCTATTTAAAATTGTAGAGAACTCTGTTAAAAGCATGCTATTTAACCCATTCCCACCCGATTCCGCTTTTTAAGCATCTAAAGAAAAAAGCTTTGGAAAACATTGTGGACAATGAAGAAATTGCTTGTAACAAGCAATTTCTTCAATGTCCATAATGTTTTCTACCCAACAAGGGAAAGATTTTCGAAAATATGGGTACTTATTATAGTTTTGCGCTAACCACTTAACCTGTCTTAAATCCGGACGTTTGCTGTTTCAATTGTCTTTTTGTTTTATTCTGTTGAGTTTAGGTCATACGCAAATGAGGTCATGCGATGTCGATACATGTAATCGAATGCAGTGATCCGTGATTCTGTCGAACCTTTGCTAGATAAAAGCACAAAGCTTCTTTTAACTCATCAGCTTACCATGAAGGGATAACTTGCTAATATTTCTGTATTAAATACTCTTTTGAGCGTATTTTTGGGACATTTGGATTTTTTTCTTTTTTAAGATCCAGAAACATCGATACCTCCTCTTAATCCTGATTTCAAGTTACCTCGATAATGACTCCTTTATCAATTCTCGACTTGTTTGTTATCATTCCCTCTATTTACCATTTTAGAAAGAAAAATGTGAATTTCGCTGACTTATTTGGTGACTTCTGACTCGATTTTTTAAAGTCATTTTCATTACAAAATAAGCTTAATCGCCTCCTTAAAAAATGTCTGAAAGCATTAAAGTTAGAAATTAGAAAACTGAGAGATTAAACTTTCATTCATAATAAGTACAACAGCCGCTTTAAATGCTTTCAGACATTTGAAAGAAGAGGACTGACCTGATTTTGTAATGAAAGTGACTGTTTATAATAAGTGAAAAAAATATATATACTTGGCGTCTGCAATGCCAAATTCTAAATGGAAATAGAATCCATTGAGTAAATATGTTATCTTTAGAATTCACTAAATATTGCTTTTTATGGTTTTCATGGCGTATAATTTATGCCGTTGACTTCCGCTAAGAATTCAATTTTGACCTCACCAGATAGATAATGATATGTCAAAATAGGCAACATTGAATTGTAATTTATTTTAAATTTGGAAGATCCGCCATATGACTGAAATACTGTTAAACGTTTTAACCCCAATCAATCAATATACCACGGACAGTAATTGCCACAATAAGTCTATCATATTTTGTTCCACTTAACGATGTCATTAGCAACAAGACAATGCAGGGAGTGAATGCGGACATTTCCAGTAACAATTAGTTTCCCAGGAATAGCCATGACCATTAATTATTGCCAATAAGTCAAATCAGCCATCGTCAAGGTATTTAACAAATGTACTACATACAAGTATTCATGTTCCTCTCCCATTTTTTCCCCGCCGAAGCTAGCCGAATATTGTTAACATCTCCATCTGTCCGTCCGTCTCGACGCTTGCCCAATTTTGTGTTAAAGCTCCTTCTCCTACATTAATGGACGCATTTAAATGGACTTTTCACAGAACTTTTCTGGTCACCAGAAATTGCGCTTTTTTGTCGCGCATTTGCCATTTTAGGCTACATCGCAGAAAAATGGGGCTAAATGCAAAATGGCGACGTATATTATGACTATTGCACTCTTGTATAATTTTTTTAACGCTATTATTTTTTCAGTGCTTAAAAGCGAGATTTGTTAACAATGGGTTAAATTTCTATTTCAGTATTCCATATGTAATAATAAATAGATAAAGAAAGAAACCCAGAATATTGTAATTAGTTACAACACACCTCTATTTTATATTGAATATAAGGCAGCCCTTGAACAGATTTCATGAAAATTTCCAGTAGTAATTAAAGTCATGTTCACGATTTTTTAATATTACTGGATTGTGTTGAATATACAAAGTTCATTATAAATTTAATTTAGTGCGATATATTCCCTATGCTCTACTTTGAAAAATCGGAATTAATTGTGTAAGGTCATTAAGCTTCGGTTGGTGTCGATAGCAACTGAATTGATAGCAGTAGCAAATGACGTAATTCATACGTCATGGAAAGCACAAATAAGGTAATTTTGGTGCAATTCGACGGATAACGATTTCACCCGAAGAATTCTGATTCCAAATTGGGTTGTACTTCGATGAATTATTTGACGTAACGCGAACTATGTTTGCTTCAGGTTTTTTCCCTTATTTTTATAAATCACCAATTCACCAACTTTCAAATATCTGAAAGGATAACAGGTAGAAATTTTATAATTGGCAGCTACATTTTTTCTTTTATAATCCGTGCAAGGGCCGCTAAAAGTACTGGTTTATCCCTTATTCATCTGGTACGAATAGTTCAACACAGGTACGTGTCAATCTTCAATGTAACGACGATATTTCAACTGCTCAACTCGTCTCAAGTCTTCTCAGGGGAGTTGATCGCTGTCAATATTTCTTGTCTGGTTAGCTGTTACGCGGACCGTAAGGTACTTTCTCTAAGTTTTTGTACATAATCTGTCTTCCATTGTTACCCCTAAGGATCAAAGTGACTGGTAAGATCTCGGTTTTCCTCTAACAAGAACGGCTGAAATGAAAAGGTTTAATCGTCATCTTGCGATCAAAATGTCGTAACTACAGCTTTATTCATGCTGTAGTTACGACATTTTGCACGCCCAACGACAATGTGTGAGTCACAAGACCTCTAAAATTGAAAATGTTCATTCTAGCAGTTTGTGCTGACCGGGAAATTTGACTTTTACTCGATATTTGCATTATTTTCTGTGAATTCCGAAATAACGTCAATGGAGAACTTACCGTTGACTCCAATTTCGTTTAAAAATATTTTACAAAATTCTCGGTTGCTAATAAAGCTGTTTAGCTTGCTTGCCTAGTTAATCGGGAAATTTGTAAAAATACTTTGACAAAAGGAAAATGTCGCTTGGGTGAAAGTTATGCATATCAGCCATTTAAAATGATCAAAACCGCTTAACCCTTTCCTGTTTTTGTTTTTTATTTTGAAATTTTAGACTGGTCCAAATTGAAAGGTTTTTCAGACGATAATTTAAAGTCCAACTTATTTGAAATATAATCAATCAGTAGGGTAGAAAATATTGTGGAAAAAGAAGAAATTGCTTGTTACAAGCAATTACTTCTTTTTCCACAATATTTTCTCAATCATAAAATCACAGGGACGAAAAAACCAGGAAAGGGTTAAACACAAAGCCCAGTAATAGATAGATCGCTATTCACGTCGTATGATCTCCGACTAGAAGTTCGACCTAAATTATAAAGGGCATGTTTAATTATTATTATTATTATTATTTGCAAAAGTATTAGGCCACAATGCCTAAAAATACAAGAAGTTGCAATGTTTAAGTCACCAAATCAACAAGTATACTTCAGTTTTATGTCGGAGTTCAAAGTTTAGTTCTTGTTTAAAAAGGAATCTAATTGACAACTCGACCAGCCGTCAAATTCTACGGGCGGTGAAGCATTTTGACCTTTTGTTTCACTTCCTATCGATATTTTTCTTAATATAATTCGCTAACGTGTAGAATTTTCCTGTTAAGTCCCCATAATTACCATCAACTCCCATGGTGGAATTAGCCAAGGCTAAACGCCCTCACTTACTTTGGTACGATTGACCATTAATAATGCATCAAATAACGGTCACGAACCTTACTGCAGACAAGATGTAGATCTTGTGTTTTGGTTGGTTTCCAGCAACATGGAAATGAAAGACCAATAAATGTCATTATACGACCCTTGATACAGGGGTGAAATAAACCAATTGAATAATTTCAGAATTAAAAGGGTGATATATAAAACTCGTGTTACAACTATATAAACGAGTTTAAGCCTATAAATGCTTATTTGACCTACATTTAAACTACATCATTATGCATATTATAACGTCACTTTTTAGTACACGCGGTCCGAATTCGCGGAATATCATAAATCGATAAAAAAAGAAAATTTATTGATTTATGGCAAAAGTTAGAGTCATATAAAAAACGGAATGTCAAATACGTATTCATTAAATTCATTAACTCTTATCAGATAAAAAAGTGGCACAATCTCGTTTTATCTGCATACAAACAACTCGTTTTATTAATTTGGTATTTCATGACAACTCATTCAGTACCCTATATTTGTTATTGTATTTTTAAATGAATTACCATCTAATAATTTAATTTCTAGGTTCCTCTTTCAAAAACGGGCGATCTGATTGGTCGAAAAAATTATTCATAACTCCATGAACAAAATTTTGAGAACGCAGCGAGTTTGTATGCTTCTGTACAAAATAGTCCCATACAAAAAGGTATCATAATTTGTAAAGTTTTTGCTCCTTTCGCTCGATGTGATTAAATTATATGAAATGAAGAGAATATTTTTTGTTTTCATGGAGGTATGAAACGAGAAACCGAGAAACCTAATCACACTTATGTATGAATCGGCTTCGCATATTCATGCAGTGTGATTAGTTATTTTGGTTCATACCTCCATGAAAACAAAAATTATTCTCTTTATCTCTTAAATGAATACTTATTATGATATCCGAAAAACAACTATTGGTTACTCATCGAAATTAACTCAGCTATTGCTATAATTATTGTAAGCGTCTTCACCGATATATGCATTTACTACAATTTTGTGCTAACCCATTAACAAAAAAGTATGGACTTCAATTTTATGGAAATGAAGTGATAAATGTAGCTTTTACAGTTCATAATACGCAAACTTACTGTTTAAGACGCCCTTCTTTTAAATATGTTATCAAACGAAACTAATTCCTCTCACAATTCACAGGACTTAAATATTATCAATCGTTTGCTTATTGCTGGTTTCAAACAACAACAAGACATCAACGAACAAGCCAACCCTAAACGAGCTACCATATTAGTTAAAAATACAAATGATGAACAATTAGGTACTTAACCCATTATCTCATGAGAATATTTAAGGCTGTTCTAAATTAAAAGAAGTTGCAGACGACAATTTCAAGTCGATAAACTTTTCAGACACCTTGGTCTATAAGGACAGAAAACATAGTGGATAATAAAGAAATTGCTTGTTACAAGCAATTTCTTCATTATCCACTATGTTTTCCAAACCTTTTTTTTCTCAGGGGCGAAAAAAGGAGGAATTGTGGGGGAATTGGTTAAACGTTCGTAACAATTGGAAACATATCGAAGCTTTCCCTAATTAGCTTGTAAACCATCGATACGGTTTTGTTGTCTAGATATAAGAACATGTAAGCTCTATTGTAAACTGACCGTTCCTCTAGTGTTAATTGAATATTGTATGATCGTTTTCTACCCTTTATCTATCGCCCCTTTCAAACCATCTTTTTTTTGTCTATTGACTGAAAATATCATGGCTCTTCCAGACTACTTTTTCAGGAAATAGATTTCTCTCCATTATATATTCCCTCGAAGATTATCTTTTATGTCTGTTGATTGATAATATCGTGGCTATACCGACAACTTTTCAGGAAATGGATTTCACTCACTTATAAAATTCCTCGAAGATTATCATGCTTACTAGCAATTATGATATTTACTCGAAAATTATATAATTATATCGTCAGTCCTATATAAACTATCATTCCTATACGCCGCCGAAGGTGGTCCTATACTGGTATCATCTTCCCCTCCGTCCGTCCGTCCAATTTCTTGTTAACACGTCCCATCCTCATCCTATATCAAGGCTCTGTCCCTTCTGGGTCAACAGGAGGTGATTGTTAGAATTTATTTGACTTTTGTTTCCATGACTGTTTTCAACGGATATTAATGCCACCTGAGGAACGTGACTGTCAAATGTAGTTGAAATTGGCCCAGTGGTTTGGGGGAGAAATTGTTTGACACAAGACGTACATAAGGTGATCACAACACCTCAGCTTGAGCTGAATAGCGAAAATTTGCTTGGTCAAGTTCTAATTTGGGACATACAATCTCGATCAGTTTGCTGCGTGTATTTCATGACACAATTGAAGAAGCTGCGTCTTATTTTCGAACCCGATTGCGGTGAGCTAGTCGGTGTCAGTGTGTTACGCTGTTTAGCTTGTTCGTCAGTCATTCTGAATTTGTCAAGAGCACATCCATATGATTTGGTGCATTCCTAAGTAGCTTGGTACAATTACAATCTGTATCTTGTGCAGATGTGCGATTTGAAAAATATTCAGTTAGCTAGGTAAAGATGCCAAACGTTCATATTTAGATTGTGCAGGACAAATGTCCCCCTTTTTTTGCCGACGGATTTTTAACAATATTTGTGTATGCCTTTTCGCCATCATGTGTAGAGATATAGCCATAAGGTTATTGTCACAGAGAAACGGTCTAATATTCGTCGGACTCGACATGTTGTTTCTAGTATTGACCAACTTCTAGTATTGATACGAATCAATATATTTCAGATTAAGTTTTGAATTGTTCATCTGATAAATGTACAAATGCCCCTAACTAAATGAAAAAAGACTGAATAAGATCGAAGCTAACTGCTAGCTTATATCATAATCTGCTGATAACTATGGAACAATTTGTACAGTTTATTACGTCAATTAAAGACATTCCATTGCTAAGCCCTTTGATCTTTAATGGGAATACCTTCTTTCTGAAAGACCTTTATTACATACTGAAAAATTCTAATGACCCATTTAAAGGGTCAAAGTAACCTATCGATCAGCTAATTACCATGTTATGCCTAGTTGTTACTTTGCTCCTTGTATAGTTCACAAATCATACTGCAGTACTCTTGTAAGCCCTGACGGTTGCAATTCTCAACGTTTTAAAACATTTTACCGTATATCGATATTGTCATCAAGTCTCTATTCCCGTCTGTATTTACGATATAATACGATTTTTGTTTTTTATCTCCCAAGGGCAATGTGTAGATATAGAGGTGAAAAGATTCTTTAAATGTTTTATTAAAAGAGTTTCGATGATAGTTTTTCTTTCTATTATATGGTTCTGGAAGGATTTGATGGGACTTATCATCGTTATCATTCTAAAACATCGTAACTACAGCTTGATTCAAGCTGTAATTACTAGGTTTTAGAATTACAACAACGATATACTTGGTAAACGATTTGAATTAAGTGGCCATTTTGTTTTACGGAAATTCTGAATTAAATGGGGAGGGTTTGTTGATCTTATCCACCCTTCTCGAAATTAAGTAACTGAACTAAACAAACCTTTTATTTTCACCCAATTATAACAAGCATACATCGAGGGCAATATGGAAAATAAACGTGATTGTTGCACTATGCCCCAGATATAGATTTTAACAATTCATAACTACAATATTGCCCCTAAGACGATAATGCGCAACCTTATGAAGACCCACTTGCGTCGACGCTCACACGCTGACGATTAAACCCTTTCCTGTTTTAAATTTCCTTAGACCTGTCCATTTTCAAAGGTTTTGCAGACGACAATTGATAAGTGGATTTAATTTGAAAAATAGCCATTCAGTAGGGTAGAAATTATTGTGGAAAAAGAAGAAATTGCTTGCTACAAGCAATTTCTTCTTTTCCCACAATGTTTTCTAAAGTATAAAATCAAAAGGACGTAAAAACCAGTGATTGTACAGTAAAGGGTTAAAGCGGCTTTGAACAGATTACGAAACAACAATATTTGTTCTAAATTTCCAAAAGTTTTAATTTTAAATCATGAAGACATGTGAAAGTAGGGGATTAATCTGATTGTGTAATGGAGACGATTTTTCATAACTTTAAAACAAAGAAAGAAAAGAAGCAGAAACATTTCGCGGTACGTGATGCCAAGAATAGTCACCGAAATACAACGCGAATGGAACCGGAATTCATCGGGTATTTACGTAATCTTTCGACTTCACCGAACATCGCCTTATTAGTAGTTTCAATGACGAATCAAATACGTCATTGGCTTCCGCTAGCGATTCAGTCGTTAACGACATCACACGAAGGCTAACGACCTCACCCGATAAATTCCGATGTCTCAAAGTAAAATATAAGGAATATTAAATTAATGTGGAATTCAGTATTTTTAATACTAGAATAGACTATTTATCGTGAAATTGACATTAATACGTAATTTAAAAGCAGATACTTTTTCTATATCAAGTTTTCTCAAGAGCCGCTTTCAAAAATATATTTAACAGCTTAAATGATCGATAGACGCGCTAATAGTTTGAACTGCAAAGGCGCTGATGTTGTGTTGTTGTTTGTAAACAAGTGACATTTTATTTTCGAAGAAGTACACATCTAAATACTCTGTAGGTGCGACACTGCAACACCAAACAGGCGACAGGTCAAATTATTGGTATATGAAAGGATGCGTTCGATAAATGCTTATTAATTGAGTCAAGGTGTAGCTACTAATACAGTGGAATCCTGTTGATCTCAACACCCATTTGTAAAAAAATACAATTAACATGAAGTTGCTATTAAAGGAGCTGCGTATTCTTTAATACCAATGTTTGTGAATAAAGTCAGTAACAATTTAGCAGTGAATTGCTATTATCAGAGTTGCAATAAAGAGGATTCCGTTGTATATATACATGTGACTTCCAGTACTGAAGCAAATATAGAGAAAGAGAGAGAGATAGAGAGGGGGAGAGAGAGGGAGAGAAGGGAAGAGAGGTTAGGTGGCCGGTAGAAAGGAGGAAACATACGCTCAGAGAATATTTGTACCCTTACCGGCAAGTAACCGTAGTATATTACGCGGATCAGGGATCGGCACTAACACTATCTCGGGATCCCGCGGAACCAAGAAAATTGGAAGGGATTTCAGTAATTTCAGGCTAGGGATTCTGTAAGGATCTTTCAATACTTTCAAGAGAGCTTGATATATCAACCAATGCTCCCGATTCGTCGTAGCCGTTTCAGTAAATTTCAACTCATTCTTTCTTTCACATTTAACCTATAACCACAGGACACAGCTTTAGACAGGTACAAGTTCAAAGAAGTTGTAGACGTCATTCTTAGTTTATTAGTCTAAGTTGAAAAGAATGGCTGTCCGTTTGGGTAGAAAACATTGTTAATAATGTCAGTTTCTTGTGTTGCTAAAAGGGTCAGGATTGCGAGGGTATGTGTAACTGTGAATAGAGGAGGGATCTCTGATTATCTGGAGGAAACCCTTGTATAATACTCAGGGATTCCTGTGGGGTGTAACTAAAACAAAGTTATAATAGACCCAAGAGGATAGGCTATTTTAGTATAATAATCAGTATATGCGAAGATCACTGTTGATGATAAGAATGTTATTTTACTAGAGGGAACGCGACAAAATTTTCGTTGGTGAGCCGGAACAAAAGTCTGCAACCACAGCTTTATATAAACTGCTGTTGCAAGATAAAGTGTAATTTTGGATCCCCCCTTAAACCCATTCTCACTCAGCCCACTTTGTCTCGACCATCCAGAAAATACTGAAGAAGTAATAAGCAATTTCTTGAATCTCTACAATGTTTCTACCCTAAAAGGTTCATGTAAAGTGTTTTTTTTTAAATTTCATTCTGCGATTAGTTTTATGTTGATTATAATATATTTTCGACCGAAGCCAATACTTACGTAGAATGGTCCGTTGTAACAGGTAAGGGTTAATATCCGTTTAATGGTTCAAACTTCATTACAGATTCACGAGTTCCGTTCAATTACAAATTAGTTATCTCACATGATGCTGAATGTGTCAGCAATATTGAAGATCACATGTTACCTATACTTCCGAGATTCACTTTGACCACATATTAAAGCGGCACTTGGACAGATTTTCATGAAAAATTGATATAGGAAATTTATGTGCTTTTCAAAAAGTTATCAATGTCCTTTTCAAGATAAAATTCCTCTTGAATCTACTTAATTAAACTTAGATTTAATTTAATGTAGTACATTCCCTATGCCCTACTTTGGAACATCGGAATTTATCGGGAGAGATCGTTAGGCTTCGGGTGATCTGTCATGGAAGGTATGTCGTTAACCGCACGTTTATGATACTGTCGGGAAGTAAACGTGGTCGGGATGCCCGAGTTGATCGGATTGGCAGTAAGTTTCTACCTCAAACTTAACGCCGACAGGCAAATCTATTGAATTACTGAACAACTTTCATCGGCCTATTCGTCCCAACTTATTGTGCAAAGAGGTCTTTACTCTTTATCTCAAAATTAGCATCCAAATTAACGTTCAATGTTTTCCTAAGATAGGTAGCTAAGATAAAAAAAAAAAAAACAAGTATAATGAAACCCTGTAAAAGTTAGGATTCAATTAGTTCTAAATACATTCATCCTTTTCCACAACCCTCAAAGCAGCTTGACTTCTATTTTCCTTTCTTGAGCGTTATATGAGGTAAGATAACTTCTCTAATCTCGAGTAATAAAATGGCAATCATTTAGAAAAATAACAATGGGCAGACTGCGCAAATTGTGAAGGCTAATACGTGTCGAATGGATTTAAACATTGACTGACCTCCTCTAGAAGCCATCTGTTTTTTTTCCAAATAATGCCAAAATACATCACTAGTAGCTGACGAAACTACCTAAGTGTGTGCCACAATAAGACAGGTTAGAAAAAACAATGTTCCGCATATTTAGCTCACCTGGGCACGAAAGTGAGCTACTGTGATCACCTTTTGTCCGGCGTTCGTCTAGCGTGCGTCGGCAGTCGTCCGTCAACAATTTCTTTAAATGACATCTCCTCCCAAACAACTTGGCCAATTTCAACCAAATTTGGCAGAAATGTTCCCTATAGGTGGTCCCATTTAATAAATAGCTAAAATAATGGAAATCTGTGGAAAACTCTGGTTGCCATGGCAACAAAAGTTAGATTTAAAAAGTCTTTAAAAATCTTCTCCTTCTAACCCACAAGGCAAAGAGCCTTGATATTTTTAATGAAACATCAGTATATTAACCTCTTTAAAATTCCTTAAACCATTACCCTCTGGTCGCCAGAGGCGGAGCCCTAGGGCGTGGGGTATATAGAAAAATAAAGAAGGATTTTAAACGACTTCTCCTCCATGACCATAGGGCCAGTTTGAACAAAATGTTCTATCAGCTCTTTCACAACAGCTTAAATTATACAAATCCAGATGAAGAACTCTGGTTGCCATGACAGCAAAAGTTTAATATTTGAAATCTTCTCGACCCGACCAAGTTGGTCATCAACCCTGATATTTAGCATGAAGCATCAGTCAATTGATTCCTTTTCTCATTTCTAAAATCATTACCTATGGGTGCTGAGGGGAGATAAAGGTGCTCAAAGCCTTGTAATGTGTCATTGAATTTTTTTGATCCCCAGGTACAGAGCCTTTAGGTATATAAAGTATAGTCAGGCTCACTTGTATCATAATTCTTACCTTAAGATCAAATAAGGCTGTTGAAAGAAAAAGAGGCTTTATCTCAGGAGAGCGCACCTGGGCCAACGGCCCTCTTGTTTTTCAACTCTTTCGGTTGAATATAAGCGCACGTATGTTTAAGCTTAAAACGAATGCAAACAGCTCCCGTCTAAATTGAATACTTTGAGATTTCTGGAAAATTGTACCGATCTGGTTTCCCGTACCTATTACTTACACAAACGAACGATTATGTTGTAGAGGCGTGAGTACCAAATCTTCTGTTCCATCTCTGGAAGATTTCGTTTATGGATGAGTGAAGCGGGGATGAGGCTATGATCCTTGAAAGTACAGAAATAAATGAGCTATAGCGTGAACAGGATATCGTGTCAAGTGGTTTCAATAGCGAATTGTAGCTGTACCAATAACAGTTTTAACATCAAACGGATTTGTAAATGTTTTATAAGTTTTGCGTAACAACCCGCTGTGACCATACAACAAACCATTTGCCAGTACATGCATAGATGTGTAAGTAAAAACTCGGCGACCTTTCAAAACTCCGTCACGGTATGACCCATGCGATTTGCATGTAAGCCCTACAATTGATTTTAAGACGTCATTTGCAAAAAAAAAAAAAAAAAAAGTGGGGGGGGGGGGGAAGTGTCGAAAATTCAAAACTTCTGTATCTACAAAACTGAAAAAAGGGAATCTAGATGATAGACTCGTATTTGTCGGAATTTACGGTTTTTACTATACCCCATTTTACTATCTTCCGCTAGTAAATTAAGGTCCGAATTAACCCGGAGATTTTCGATGTTCCAAAATGGTGCATTATGGGTAAAGAATGGTAGTCTCACACAAATGTGTTGATTTCTCAGGAAAAAACATATAGAATTTGTTCGCCCTTGATTAGCAATTATTCATGGTTAATAGCATTCATTCTGCTCACGAATACGAGTATTGAATTAGATCGGTTTACAAACACGAAAGAAATTTTAAACTGATTTACACATATCATTTCCACTAGTGACATTTCAGTATTTACCACATCTGACGACAACAATTGACCTCATTTTTCCTGTATTAATTACGTCGAAGGTATAATGCGTATTGTGTAAAAAGATTGTAGGTCATTCCTCTGTCTAATACTTTGTTAGCTCAATCACCCCTCTAAGTGGAAGAATTGGAATTGATTTGACCAATTTCAAAATCACACTTTTTAAGACCCCTAGACATCAAAAATTCAGTAAGCATCACGATAAAAGAATTTTTCCTTCTTTTCCAACAAAAGTTTATATTCTTTTTAGTGGTTGTTTGCATTGATTTGGACCAGTCTATTTTTTTTCTGTTGTCTGACACTGTTTAGGTTTGCTCAGCTGCCTTCTGTAGTGTAGCACGTGATTATTTCCATCTGAGAGCAATATCATCACATGCCGTGTTAATGAAAGTAACGCTCCAAGTTCATCGTATCTTCGCAAATCAATTGCAAGGTCTGATATTCTTTGTAAATTTTGTTGTTGTTGCAAATACAATGAAAATATTTCCCGAAAATAAAGTCATCGTGGGTCAGTGGAAAAAATAGGGAAATAGGAGCAAAAAGCCAAAGCAAAGTTGGTATCATATCTGACTCTCATTCATGGAATCCAGGATTCGATCCCCGGCCACGGTGAATTTTGTCTCTCACTAATGGACGGATTATCGTAATCCTATGTGGGGTGAGCAGCTTGAGGCTCGGAATGGATATAGTGATAGCACTGGTGTGAGAAATACCAGGAATCTATGGTTAGGTGCTCCAGTCTCCGCTATGTGACTGAAATATTGTTAACAATGGCGTCAAACCCTATTCATACTAAACAAACAAAGGCAAAAATTAATTGATTCTCAAACACATCCAATGGACCTTGATGAGCTAAATCGTTATAGACGTGGTCTTCGTATACAGTCACTTCGTCGACTTTAAGGCGGATTTGACCAATCGTGGCAGTCGGTCAACTAATCAGTATACCAGTTAAATCAGTAATTTAAACTGGAAAATAATATTGAGTTCCGACATTAGCCACTATTTGTGAAGCTTTCCTTGCTGATATAGTGACCTAAACCTCGTAACTAAAGCCTATTGAAGCTTTAGTTGAAAGTTTTCACGTTTAGGTCGCCAACAAAATATTCAACTTTCTTTTTAAATGCTACTGTCCATAAATTTTGAAAAATAATGTCGTTTAACTTCAATGGGCAATGCCATCGGAGCAAGTGGCCATTTATAGATTACCAAACGGCTAATATCGTGTTATCGAATTGTGTTACAATCTGGTGTCAACATAAAAACCAGATCTTCCATCCCAGGACGTAAAAACAACTTAATCAATCTACCGTTTATTTGGTCACCAAAGCAAATTATCAAATTGCAAAAAGAGGTTATGAGTGAAGTTCTCTGTAAAGAGTATTTTTTTGGGGTGTGTGTGTGTGTTTTTTATGCCCCCACATCGATAGATCGGGGACGTATTGTTTTACCATTGTCCTTCTTTCCGTCCGTCTGTCTGTCTGTCCGTCTGTCTGTCTGTCTGTAGATAGATCTCAACAAGGCTCAACTGGGGAAGTTCATTTCAAGGTCAAGGTAAAAAATTTAACCCTTTTCCCTAAAACTTTACTCAAAAACTTAACCTGCCGACTAATCATTTTCCTGTAACTTCATCCCTAATTAAGTTACAATGCTTATATTTGGTATGTAGATAGGTCTCAACAAGACGCAACTGGGGAAGGGCATTTCATTAAGGTCAAGGTCATAATTCAACCCTTTTTCCTAAAACGTTACTCAAAAACTTAACCTGCCAACTAAACATTTTCCTATAACTTCATCCCTAATCAAGTTACAATGCTTATATTTTGTATGTAGATAGGTCTCAACAAGGTGCAACTGGGGAAGGTCATTTCAAGGTCAAGGTCATAATTTTAACCCTTTTCCCTAAAAAGTTACCCAAAAACTTAACCTGCCAACTAAACATTTTCCTATAACTTTATCCCTGATTAAGTTACAATGCAAATATTGTGTATGTAGATAGGTCTTAACAAGGCGCAAATGGGGAAGGTCATTTCATCAAGGTCATAATTTTAACCCTTTTCCCTAAAAAGTTACCCAAAAACTTAACCTGCCAACTAAACATTTTCCTATAACTTTATCCCTAATTAAGTTACAATGCTTATATTTTGTATGTAGATAGGTCTCAACAAGGTGCAACTGGGGAAAGGCATTTCTTCAAGGTCAAGGTCATAATTTAACCCTTTTTTCTAAAACAAAGAAAAAAAAGATAAAAATCACCTGTTTCTTAAAAATTCCCGTTTCAGGGGAATTGTGTTTCACAAACACAACTTGTTTTTTTTTTATTATTATAATTTCAACTCGAGTTTGTGTACAGTTTAATATCGATATGAATGCACCAGATTTTTCACTGGAAATGTTCGCTGATCTCCGATATTTACTATTAAATGCACAGATGCCTATGATTAAACGGACGATTTCGTTAATCTACTAGCAAAAGTAAAAACTCCACAATCTTATTTATCAAACCTTAGGTTGTTTTGCATTACAATTTAAAATATCGAAACTTCTTTCATGAATTGAAGGCTTACCGCGTAAAATTACTTTGATCTTAACCCTTGTCATGCTGTATAAATTACCTTACTGAATTGCTTTCAAATCAAAGGGTTGAGAGCACTGATAGAACTTTTTGTTAAAAAATCAATATTTCTTTTAGAAATCAACTTCATAAACAACTCTGACAGGAAAAGTACAATGAGGAGGTGTAGACTAAGATCAGCCTGCACTAAAGTGCAGTCTGATCTTAGTCTACACCTCCTGCCAAAACCGGAATATTCCGGGTTCAGCATGACAAGGGTTAAAATTGCAAACATCGTATTCATTTATGCTTTTGGGCCGCGAGCATGGCTTTCTTGTTTACTCTGTCGTTCGTTTTGGAGGGAGATATGGTTTTAAATTGCTAAGATTAAAAATTGGGTCTTATTATCCCATTTCCTCTACCCTGATCCCGAAAATAATATTTTGCTTTAGATAGATATTTCTGCTGGTAGTTTGGAGCCCTTTAACGAATGTGTCGAATACAAACGTGTTTAAGAAACAGATTACGGGTTTTTTTTTTTACTGTATTGCTTTCAAACGTATAGAAGAAATAGTTACAGGTGATGAAACCTAGATATATCATGTTCAACCTGATTCTAAGGCTAAAAATAAGGTTTAGGTTCCATCTGAGATCCAGTCCTTCAAGTTCCAGTCCTGAAAAGTAGTTCCGTCACTGGAAAGTTGTACAGAGAAAGTATTCTTATTCAACTTGTTGATTTATAAAAAAAAAAAAAAAAAAAAACGCAGACCGCACATAAACTCTTTTTTTTCTGTTCGGAAACGCTTTTCACGGCGAGCTTGTGACCTATTCTGAAAGTGTTAGTAACATGCTGTAATCATTTTTTACGAAAGTTTCAGGATTCCTTTATCATGAAAAATTTGTCAACGAGAGCCATAGAAATTGATTAATTGAATTGGGTTTAACGCCGCTTTAACGGTATTTCAGTCATATCGCGGAGGCTGGAGCACCTAACAATGGATTCCTGTTGTTTCGCACAACAGTACTACCATAACATCCTTTCCTAGCCTCCAGTTGCTATCTCACTTACGTTTACGTTTATCAACTCATTGGTGAGAGAAATATGTCGGAAAGGATATGTGCCGCCGCCGGGGATCGAACCTATGACCCTTAAATTAAAGAGTGCGAACTATCTTTTAGAAAAAGGATCTGTATAATCTTCAAGCGAATGAAATATTAATGAATTCCGAGTAATTAGTTATTTTGTAATTCTATTGCACAATTCTCAAAAGACAAATCGAGTAATAAATGTCACATTAAGGAAAAAACGCTTTTCATTTTGCCAGACAAGACAAAAACGACACACGAGGTACGGACTATTTCACTGACTAAATTTCTGTACATATCTAAGTGTTATTTAGCTTGATACTAACCACATTTGAAAATGGAAACTATCGCAGAGCGTAAAGACCGGATTTTTTCTATAATACTGTTATAAATTGGGCAATTGAATAGGGAATATAATATTATAGTTTTGATAAAAAGTATTGTAGTTGATTGAATCCGCGTAGGAAAAATTAGATATTTCCACGAGAACAAAGGTCTAGTAAAATATCAAATTTTCCTATGCATCGAGAATCTAATACAATGTTTTGTATCTATACTACATCATTGTATTCCATTTACTATATACAAGCAAATATAAAAGAAGCCTACGAAACCTGTCTTAAATTTAGTTTTCTGAAATGCAAATAACGTTTTTTCTCGGTGCAACGTCATTTAACCGGAAAAAATTCTGTCATCTAAGAATATCTGTACCAGCTTTGTGTACGTCCGATACGGACTTTTTTCTGTCGAATACGATTTTGTCCGCGTGCAATGAAAATACCTTTTGGGTTAAATTGATAGGTATATAATTTAATTTTCAGTTTCTGTTCTCAAAAACGAGCGTTATGATTGCCCGACAAAAAATATTCATAACTCCATGAACGAAATTTTGAGCACACAGCGATTTTGTATTCTTCCGCACAAAATAGTCCAATACAAAAAGGTAACAGAATTTGTAAAGCTTTTGGGGTTTTTTGCTCGATGCTTTCAAATTATAAGAAACGAAGAGAATATTTTTTTTTTTTTTTTGTTTTCATGGAGGTATGAACCGAAAAACCTAATCACACAATGTATGAATCCGCTTCGCGCATCCATACAGTGTGATTAGTTTTTCGGTTCATACCTCCATGCAAACAAACAATATTCTCTTTTATCTCTTAATAATAAATAGGCGGGCATACCGAGTATAACATTAATTATAGTTCCATATAGAGGATATCAATTTTTCTCACATACGTACATCTATCTATCCATAATGAATATCCTTTTCTCACGAATGCATGTATGTCTTCACTCTTTGTATTACATCATTTTCCAATAGCACAGTAATGCATTATTGCTTTGATTCTGCAGAACAAGTTCGAAGTTTGCAGAAACATCTGCATATGGGAAAAAGAATTTGTCACGAAAAAACTTATTTGTATTAAGTCTGTAATAGAGAGTTAACGAAACTCACAAAAACACTTTGTAGAACTTCAGATATACCCTCTCTAATACTTTCGTTTAAAAATCACACGGGTAATTACAAAATGAGCCAACAAAAATCATCAAATAGTTGGCAACGTATTTTAGGGGTTTCAGTTAAGTTTTTACAACTTTTTTTTAACAAAAAGACAAGGTTTTCAATGCTTTAGCTGTTATATGAGAGGACCACCTGGGGAACATTTGTACGAAATTTGGTTGAAAAGGCCCGATGGTTTTGTAGTAGATGTCATTTTAAATACTGCTTTATTTCTATGTAGACCTGACCCTAGGATAATAATTTTAGCAAATTTGGAAGAGTTCAATATCCAGATAACTCTTGCGAAAAAAATAAGGGTTTACCCCTTCTGGGTCAGGAGGAAAGATCTTTTTGATATTGCACTGTTATGGCTGTGGTAACCAGAGTTTTCAACGGTTTTTATTTTTTAGATATGTATTAAGGGGTCACATAAGGAATATTTCTGTCAAATTTGGTTTAAATTGGCCGCAGGGTTTGTGAGGGGTCGTCGTTTAAAATTCCTTTTTTATATCTATATAGACCCCTCCAAATAAATAAATATTTACTAGCACAATGACCAGTAGAATGGCGATGTTTTTATCTTGACAAGTTGAAATTCCCATGTTGTTTTAGACTGTGCAGATCTGTAGAAGAAGATAAAACCTCTGTAACTTTTTGTAATTTTTACCTTTTAGCTAGCAAAGCATCAGCTTTGATAGCTTAGGTTAACAGACACATTTTGAAGTCTCTTAGAGTTCAGCGAGTGTAAACTGCCCCGGAGGCTTAACCAGTAAATCCATTGAATGCCTACTCCATAAAAAGTAGTTCTTATTTCAGGAATATTGCAAACTTTGCCACTGCTTTTCATGGTCTCGTGAATTAACTTTATTCAAATTATAGACAACTCCTTCAAAAGTGTGCTATTTAACCCAATCTCACTCAATCGTGCTTTTGAAGCATGTCAAGAAAGTAGTTTGAAAAGATTGTGGAATATGAAGATATTCATTGCCCGCACTGTTTTCTACCTAACAAGGCAAAGGTTTCCTAAAATCCACTAATCACAATAACCTTTGACAAAAAATATTACTTTATAGAATCATGCTTTGCTGGCTTACAGTACTTTCATTACTTTGATTATAATTCAAGTACTGTTGTTAGGAATTTAACCGATATTTAAAAGGATACAGCCAATCTTGCTAAGCGACAACTTTAATTAAGCGACCATAGCCAAACTCCACTTTCCAAAAAGCGTAACGGTTAGAGAAGTAGACTTAAAAAAGGTATCGTAACTTAATTTAATGGCACTTGAACTGAAAAAATCGTCTAACCCAAATCGTCTAATTTCTGTCAAATTCGGTCTTGTTCCAATTGCTCAATTGAGCAATTTGACCAAAACCAAATTTGAAAGAAATGGACATTGTCACTGCTGATATTGTATAATTTAATTTTTAGTTTCGTCTATCAAAAGCGAGCGTTTTGATTGGTCGAAAAAAAAGTTCATAGCTCCATGAACAAAATGGAGCACACAGCGATTTGAATGCTTCCGCGCAAATTAGTTCCATACAAAAAGGTATCAAAACTTTTAAAGTTTTTGGTTTTTTCGCTCGATACTATAAAATTATAAGAAATGAAGAGAATACCACCATGAAAACAACATCAACAAAGAAATTCTCTTCATCTCTTAAATGTTCATCAGGGTGAATCTTATAATCAAGTCAGTACACTGTTACGCTCTAGCCATTGCGTTCTCATTCCTTTGGAATGCAATTTAATGTATTTAGTCATCCAAAACTAACATACAAATTCGTTTATATCCCTATAATGACGTCAAACGCCGAAGCAAGAATTCCATCGTCGGCCTGTAAATTCAAATGACTTTCAATTAAATCGCTCGAATTTCAGGACGAAATTACAGCGATCAGAAAACATCGCTATTTCATTGTGGTCAGGATCATGAAGCTTTTGAAGCACCCCTTGAAAGAGATGTTTATATGACCAGCTCATTTAGAAAACCGAAGTAGAAATGAGGCTTAAACACTTCATTCTCAATGTAGTTGAAACAAAAACATTGTACTCTGGGATTAATCAACAAAGTCGTTTTCAAAGTGTTAGCCCATTCCAACACAAGAAAATTTTAAACTTGTCCAAATTGAAAGAAACTGCAGACGACAATATCAAGTTGATGGAATTTTAATTTTTTTCGTCTTTTGGGATAGAAAACATTGTGGATAATGAAGAAATTGCTTGTGACTAGCAATTTCTTCATTGTCCATAATGTTTTCCAAAGCTTTGTTCTTTTGAGGCGTAAAAAGGAGGGCTTGAGTTGGAATGGGTTAATTGTAGCATATATATATATATAACATCGGATATGTCAACGTCTATCGGCCACTTGAAAATATCAGTTAACATAATCAAATGGATCGATATCACCTCGTTTGAACATAAATAAGTGGTAAACAACAATTTACTTCAAATATTACTGATCGGTATTTTCCATTTTTCTGTAAGAATCTTGTTCTGGCAAATAAATATAAATCATTCAAGCTGATCTATCAAAGGTCGTAATTCCAGCCACCACTTTTCAGATTTATACTAGTTACATGTTCTATCTTTTGTAAAAATATTCGAAAGAGTTGTTTAACAAACCACTTAAATTGCCAAACCGTAGCGTCTACAAATCTTCAAAGAGTAGAAAAAATAGGTGGATAGAAGAAATCGCGTTTTACAAGCAATTTCTTCTTTCCCTACATCTTAACTCATTTTCAGACAATGACGCTTTTCGACACGCCTATAGAGAAAAACAAAAGTGGAAAAATGGTGTAAAATGAAAAAAATTGATTGTTACAAGGAATGACTTTATTTTACAGATTTTTTTTATACCCAGAAGGTTGAAACAAATCTTATATTTCATAAACTTTAAATTGTCGTCTGCAACGTTTTTTCAATTTGGACAAGTCTATAAATTTTGCTGTCTGCTAAATGTAATTAGTTGTAAGAGTTGAAAATAAGTTATTAAAGGGGAAAGAGGCAAATACTACTGTCTATATCTATTGAATAGTGGATGGACATATTCTTAAAATAATGTGAATTATATTATTCTTATTAATAAGTACTCTGATTATTATAGCGCATGGAATATCCGCCCTATAGAAATATTATATTTGTAGTTTATAGGAAGTTTGAAAAAGAAACTGAAATAAAACAAACATATTTATACTATGCACTTTAACAAGGAATAAAGGCAGATCGAGCGAACAAAGGGTATACAAATATGCTTGGTCTTCTGCAGGTTTGACATGCTAAGTAGAGTATTTAGAGACGAAACACGCAAAAAAACCACAAAAAACCTAAACAAACAAAAAAAAAAAAAAAAAAAAAAAACAACTAGACTGCAGCGAAACAACGTTTCTTAAAAAAACAGATCGCGTCCAGGGGAGGTCAACCAAGGTCTTAAACCATTCTGCACTTGCTACAAATGAGGTATTAGTAATCCGTACAGTCTGGCGTTACCTTTCTGTCACTGCAATCTCCATACTCGGGATAAGAGGAATTGACCTATCGCTGGCCCCGCCCACTTACTTTGTTAGCCCCGCCTATTGACTCCGAAAGGAAGTCCCGCTTTGATTTCAACCGACGTTATTTTGCAGAATTTATAGCCAGTAACATATAACAAAAATGTAAATGGTTGGTTGGCAACAAAAACGTCGTAGCTACAGCTTGAATAAGCTGTAGTTACGACATTTAAATCGCCAAACCAACAAAAAGGTTTAACAAAAATGGCAGCCATTGTTGAAGATGAAATAAACAGGTCCGGGCTGAATAAATGATTTGATTGATCGGTTGATTCCTTGATTGACATGCGCTCTTGGTCAATTACCTTACTTATTGATGTTCATCGTTTATAAACTGGCCCGGAACGAACTTAGAAGTCAAGCGGCATCGGAGCCTCTGAGCTAAAAGCAGAATTTCTGTAAAGCAAATGTAGAATAACTATAATGGGAATATGGAGTACAATTACTACTATAATGCTATCATATTTTATTCAACTTAATGATCTCATTAGCGATGTGACATTGCAGGGTGTTAATGCGGATATTTCTTGGGGGAAAACAGAGATATATAGAAAAATAATAGTTCCCTATGATTAACAGAGGCCATGGGCAGTCATTTTACTGTCATCATCAAGGTATTCAACACTCAAATGATAGTCACACATGTCATAGAACTCCCGAATATCAGTGTTAATTAACCCATTCCCACAAAATATTAGATGAGTCCAAATTCAAACAAGCAATATCTTCAGTACGTAACAATAGTCAACAAAAGCGCTGAAAGCACTGAAAGCGCTGAAAGCTGAGATATGTATACACTAGATATATAACCTGGGAAGAAAAGGTTGATGGTCGGATTATCGGAGGTGTCCATTTCTACCTAAATTTGCTGTCGATTATGCGCACATCTGCCAATTTGTGCGCTAGGGGACACGACCTGCCCATAATAATTATTTTCCCGCTTTAAAGGTATTGTAACGATATATACCTGTATATTTCGTTACAAATTTTTCACCAAATCAAAATGCTTTGAAGGAATCTAACAAAGGCCACCCACGGATCTTTCCTGTAAAATTTGGTTGAAAGGAAGATTTTTTAAGTAAAAGTTGACGGACGCACGACGGACACAATATCATGACAAAGCCCGCTGGCTTTTAGCCAGTAGAGCTAGAGAGAGAGAGAGCTAGAGAGAGAGAGAGAGAGAGCGAGAAAGAGAGAGGGGGAATGGAGCGTGTAGCTAGGTTCGAACTAGGAGGCTCTCGCTTGCGATGCGAGTTTTCTACCACACAGGCCAATTTCGTTATGTAAATACGCGCTTTATAGTCTCCAGGGAAAGACAGAGAGAGGGGGCGGATGGTTGTTTGTCAGGTTTAAATGATTATGTACACCTCTCAAAAGCGATATGTAGACGTTGCTGTTACATATATCCTATGACTGAATTCGGAAAATATATATTAGACATAAAGTCCGAGCACGAACTAGTTGTTTGTAGACAATCCGAATATGAACCTATGAATGACCAGTTAATTTGTTTTGCAAAGAAATCCAATCGTTCGTTAAACCGACAGCATCGCTAATCAGCTTTATATAGCAACTTCGTGTAACCGGAACGTTTTAATACTGTAACTCTAGAATAAGTAACATTATTTTGGAATAAACAAATACCTTGTTTTTTCTCAACAATAGGGTATCTCTTTTCCTATTGTTCATTCATTCATCAATTTTTGATAATTTTGCCAAATTCAAGACACTCACACGAAAATACTGCACATAAAGCGCCGACTTTCAATGACTTATGGCTCGCCTTCGCCTCGGCGTATCAATTTATGCTCGCAGTCGTGTTATTCGGTTCTATCTGCTTTCCATGTGGCAGAATATCATATTAATTGCATTAAATGTTTTTTCATTAAAGTCTGTGTAGGTTGAAATTTACCGTTGTAACTTTAGTCCCAGATTGCTGCGCAATCTCAGGCTAAAACACTTTATATCGTGTGTCATTTAAAGGGGGTATCGATGTGTTTTGTTTCTTTTTCATGTCGCAGATTTTAAATATTTTATTACCTCTTGATTACACTATTCTGAAAAAATATTTTTGCGAAAATCAGAGAACGTTTATCAAGACGATATCTGGCTCGTGTTGAAGTATTTAATGCTCGCTTGAGCTTATTTTGGGGCATTTAGATTTTTTTCTAAATTTCGGGAAAAAATAGACACCCCTTAAATAAATGAATATCAAATTTGTATTCATGAAATACTGAATTTATTTCTCCCGTCATCTAAAACAGATTTCTATATGTCTCGTTTGATAAATTCGGTTTTTGATTACATCTCATTCAATGGCATCTATGTTTCCAACGGACACATTTATTTTGCTCATTGACTGAAACATATCCAGGGGTCGACACTATCTTTGCTTCAACGGGATACTGCAATTGACAAATTGCTGGACCCGCCCAGTGACTACCTAGGCCCCGCCCATTTACTCCCACTCGAAGTTCTGCTTCGATTTTTAACGGCGTTATTTTGCAGAATTTATGGTCAGTACCTAGTAACAAAGTAAAATGAGTGGTTGGTGACCTAAACGTCGTAACTACTGCTTGAATAAGCTATAGTTACGACGTTTAAGTCGCCAAACCAAAAATAAAGGTTATCAAAAATGGCGATAAATGTTGGAGTTGAAAAGCTCAGTTCCGGGCTGGAAAAAACATTTGATTGATCGGATTATACCTTGACCGACAGCCGCGATTGGTTAATAAGGAACCCTTTTGATATACGTTAAGTCACTCGTCAGCTTGATCCCGTCCTTTTGAGCCCCCTTTGAAAAAAGCTTTTGGGAAAATGAAGAAATTGTTTGTTCTACAAATTTTTTTCATTATCCACAGTGATTTCTACAAGACAAGACTTAAATTATAAGAATCCATTAACTTAATGTCATCTTCAACTTTTTTTAATATGAACCAGTCTAAAATTGAATTGAACAAAGATCGAGTTTAAATTTACTGAAACGTCTCCTAGAGCATTAGTTGATACATTAAGACCGATTGTATTAAAGGATCTTTACGGAATCCCTAGCCTGGAATTGCTGTGATCTCTTCTATTTCTTGAACCTCTAGATCCCGGCACTCTGTTAGTGTCGATTCCTACCTATAGCAAATGTGACGTTTTCTAAATTAACATATACGACGTCTTATGCGGGAGCTTGCGTACTTCCCCGCACCCATAATCAAGCAATGACGATGTCGTAGGTCAAAGTTCCGGTCTAAATTAATGATTTGATTAGTTGGTTGATTGTTTGACTGGTGTCCCAGTCCGCCAATTCCTACAAGGTTTGAGAATTGATGGCGAGTAAACAATTTTGAACTCTACTAAGCTGTAAGTGCTCTGGGTGAGCTATTGTGATCGATCATCGTCCGTCCGTCCGTCTGTCCGTCCATCCGTCCGTCCGTCCATCCGTCCGTCTGTCTGTCCGTCCATCTGTCCATCGGTCCGTCCGTTCGTTCAAAAACAAAAATCTTCTCCTCTTAAACTAACCATGGAATTTCTACCAAACTCCACAGAAAAAAAAATCTAGGTAACGTTCTTTCAAAGTACTTCAAAGAATTGAAATCCATGAAGAACATTAGTTGCCATGGCAACTGAGTTAATTTTTTTTTAAAAAAATCTTCTCCTCCCAAACCACAAGGCTTAGCGCTTTGATATTTGATATAAATCATCATCTATTGACCCTCTACCAAAATACTTCAAAGAATTACCGCAAGCTGAAAATTAGCCCTTATCTGTATGATCCCTAATTTTACATAAGAATAAAGAATGAAGTATTTGAAAATCTTCTCCTCCAAAACAATAAGGCCTAGAGTTTTGATATTTTATATACATCATCATCTATGGACCCTCTACCAAACAGCGCATGAGAATCACTGTACTCTGAAAATAAGCCCTTTTCTTTGTGATCCCTGATTTTACATAAGAATAATAAGGAAGTCTTTTAAATCTTCTTCTCCCGATTAATTAGCCGTCGGGCTTTGATATTTGGCATAAATCATCATCTATTTACCCTCAACCGAAATACTTCGAAGAATCACCATAAGCTGAAAATTAGCCCTTTTCTGTGTGATCACTGATTTTACATAAGAATAAAAAGGAAGTCTTTAAAAATCTTCTCCTCCCAAACCAGAAGGCCTAGAGTTTTGATATTTGGTATAAATCATCATCTATTGACCCTCTACAAAACAGCTCCAAAGAATTATCGTACTCTGAAAATTAGCCCTTTTCTGTGTTATCCCTTAATTTACATGAGAATAAAGAAGGAAATCTTTTAAAATCTTTTTCTCTCGATGAATAGGGCGTCGGGCTTTGATATTTGGCATAAACCATCATCTATTGACCCTCTACCAAAATACTTCAAAGAACAACCGTAGGCCGGAAATTAGCCATTGAAGTTAGCGCTATATGGTGGGGTCACCAATATACCTAGGATTAAAGGAGAAAATCGTCTTTTTCTCAAAAATAATTAGACAAAGGGCTTTGCGTTTTTGTATATATCATAAACCATCCTCCTCTGGGGAGCGAAATAGGACCATCATTGTTCTCTTGTTTCAATAAGATATTTCAAGTAAAATTCCGCACTGTCCAAGATCTACATGCACAGAATACCAAACAAGGAAAATATATGCTTTCAAATGACGGCATCGTGATGTAATCTATTTTTCAAGTCTCAATATCTAAAAGGTTTATCAAATTACCCGCAACCTCGATAGCGACTTATTATAGATCATTTCAAAAACTATTCAACATTCCTCTTTTTATTCCGTTTGAAAGAAAAATGTGATTATTTTCGTAGATATGCAAATTAGGTGTGATATCACTTTATATCAGGTCAATAATGGCATCATTGCATGATAAAACCGATTCTCCAGAGGGAATGATTTTAATGTTGAGCTTTCTACATTTTTTTATTCAATTTGTACCCAATCATCAAAAATGCCTGTTTGGTTAGAATATTGCTATACTCCAAAATAAGGCTTTGTCTGACATTCCAACAATTGACGGATCGCTGGACACGCCCCCTGACCTCTGACCTCCAACTAGTCATTTTGAGAGATACAAACGACATTATCTAGCATGACTTACGGAAAGAAAAATAAAACGAAATGTAAATCATTGGTTTGCGGTCTATATGTCGTAACTACAACTTGAATAAGCTGTATTTACGACGTTTTAGTCGCAAAACGAACAAAAATGCTTTGTATAAATGTCTGAGTTCAACATTCAATCCGGGTATAAATGAAAGTTTTGATTGACCAATCAATTCTTTATTGAAAGCTGCGACCCGTCATGCATTAACACATATCAGTAGTGTATAACACTGGACAGATTGAAAATTCACGCATCGCATTTAGAATATCATATAGAACCTTTCAGTCAGTACTTATCAACTTAGTGCATACACCGAAGACTCTGATCAGACCTGGTGGTTACACAGGCTGATGCGAGTCTTGACTTTTGTATTTGTCGTCAGTAGTAGACTAATTGGTCGTAACTACCACTTTTATTTTCAGGCTGTATTTACGACATTTCGATCGACCGTTGACAATACGATGTGCAGCGATGAGTAAGTTGAATTTGGCATGCGCATTTTCATGACCGATGGGTCAGTGCGAAACAGTTGTAACAACTGTTTCGCGCTGACCCATTGTTATTACCCTAACCTGCCAAAACGATAACAATGTTTTTATTTTTATTTATTTGTTTTATTTATTTTATAAGAAGTTTCAGAAGACACTGTTTAAGTTCATGGCATTTTAAACATCTATAGTTGGGTAAGTAAATATAACTGAGAATGAAGGGAAGAAAATGTTTGTAAAGAGCCTTTTTTAGCACAATGTTTTCCACGTTTTTTTCAGGGAGGAAGGGTAGGGGGTAATCAGACAATGTTGACGTCTTTAAAATACGTTGAAACGTCAATAGAAATATCTTCGCTGGTCATAGCGATTTCTTCATTTATCGACAGGTAAAATGGTGAGCTAACTAAACGCTACATTAATAACGAGAACCGTCTCACGAGAGTCAATAGTTTTTTCTTGAGAGGCGTCAATAACGTCATTAAAAGGCTTTATACTGATTAGTTTGACCAGACGACAAAATTTAAACTAGTCCAAATTGAAAGGAGTTGTAGACGACAAAGTGAAATCTATGAATTTTTAACATTCTTGGTATATGGAAAATATTGTGGAAAATGAAGAAATTGCTTGTTGCAAGCAATTTCTTCATTTACCACAATGTTTTCCCATCTGGTTTTTTTTCTTTTCTTTGAGGGGGGGGGGGCGTCAATAACGTCATAATGTGGGATCGGGTTAAGACATCGTCTACAAATGTTATAATCTATTTTGGATCAATTCGCCTTTGTAGTTAGGGTACTGTTCTTCTGGGGTCAGTGCCAGTCTACAATGTAACGAAGATATTTCAACTGCTCAACCAGTCTTGATATTGGTCTAAGGAGTCTTCTCAAGGGAGTTAAACACAGTCAACATGTCTTGTCCTGTTAGCTTTAAACCAACTCGTAAGGAATTTTCTTCAATTTTTTTTTTACTTAATCCATCATCCAATGTTACCCAAAGGATTTATGCGATTAGACTACAACAGCAACATCTTCTTCAATCAATAACGACTGTAATACAAAGGTTTCACACCACCTCTATTAAGCGACCATTGTCATTAAGCGACGGCAATCGAAATCCCCTTTTTAAAATTAAAAACTCAAATTATAAGTGGTCGTATCTACTAACAATCTCCTAATCTTCAATCATAGGTTGTCATGGTTTCGATCCCCGTCGGCGACACAGATCCTTTCCGACATTTGTCTCTCACCAAGTGGTGGATAAGCGTAAACCCTAAGTGGGACAGCAGCTGGAGGCTAGGACAGGATGTAGTGGTAGTACTGGTTCGAGAAATACCAGGAGTGCTCCAGCCGCCACGATATGACTGATATAATGTTGAAAGCGGCGTTAAATCCCAATCAACCAATCAACTACTAAAAAAATCATAATACCTAAACTAAATGTTTTTGTAACTCATTAGAATCATCTCATTGAGACAATTCTAATGAGTTCCAAAAACATAGGTTTTAGCGAGAATTCTGTAATAGTTTATGTATCAAATCTAATCAATCCTTCATTTATTTCACAAAAATATTTTTAAAGCGACCATTGTCTTAGACGATCACATTTTGGTCGTCCCGTAAGTGGTCGCTTAATACAAGATTTACTGTGTAAGATATTCAATATTGATATTTTGAAGTGCTGTATAACAATTTTAACCAAGTTGGCGAATCTATCGTTTACCTGATATTTGCGGGTGACCCGTCTACAGGGAAAGGGATCCTTGTGGAAATGGGATAAGTAAATAATCTGATTTATTTGACCAAGCTTGACCATTTTGAGAATTATTATAATCTAATATCTTTTACAAAAGATACTTTTCGAAATTCAAAGGTTGAACATGAATTCATTAACCCGTATGATACTGAAAAATATCCTTTTATGGAATTGCATTAAAATAAAAGGACTAAAGGCACTGGAACTACTAATTGTGGGTCAATTCTTCTTTTTAAAACTGGTTTACAAACAACTCTATCTCGACAAAGGACAACAGGCGGTGAAGACTAAGATCAGACTGCATAAATGTGCAGGCTGATCTTTGCGTTTACCTTCAGCCAAAACAAGAATATTCCGGGTTCAGCATGACCGAGATTAAGCTTGCTTTCTGTGCGAATTCGGGAAAATGATTCGACTTGTCAATTACCGGTAATCCATTAAAAATCACAACCATCGCTACAACACTCACCCAACCCTCATATAATTTTGTGTTGTCATCGAAATTAACTCGTATAAGTTTTAGGGTGCATGTTTTAAATGTATTTTGTACATTGTATTTATATCCGTATAGGCCCTTACTACAGTTGACGGGCACGTCCACTAAGCCGCAACAGGAAGTTCCACTTCGATATTTAAAGGCGCTATTGTGCGACAATTATGGCCAGTAACATTTAACCAAAATGTTAAATGGTTGGTAGGCGACCTAAAAGTCGTTATTACTACGTCAATAAAATACAATAACGACATTTTAGTCGGCAAACCAAACAAATGCAATCAAATAAATGTCGGCCAATTTTGGAGTCTACTTCCGGTGTAAATGAATGACAAAATTGGTCAATTGATTTTTAGCTCACCTGAGCACAAAGAGCTCTGGGGGAGCTTTTGTGATCGGTCATCGTCCGTCGTCCGTCCGTCCGTCTGTCCGTCCGTCCCTTCACAATTACAAAAAAATCTTCTCCTCCTAAACTAACCATGGAATTTCAACAAAACTTCACAGAAATGATCCTAAGGTCATGCTCTTTCAAAATTCTTCAAAGAATTGAAATCCACGAAGAACATTAGTTGCCATGGCAACTGAGTAAAAAAAGCCTTTAAAAGATCTTCTCCTCCCAAGCGGTAAGGCCTAGAGCTTTGATATTTGGTACAAATAATCATGTATTGACCCTCTACCAATATACTTCAAAGAATAACCGTTTTCTGAAAATTAGCCCTCTTCTTTGCAATCACTGATTTTACATAGAATAAAAGAAGGAAATCTTAAAAAATCTTCTTCTCCCAAATTATTAGGCCTAGAACTTTGATATCTTGTACAAATCATCATCTATTGACCCTCTTCCAAAATACTTCAAAGATTAACCGTATTCTGAAAATTAGCCCTTTTCTGGGCGATCCCTGATTTTACATAGAATAAAAAAAGGAAAACTTTAAAAATACATGTATTCTTCTCCCAAACCATAAAGCCCAGAGCTTTGATATTTGGTACATATCATCATATATTGACTCTCTACCAAAATACTTCAAAGAATTATCATACTCTGAAAATTATCCCTTTTCTGTGCGACCCCTGATTTTACAAAGGAATAAAGAAGGAAATCTTTGAAAATCTTTATCTCCCAAACCATAAAGCCTAGAGCTTTGATATTCGGTACATATCATCAGCCATTAACCCTCTACCAAATTACTTTAAATAATTAGCCCTTTTCTGTGCAATCCCTAATTTTAGTTAGGAATAAATAATTATATCTTTGAAAACCTTCTTCTCCTAAACCATTAGGCCTAGATCTTTTATAATTGGTATGTATTGATGTCTATACATGTACTTCAAAGCATTACCATATTCAGGAAATTAGTGCTATACGGTGGGATCATCAATACACCTAGGATTAAAAGAGAAATCCTTAAACATCTTCTCCAAAATAATTAGACAGAGGGCTTTGCTATTTTGTTTATATCATAAAGCCATGAACCATCATACTCAGGAGAGCGATTTAGGACCATCACGGTCCTCTTGTTGATTGACCTTGCGATCCGTCGATTAATATTTATTACTGGCCGCCGTCATAGCGCAGTTGGTAGCGCGTCGGACTGTCAATCTAGAGGTCCCGGGTTCGATCCCCGACGGCGGCACTCATCCTTTCCGACTATTTGTCTCTCACCAATGGGTCGATAATCGCAGACCTATGTGGGATAGCAGCTGGAGGCTAGGAAAGGATGTAATGCTAGTACTAGTGTGCGAAATACCAGGAGTCCATTGATCCAGCCGCCGCGATATAACTGAAAGATCGTTGAAAGCGGCGTAAAACCCCATTCAAATAAATAAATAAATAAATATATTTATTACTAATGATATTGAAAATTTAGCATTAGTTTATGCGTGATTTACGCGAATGTACTGTTTTTATGGTCTTACTTTACATTTAATGTTTAATCGAAACAGTCAGTTAGTGGGTTCCACGTACCGTACACGGTGCTTGGATTTTGTCAATCGTTGACGTTCTTATAATTGAAAGAGAGAGAGAGAGAGAGCTAAAATTGACAGGTAATCGACAGGTAATGAAGGATTAGGCACCAGATAGTGCATAACAACTAGGCTCATATCAAAGCTTTCTATGAATAGCTTATAAAGGATCGATAGGATTTTGATTTGTCTAGACATTAGAACATGTTAGCTTTAATGTAAAATGACCCCTCTTCAATTGTTTATCGCATAGTTTTTGTAGTTTACCGCCTCTATTAAGCTTAGAATCCAATTGACCAATCGCGTCTGCCTATCAAGGAATAAACCGACCACTGAAATAATCTATTCAGCCCGGACCTGAGCTTATCAACGCCGACATTGGCGCCATTTGGTGACCTAAACGTCGTGACTACAGCTTATTCAAGCAATTTACTTTTTTGTGACATGCTACTGGCCATAAATTTTGCAAAACAACCCTATTAAAAATCGAAGTGGGACTTTCTGTCGGAGTTATTAGACGGGGCTAGAAGTCAGTGGGCGGGGCCAGCGATTGGTCAATTAAGCTACATGTGTACCCCAACCATTCAAAAGGGGGAATTGATTTAAAATACTCCCACACAATGACGCTTTATAACGCCCACTAAGACAAAAAAAATAATAATAATAATAATAAAAGCTTTGGGAAACATTGTCGACAATGAAGAAATCGCTCGTTATAAGCATTTCTTTCATCATCCATAATGTTTTCTGACTCAAAAGACAAAACGAATAAAAATTTCATCAACTAAAATTATCTTCAAAATCCTTGAATGTGAACCATTCTATAATATGTCGTCTGGTAACGACTTTCACAAGTCAAGCACCATACTTTCATACAAAGAAGAGCAGACCGCGAATATTTATTCGAATATCAGTTAACGTCTATTTATGAAACCATGCCGGGCCTGTATTCATACGAAATGTTTTGTTGTAATGTAGAATTTTCGAATAGGCGTTAGCTACTCTAATCATTCAATGGCAGATAATGACCTGTCTTGTGAGCCCGAGACTTACACAATTTCGAATTGTTCTTCTCTCTAGGCGATGAATACAACGGTTTTTGTTTTCATTGAGGAACAGAACTAAAAACCAAACCACAGTCTTTGAAATCGTGAGGCGGCACCAAACAGAAATGTGATAGTGTTTTGTTTAATACCTCTATAATAACAAAACGCATTATCTTTATTTCTCATATTTGAATAATTTAATTTAAATTTCATCTACCAAAGTTCAATTGTTTTGATTGGCTATTTTTTCATACTTTCATGAACAAAACTTTGAGCACGCAAATATTTTGTATGCTTGCGCAAACACTATAAACCTTTACTCAAAATTAGTAAAGTATTTGGGTCGTTTGGCTTGATGGCATTAACCAATTCCAACTCAAGCCCTCCTTTTTACGCCCCGCAATTAAAGAGCTTTGGAAAACATTGTGGAAAATGAAGAAATTGCTTGTATCAAGCAATTTCTTCATTATCCACAATGTTTTCTACCCCAAAAGGCGAAAGAAATTAAAATTACATCAACTTGAAATTGTCGTCTGCAGCTCCTTTCAATTTGGACTGGTCTAAAATTTTGTTGTGTGGGAATGGGTTAAATTATAAGAAATGAAGAGAATATAGTTTGTTATCATTTAGGTATGAGCCTAAAAACTTAATCATGCTAATTTATGAAACCGCTTCGCGAATTCAAATAGCTAGATTAAGTTTTTAGGGACATACTTCAACGAGATCAAAAATATCCTCTTCATTTCTTAAATATTTCCAAGTATAATTTTGATTTGAACCGATATCAAATAAGTCAATTTTAACAGTTGTATACAGTTTCCTCCGTAGCTACATTGTACGCAAGCATTAATAAAGTATCACAAAACAAATTGTTCTTCCAAGCTGCGTGTACATTTTTTATATACATATATATATAAATCGCCTCAAAATAAGTTTTTCGTACAGGAAACATAATAGGTCTGTTCAAACTCGCTGTAAAACAGAAGTGGAGAAAATAGGGGAAACGATGCTCACGGAAACAAGCAGCACAATTTGCATGTCTAAGTCTTTAATCCATTCCCGTTTTTTGAAATTGTAAACTAGTCCAAATTTAAAGGTTTTGCAGACGACAATTTAAAGTAAAACTAATTTGAAAATAATCATTCAGTAGGGTACAAAATATTGTGGAAAAAGAAGAAATTTCTTGTTACCAGCAATTTCTTCCTTCACAATGTTTTCTCAAGTATAAAAACCGATAGAGTTTAGATAAAATCCAGGGATTAAACAGGAAATGTGAATAGTCATTAAACATTCAGCTCCAACCTATCTCCGGCTACAGAATACTGATTTGGATCAGAGTGAAGTTAAGAATTCTAGTCTCTAGCTCCATTAGTATAGAATATCTACGTGTTTTGATGACGTCATTAGAATCGTCATATTAGTTGCCAATCGGGACTCCTCGTTCAATTCTACGAATCAAAACTTCGGACTATTTTAAAATTCACGTGACAAACTTTCAAATGGCGCTATCCGTTATGCAAAGCCACGGTGGTAAAACGTATCTCTTAAAGTTCTGTAGGAAGTCTGTTTGGTCTTCAAAGGAAAATTAATATCAGAGAAAAATATGGCAGAACATAAAACAGCAAAATGAAATTTCACTTTTTTCAGCGATTTTGAGACGTTTAGACCATCCGGGTTTACCGAGATTAAGTGATACGTTTTCCGGCTAACAAAATGCACCATTTTGTTACATTGCTTATTAATGCTTACAGTGAGCTTATTGATACCAACTATTTATTTGGGGATAATTATTCAAATGAGTGAGAACTAGTACATAATGTGGAAATCTGCTATTGTAAAAAAAAATCAAATACCTCCAAGTTTAGAATTGTCAATGAAATCACTAAATCCAATACTGTTTGAACTCTTTAGAATCGTCTCTAATCATGGAATTCGGTTGTCGACACCTCATGACCTCATTTGCATATGGCCCAAAGTCAACGGAAGGTAACAAATTGACAAGCGAAACAACGAACATCCTAAATCATGTCACACCAAATGGTTAGCGCAAAACTATGATAACTGACTATTTTTGTATTGACGCTTACAGCAGTTTTGGACTGATCTTTACAGAATTGAAGACCGGCTAGCGAACATTACTCCTAATCATTATCTTCCGATAGGTGGCAATTTTCAAATACTGACCTATCTAACTTGAGCATTCTTGGAAGTGCCATTCGTGACAACTCGGCCCATTCCGTAGAAATACATTGAAAATGTCAGCGCCCGTAATAAGCACGCTTCGAATTATTGATGCCTCTATTTGAAGCACAGGTAAAACATAAATGGTTTTGTTATTTAAAATAATTATCTTTTTAATTAATTTGGGACGACAGTTAAGTTTGATTTCTCCATAATTGTAGTTTTTATTGCCATTATCAACTTGCTACTTTTTGGCGATATAATATGGAGTTATGCATACGACGTAGTAAAATTTATCCCAATCTGGATAAGTGATACGGTCCCGAAGACAGGTCAATCTTCGGAGAATATGACATGCGCAGACAACGAACTCCTAATGGCATAACAATGCTCTTGGTTTGAGCAAATTCAAACTATGCGGGATTCCAACAGCTATACGCACTACATGAACTACCCAATATCCTTTTCAACTGTCTCGGCTCAATCTAAAAATAGATTAACAGCCTACGTAGGCTATTAGGGAAATACCCTGGTTTATTCTGATAAACGACCTCTGATTTTGGCAAAACCACAATATTTTCTATTCTGTAGGTTGTTTATATTTCAAATTGCATTCACTTTTCATTGTCTGCAATTTCTTTGCATTTGGACCAGTCTTCAATCTTGACAAACAGGAAAGGGTTAATAAATGTTCTCGGTTTATAAGCTATAAAACTTTGACTTTTTCTGTCTTCATTAGATAACACATGGTCGCCGCTGGATTATACATATACCTCTAGAATATCGCTATTTACAAAAAATGAAAACCCGATAAAGTACGGACGGAGTCAAGTGTTTGAAAAAATGACCCTAAAAGTTCGGGCCGACCTCTAAATTTTAAAATTTGATCACATAAGCTGTATTCGACGCGATTCGTTCATCAATCACCCTGTGAAAATAAAAAGAAAATGTTTCTTACATTTCAAAGTAGCCATGGGACTTCAATAAGGTATATCTAATGAGGCAATTCTAGAAAAGGTTGTTTGAATTTCCGAACCAAAGGCTGCACAATAGGATTCGATTAAATAACAAAATCTATTTAGAAAATCGAGGAAAATCGCTTGAAAATATCAAAATGTCTTGCAATATCAAGATATATGTACTATCGTTATGAACATTTTAGGAGGCAAAATCAGTTTAAGTGCTTTTTTGAATAGATTATAGAAACTCATTCATACTTAAACCAGAAATCAAATGTATTTTGACTTATTGTTAAATTTAATGAATGAAAATGCTCATAAAAGTGTTTTTTATTCTTGATAGATAACACCAACCTCCAAAAGCGAACGCGAAACCGTAAAAAAGGCCTAAAACACACACACACACACACACACACACTCACACTCACACACCGCCACCAAGTAGAATAACAAAATCAGCGTCAAGATACTTTAGTTTGTCTTCCTTTGCCGCACTTCGTTTTTCTCGTGTTGATTCAAAGGGTAAAACAGTACTACAAAAATGCGAATTAGATATGTCAGAGAAGCATAATTTTGTTTTCGATGCGGCACTGTTTACGACGAAAAATCTAATCACCGCCAAGCGGTTTCATACAAAGGTTATAAAGGGTTTTCTATTCCCATCATTCTTTTGATTTGGTATAAAACCGACAAAAAGGAAAGGTTTTGCCATTGTAAGACATTTTTCTGTTCCCAAGCATGCAAAATAGTCCATTGTTTTTCTTGCAGATATGAAATGGATATTTCAGCCAATTAGAGTGCAGGAGTTTTGATTGAGTTTTATTAACCCCTCTAAGTCATCGTGTAAAACAATTTCCTCAAATATTGTTTGTTCTTGTGTAAGATCGATTTATTGATTATTAAATGAACAAAAAAGCCATATTTTTACGAGTGGCGAATCTATGAGTGAAAATACTCGTTTGCTTTAGCTGTTCACGAAATTACACGAAAAACAAACAATATGACCCTTTTCGGGATATTGTTAAAAGCGCGTCATATCATGGCAGCCTGGTGACGTCATCAATGTCTTTGGTCCCGCGTAGATGACGTTCAATTGCGCCCAATGAACAAAAGCAGGGCTGAATTTACCTAAAACAGTGTTTGTTTGTTTTTTATTTGATAGTTTTACTGTTTACGCTGAAATTATTCAGTGATAATCCATCGTCATCATTACGTCATCAGGAGTTATGTTTTAATTCGGTTTTTAATTATGTAAAGATCATCCCCAAAACTGTCACAAGATAGTCGTTTTGATCTTACTGAGACGTTGGTTGTTTCCCAAGTCACTTTTTTTTAATTTTGGTCGTATGCAAATAAGGTAATGCGGTGTAGAACCGAATCATATTCAAGTATTAAATGTTTGTTTGGGCGTATTTTTGGCAATTGAGAAATATTTCCTATTTAGGTATCAGAAACCTCGATACATCCTTTTAACTAATTTACGTCACTTCCTTTGGATGAGGATTTGTCAATGAAAAGTGAAAATTTGCTCCCAAAATGTTGTTTGGTTTCTTGATTAAAACGCACGAACTATCTATTCATTAGATTTCAGAAGAATTTCGAAACGATGTATTACTTTTCCCACTTTCTGAATTCCGAATTTGTTTAAGAGTATCTATTTTGAACAACATATTTGTTATCCTGAAATAATGATAGTAATATTTATTTGCTAATTGATAAATCTAGTACACAATTCTTAAAAACATTAGGAAAGAATAACTGTCAAATTCGGAAATGCATAAATATTCGCTTAACCTTGAAAGACAATAACTAAAAGACCTACTTTATTTTCCGACAGACACAACCCTTGACTGTAAATTCGACTTTAGTGATTCAAAGATAAACAAATCAGCTTTTGTTCTGTTTATCAAGATTCAAGAGATTTGATTGGTTGAATTTATTTCATACCATAAATAGAATCTTGAGCACACAACTAATTTGTATGCTTGCGCATAAATTAAATCTAAACATTTTTACTCAAAACTAGTAACATATTTGCTTTATTTTGAAGGCATTAAATTATCAAAATGAAGATATTATTTTTTTAAATCGAGGTATAACCTTAAAACTAGATCCCACTAACCTGAAAACTTACTTACACTAATGCACGAGTCCGCGTGGTTAAGTTTTTAGGTTCATACCTCAATGAAAACATAAAAATTTCTTTATTTCTTAAATGTGCACATGTATGTGGGTTCGATCCCCGGCGGCGGCACATATTCTTTCCGACATTTGTCTCTAACCAATGGGTGAATAATCGTAAACCTAAGTGGGATAGCAGCTGGAGGTTAGGAAAGGATGTAGGGGTAGTACTGGTGTTAGAAATACCAGGAATCCTTCGTAAGGTGTTCCAGTCGCCGCGATATAACTGAAACTCTGTTTACAGCGGCGTTAAGCCCATTTCAATCAATCAATTAGATGTGTATGTGTTTGTCATTTCTAACAACTTTGCATGTCAGTGAGGCATGAACACAGAGTAACGTATAGCACAGACATCTAGATAATCAGATAATTGTCTTAAAAAACGCTTTTGAGTCGGGAGCAATCTGTAGGTCACATAGTAAAGACTCTGATAAGATTGAGATTGTGAATACCTGAAAGAAAGGACTCCTGCACGTATGGATGACGTCATAAGGGGGGGTTGCGGGATGGGTCGGGTAAGAACTATTTTTTGGGAGTAAAGATTATAATCTATTAATTTCTTTGAAAAATCATTTGATGGATCGGGAAATCAATCAAAGAATCAATCGACCAATCAAATATTTAGTTTTAACCGGAAGTGAAGTTTGAACTTCGACATTGATACAAAACATTTTTGTTGATTATGTGACTTAAACGTCATACCTTCAGCTTATTCTCTTATACTTTAAAGTGTCGTCTACAACTCCTTTCAATTTGGACCAGTCTAAAATTGTGTCGTCTGATGGTGTAATAAATTCAGCATTTCATGACCACTAATTCTATGTCTTTGAGTTTGTCTTTTAGCTAGCAAGGCGTCAGCTTGATAGCTTAAGTAAACAAACATAATTTTGAGGTCGTCTCAAAGGAGTGCAAACTGCCACTGGAGGCTTAACCACTAAATCCGTTAAATGTCTACGCCATAAAAAGTAGTTCTTATATATATCAGGAATATTGCGAACTCTGCCCGCAATTTTATCTCCTGTGTATTTTAGTTAACTTAAGCATATCGTGTTCAAAATGTCTCTTACCAGAGTCTCCAGAGAAGTTGCAAACGACAATTTCAAATTGTTTAAAATTCTTAACTAGTTATCTCTCTAAAAAGAAAACAATTTGGAAAACGAAGACATTGCTTGTAACAAGCAATTTCTTCATTTTTCCACATTGTTTTCCACAATTATTTTCTTAAGGGGCGCAAAAAGGAGGTACTGTGTGGGAATGGGTTAACTCAATGTTTACTTGAACTTTTTTTTCATGATAACGCTTGACAAAGAATATACCTGAACAAAACAGTGCTTTGCTAGCTTACAGTACTCTTCAATACTTTGCTTGTAGCACGCGATCGTTGTTCCACTCAAAGAACTTGATCTCATATATGTGTGTACCAGCACTTGAAAATGGATCATCGTTAAATTCCGTAAAACAAGTATTCGTTACATATAAGTGCAACAAACCGTCATTCGATAGTCAATATATGTATTTCGGAAATGACAAAATATCACAATTGGCTAAAAAAAGAACGACCTGGCGAATAAATATTTTGTAAAAGATCGGATTGAGCAAAGGTCAATTAGTTGCGGTTTTTCGAGGTCAAGCTTTACGCTAGGTAAAATGACTATTTTAGACTCAGAAAATCAATCATAAGCTTAAAATGTTGAACTTTCTTGGTCTGTAAAGTCTAACCAAGGTCGACAATGTCTGCCCTTTTCCAGAATGCACGTTTTTGCCTGACGTGTCACGTATAGTAAAGTATAATCTTATCCAAAGGCGATAAACATCCTGACCATCAACAGTTCCAAACGTCGTTTAATTAACGGATCGAGACAGTCAATCAAACTCAATTAACCAATCAAATAGATCTCTTAGACCGGTAGTGAACTTTTCACTCCTACCTAAACATGTTAGTTAGTTTTGCTTTCTTAAACGCCGTAATTACGACTCATTCAAGCCGTAGTTATTACGGTTAAATGTTACTGACCATATATGTTTTAAAAATAACGCCGTTCAATATCGAAATGAATCTTCCTGTCGAAGCTTAGTGGGCGTGACCAGCGATTACGACGTGTATATCGTATTTTAAGCGCATGCGTGACATTTCCAACCATTACAAATGTGCGCCAAGTAAAGACCCAGATCAGCCTGTGCTTCCGCACAGTCTGACAAGAGTCTTCGCTCTGTAGATAGATACTGACCCAAAGCTTCTTTAAACAATCAGCGAATATTCTAATTGCCCCGAAAGGGTGTCCAGGGTGCTTAATGCATGTGTGCGAGTCACGCACATGCGAAATGGTTGGAAATGTCACTCATAGGCTCATTTATAAAACTGATGACACTATATTTAATACGGATACAAGTCGATACCTTTCACCTAAACGATAGCCAATATTCTAAGCCACTTATAACTGACTATCGAATAATTTGTGCAGATTATACCGTTAAACAAAGATATTCCATTCCAAAGTCCTTTGATCTGTATTGGTGATAATTTCAATCTGAAAGACTTTATTACATGCTGAACAATTCTAATTACTTGTTTATCACATTTACACATAATCTCGCTTTTTAACAACTTTGTAAACAGGTCTGGAAAACTATGTTGAAACAGTAGAAGTTGCTTGTTACAAGCATTTTTTTCCATTTTCCATACTGTTTTTACCCTGTAGCGAGCGAAAATATTTTAAATACAACTTGAATAAATCTGTAGCTATGACATTTTACTCTCCCAACAACGATATGTTACCGTTTCATAGTCTGACCAAACTAACAAACGAATCGTTAAACTGAGCCCCCCCCCAACAGTGACGATGCTGTCCATCGAGCCTGTTAAAGAATCGGGCGGAGCTCTCAGCAGTTTCGTCTTGTATCCTTTCACTATCCCCCATAACAACTAACCGTGTCTTCTTGGGGCGTCGCTCATGTGGGCTTGTGATACGATATCGACGATAAATAAACGGAAATACACGCACGTATGAAGGAACATGAATTGGTAAAATATTTGGATTAAACGGACATTTAGTTTCTCAGAAATTCTACATTAAAAGGAGATGGGTTAATGAGCTAATAGCTGACCTCGTGCACTGACCACCAACATAGCAGTTTGACTGAGGTCGTTAATTGGCGACTTCAAACGTCGTAACTTCAGCTTGAATTAGCTGTAGTTACGACGTTTAAGTCGCCCAACCGACAAAAATGCTTAACATAAATGTTCGAATTCAAATTTTACTTCCGGTCTTAATGTATAATATGATTGGTTTACGAATGTTTTATTGCCAACGGTTTTTCAATCCATGTAATCTGCCCTGCTCGATACTTGGTAAATAATTGGATTGTGATTTTGCGTCTCAAATGAAAACTCGTTTGAAAACGCGTTTTTACTATGCTTAATGTAACTTTGATTTTTAAGGGAAAGATAATGTTTGCTAGAGAATCCAAATATGTCGGACTTTTTCCCGTTGTTACAGGTAAGGGTTAACATTCGTTAAATGGTTCAAACTTCATTACAGATTCATGAGTTCCGTTCAATTACAAATTACTTATCTCACATGATGCTGAATGTGTCAGCAATATTGAAGATTATATGTTGTGCTTCCGAGATTCGCTTTGACCACATTGATCAAGCAAGGATCATCTAAATATTACTCTTTTACGATATGTTCTACTGTGATTTGGTGGAATGGCAACACCAGCTTCAATCCCTCGCAACCAATTCCCACACAGAGGCGTTTTTAGACGGCATCAAGAATAAAACAACTTTAGAAAACATAGTGGAAAATGGAACACATATCAGAAAAGTAGGACAAACACTTCATATTTACTGGTTTAAATATATAGTTTGCTGGTAATAAATACATTAAATACTTCGATTTATGGAAGTGAAATGTATAAATATAATGATGTATTTATATCCTGTAAAAAGCTCTAAAACCGATATAAGCTATGTCGAAGGTGTTAACTTTGTCAATCTTTGAATGATGATGTTCTCAAGACCACGTGTACGAACCCGTTATACGAAATCGGTTTTAAATTCCCTTTCGTCAGAAAAATCACATGTTAATACATAACGCGATCTTAAAAACAACTTTAGCTTGAGCACGATCAATAGCAGCGAGCTGATTCCCTCTGTAATTGGGCTTTGAATGGAATTTTGCCGTGAGCTTCCATAACTACCATACTAGTCATATGGTAGAATAACCTTTGTCCTTGCTTTTGAGAAGCGCAAGATGATGCAGACCAAAATTTATTTTCGGGAAATAAATAAGCGCAAGATTATGCAAACCAAAATTAATTTTTGGATAATAAATAAGCTTAATATGATGCAGACCTCAATTTATTTTTGGTAAATTAATAGCGCAAGATTATGCAGATCAAAATTTTTTTGGGGGAATTTAATAAGCTCAAGATGATGCTAGACCTCAATTTATTTTTTGGTAAATTAATAAGCGCAAGATTGTGCAGACCAAAAGTTTGTTTTGGAAATTAAAAAGCGCAAGATGATGCAGACCAAAATTTATTTTTAGGAAATAAATAAGCGCAAAATTATGTAGACCAAAATTTATTTTGGGGAAATTAATAAGTGCAAAATGATGCAGACCAAAGTTTATTTTGGAAAATTAATAAGCGTAAATGATACAGACAAAAATTATTTTTGGAAAATTAATCGGCGCCAGATGATGCAAAATTTGTTTTTTTTAGGGTTTTTTTTTGGGGGGGGGCGGAATTAATAAGCGCAAGATGATACAGACCAAAATTTATTTTTTGGGAAATTGATAAAAAAAGTAGAAGAAGACAAATAAAAATAAAGAAATAAAAAGAAGAATTAAAGAAGAAGGAAAAAATAAAGATAAAAATAAAAAGACAGCAATGTATTTCTAACTATCTTTGTAAGGATCATGAAAACGCTGGGTTGAGTTGGAATGAGTTGAGAAGACATTGAACAGTCTTTGATTGATATACAATGCTGTTAGGAAAAATGGGTCAGAAATAGATGAAAAAATTAGCTCTAAATGCTAAAATATCATGTTACCATGCTTGGTACCGAACACTGGACCGATTAACTTTACCAAACAAGGCTGACTGACAAGTCGGGAAGTGGTCTGGCTCAATTGAGAAAAGCGGTTGGGATGGTCTATGTAACTCGGTAGCAATCAGTGTTGAAACCAGAAAATCTGTTACTGTCAAAATAATCTTGTAGAGATGGAGTAGTTTAACCCATAACCACACATTCCCGAATTATACATTCCACAAAAAAAAAAAAAAAAAAAAAAAATGCATGGAAAAAAATATAGGAAAAAAGACATATAGGCAATGTTTTCAACCGAGACAGACAAATTAAAGTAACAAAGAAAAACAAAAAAACAAAAAAACGAATAAAAGAATCAACAACCCGGAAAAGTCGTCTGAAACATCTTTCTATCTGGACCAGTTTTTTTCCCGTCTTCTTAATGCCTTAACCGACTCGGTATAAATTGAGAAGGTAGTTGAGTTGACCGGGAGGACCGTTGAGTTGATCGGAAAGCCATCGGGAGAACATCTAGTTTGGTTGGAATGAATTCAATAACCCGAGTTTAACCCGACCAGCTCGACTACCACTCGATCAATACCTGTTGATAGTGATTAAGAAGAGATCCACGTAGTCGAACATATATCTTAATAGAATGTGTATGAATTCTTGATAATCGGCTAGAATTTATTTTTTAACCCATTCCCTCTCAATGACGTTTTTAGAAACCCCAAGATAAAAAAGCGCGTTGGGAACATTGCGCATTATCCACGATGTTTTCTACCCCAAAGGAAAAAAGAAATTCAAAATTTCATAAGCTTTAAATTGTCGTCTGTAAAAGCGCAAGATGATGCAGACCAAAATTTATTTTTAGGAAATAAATAAGCGCAAAATTATGTAGACCAAAATTTATTTCTGGGAAATTAATAAGTGCAAAATGATGCAGACCAAAGTTCTTTTTGGAAAATTAATAAGCGTAAAATGATACAGAAATTCAAAATTTCATAAGCTTTAAATTGTCGTCTGTAATCCTCAATTTGGAACAGTCTAATATTTTGCTTTTTGGTAATGTTAAAGGGTTGTCGTAATAGACGAGGCGTCATCGCCCACGTCAGAGCACGTGTATCATTCCGTATTATCGACTTGGTCGGGTAATATGGTCATGTCGATCGAGTTAATCGGATCGGCAGTGTGAATCCACCTTACAATCACTGACATAGCCAAACGTGATAAATTATCGAGCTTTCGTACATAACCACTTCGTACCAGAGCATTGGTCAACTCTGACTAAAGCATTGGTCTTTTCTTACCACAGCATCGCACGATATATTGGTCAATACCGTTACAACTATCATTTTATAGGATCTTTCTAAAACATATAACTCTGCGAAAGATCATTATTTATCAATGTTTGTTGTATGTATATAGAAAGTGTATTACTTTTCGAGGATGTTTTTTGTTCTGTTGAACCACATTTTTTTTAAACAATCTGATTAACGTAAGTCTTATAAAACATTTATTCCATGATAACTGTCACCTGTTTATTCTTTGAAGAAGGTAAATCTGTGATGATAATTTTGCATACATAGTTTTTTCTATGTGAACTTTCCAGCATATGTAATATGATTCATAAATTAGGAAAGTTCAGGCTGAAAAAATATGTAATTTTTACTCACAGTTTTTGCTTCTTAAACGAATACACAACTTCCTTAATGTTAACGTGAAATAAAATTGGTATAGGACATTCAAGGTGTGTAATGGAATAGGTAACTCTATTTAGAAAAGCCATTTATTATTGTTATTATTATCACCGTCAGCCTTTTCACAAAGAAAAAATCGAGCGTATTTAGTACAGTGCAGGATTAGAACTCCATTATTCTCAATTTTCCGAACGGTGTTGATTTACAGCTACAATTACTATTTTCCGTGTTCATTTGTAAAAACTCTAATTCACTGTCTTCTAAAAATGGCAGTAACTCGGAGTTTTAATTGAATCGTGTACTTTTACATTATTTTTCGCATTTTATATTCAACTACTATCTATTTTTGTTAATAGTATTGTATGAATAATTCGCTTGGGATAAATGTCACTTGTTTACGAAAAAGCCCTTATACATATGTATAAGTACTCTCCGTACTGAGGTTGTCAAGAAACCTCTGCCGTTAGGACAGGGTCTTTCAGATCGAAAAAAACGACGCCGTGTCGTCTGAAGTTATTACTAGGTTTCGATAATTATTAAAAAGTGCTTTGTCGGGTAAATTACGCACTTTGTAATGATTGATTGATTGAATGGGTTTTAACGCCGCTTTAAACAGTATTTCAGTCATTTTTCAGGCGGCTGGAGCACCTAACAATGGATTCCTGGTATTTCACACACCAGTACTACCACTACATTCTTTCCTAACCTCCAGCAGCTATGCCACAAAGGTTCACGATTATCCTACCATTGGTGAGAGACAAATGACGAAAAGAATATGTGCCGCCGCCGGGGATCGAACCAATGATATCCCATGTTTGAAGATTAGGAGTATGACGCGCTACCGACTGCGCTATGACGGCGGCTTGTAATGAACGTTGACCAATGGTAAAGTGGAGAAGCCGGTTGAATACCGCCAGCATATCAGAATTTGCATCAGGTTTTTGTCTATTGTGGTAAATCATTCGCGCCCCTGCTACGAGAATGGAGATGTGCTGATTGCTTCTTGTCTCATACCGGGCCCAAATATGCGGAGAGTATGAAAGGGTAGGTCAATAGTTTTAAGGCCAAATTAGCTAACACTTAGAAGACATGACAACATGTTCAAGGGGGCATCAGTGTTGTTTTCTAATCATGTCACCGATTTTTTTATCTTTAAACATATACTCACATATTTTTTGTGCAATACCCTGACAATTTTATTTCCAAAAGACAGGAGATCTATTCTCAAAATCAAATATGGCATTTCTTAACCATTCCTGATGTTGTTGTTTTTTCATAATTTTAGACCTGATCAAATTCAAAGAGTATGCAGATGAAAATTAAAAGGGGATTAAATTTGAAAAATAATCAATTGGCTAGAAAATATTGTAGAAAAGAAGAAATTGCTTGTTCAAGCAATTTCTTCTTTTTCTGCAACGTTTTCTCAATTATGAAATTACAGGAATGTAAAAACTATGGATTGAACAGGAAAGAGGTAAAGGCCTGCGTATGCAGTTAATATATGTAAAGATTTGGCATGGAAAGTTTCAATGAACTGTTGGACTGTCACGTGATGCGTCAAAACTACCTTGCGCCTCAAAACCGACGTCATCCTGACGTCATCCGGAGTTTTATCGCGTGTCAATTTTCTTTCTGTTAAGTTCAGTTCAACTCTGTCTTAAAAGCTCATAAAGATATAGGGACGTACAACAGTATAGGCCTATCATCTTGATGTGACGTATTTTATGATGTCGGTTGCTTTTTAAACTTGTTTTTCTTCAGTTGAATTTTGGTCACATTAAAATGGCGTCACATTCAAATTGCGTCAAGCGGTGTCGACATGTAAATGTTCCGAACCGTAGAAATAATGCATGATTCGAATGAACCTTGGCTGGAGACCCACGAAAGAGCCATTATTGCTCATCATTGAACATGGTTAATATCAAAATGTCGAATGCTCCTTTGGGTGTGTCTTTGGTAAAGTCTTTTTTCCCTAGGTGTTAGAAGCCCTTATATAGAAATTGGGAATAGGCCGTTAGAATAGAACAAAGATTACTGTACTAACGGATTTACTGTTTAAACGGTTGAGCATGTCAGTAAAATACTTTTCTTTAGAATATTCGATTTAAATCGCTACTGAGTGACGAAATCGTTCCTTATTTTCACCCGATGTTATGATCGATGACAAATGTCAATATATTTGTAATCGCTTTTGTTCTCTTTCCGCTGAATCAGAATAAAACTATTCGTTTCGCAATACTCGAACGTCTTTTTATCGCAATATTAACAGTCTCATTTACCGCTAGGCTATATCAAAAACTGTCCGGCTGCTGGCCATGTTACAGGAAGTTCGAATTGACCAACCGCTGGCCCCGCCCATTTACTCCATTTGCCACGCCCATCGTCTCCGAAAGAAAGTCCTGCTTCGATTTAGAATAGCGATATTTTGCATAAATTTATTGGCACTAGCATGTAACAGAAAGGTAGAATAGTTGGCTTGCGACCTGAACGTTGTAAATACAGCTTGAACGCTGTAGTTACGACGTTTTAGTCGCCAAACCAACAAAAGATTTAACAAATATGGCGGCCAATGTCGGAGTTGAAAGCTAAGGTCCGGGCTGAATAAATGATTTGATGTGTCGGTTGTTTTATTGATTGACAGCCGCGATTGGACAATTAGATATATAACAGCGTTATATTACAATATCTATTGTCAGTAAATCATAACAGAAAGTTGAGTGGTATGTTTGCGACGGAAATGCCGTACAGTTCGCCAAACTAACACATATACGTAACGTCAAAGTCGGTCTTCAAAGCTCACTTTTGGGTTAAATGGTCAGTGGATTTTTGATTGTCCACGATCATCTGTCATTTTCAATTCTCCCTGAGAAATGAAATGCTATAAAATGAAAATAAAATCATTACGGTTCTTTGTGGTGAAGTAGAACAAAGCAATAAATACGTCATTTTTCTACCTGTCATAATTTTTTCATCCAGTTTAGATAGCAAGTTCATGCAATAAAATATTGTTAGAAAGGTCAGTTGACGCTAACTCTACTAATTTGTCGTTATGTCTAGACCACACAGTCTTATTCAGGATTTGCAATCTAATTAGGGTTGTTTTTATTTTGACGAATTTCTACTTGGTACAAAAAGAGAACAACCTTTGTCATTTGTCACATTCCGTCCCTTAAAATTAATATCGCCGAATGGTTTTCAAGAAATATTCTAGCTGCAGCTTATCTATGATTTTTGGTACAACGTGCTGGCCGCCAAAAGACGGATATGGCATACCATGGATACATTACGTCTATTATTTAGAATGTGAGGGCAATATTTTACCAGAAAAAAGAGACAAATACTTTTATTGGGTCGCCTGATTGCATAAGTGATCATTCTATTATTGTTATCGTACTTGATCATGGGCGTGATCCGGTAAATTACACCAATTCTGGATTACCTTTTACAGAATCAATCCGCGGTACTATTGTTCAAATATTGTAAGGATTTGGGTTTAAATCTTTCCTTTTTTCCCTTTTTTTCTGCTATTTCTAATTATGTATTGGTGCTTTTATTTGATTTCAAAGAACCTTCATCGTTGACGAAGTTGACAAATATTACGGGGAAACTCATTAATCATCTGATTATAAAATAACCTGTTTGTGCTCTTATTTGTCTCATACAACTGTTACACATTCTCCTCCATGACAAAATTGGTAAATTAAAGTACATTGTAGATTGATTTACACTTATTACTACATAATTTTACTCCTGTTAATGAGAAAATCTATATAAAGATTGGTACAATTAAATGCATTTTTTTCGAGTATCTAGGGAGGAAATAAGCGCATTGTGTGACCGGGGGGATTTAAATATCTATGATTTATTAATTGACGAATAACTAGTAACACTGACTGAAATTCGACATTGCAGTTTGCGCAAGGTGATAAGCGACATTATTTGTTAAAATGCATGGCTGGGACATGATCGTTGGTTGGAGACGTAAACGCCGTAACTACAGATTGAATTATGGTGTCTAAGTCACCAAATCAACAAAATGCTTAACATAAAATTCATATCCGATATAAATGAACAAATTGATCGAGCCGTAAATATGACGTGTAAATAGTACAATGGAAGGTGGTGGCATCAATTGGCGAAACGCTGGCCACGGCTCTCCCTCCAACAGGAACTTCGACTGAGATATCTAAAGGTGTTATTTGCAAAAAGCAAGGTCAGTCAAATGTAGCAAAACACCAACACGATTTGTTTGCCACCTTATCGTCGAGATAACAGCTTAGTCGCCATACCAACAAATATGCTTGACACAAATATTGGAGTTCATAGTTCATTTCCGGTCAGTTGAATGATCTGATTGGTCAATCGAGTTTTTAATTGACAGTGACGATCCGTCAATTAAAACATATAAACGATGTCTTTTACATAGATTATTACATCGTTCTCCAGTTTTTTTCATTCCTAAGAATCCATAAATATTTGCTGAGAGCCAAAGGATCACTGAGCTCTGCAGTCAATAAAAAGTTTCAAAGGTCCGGGCTGAATTAATGATTTGATTGGGCGATATACTCCTCGATTGACAGCCGCGATTGGTCAATTTACTTAGCACGTTGTTACTACAAGTGTGACCCGCGAAAATTTACCTCTTGGGAAGTGCCTCAAGTATCGACAATGGTCAGATAGCCCGACTAGCAGCCGACGAAGTCTGATCAGGGTCGATATGGTTCGGACTTCAGAGGAGGTCCCTTCAAATATATACCCCCCCTTTCTCCTGACGGTTGAGTTATTTATTTTTGTAACACGCAAGCCTAACCAAAGGTAACCTGTCACGTAAAAAAAGGGTCCTCCTGGTGGATTTTTTTCAACCAATTTGCACACTCTATCGCTTTTTATACTTCCTCGAATAGAAACAGTTTGGAAAGCATTATGGATTTTTTTCTCCACTGTCCGCAATGTTTTCTTCCCAAAAAGACATTCAAAATTGACTCATCACCTAAAAATGTCTTTTGCAATTTCCTTCAATTTGGACCAGTGCAAATATGTGTCGTTTACTAAAGGATTAACAGATATTTTGATGATTGACTTAATTCTGCAGAATTCATTTAGTGACCCACTGTTAAAAAAAATATGTGATAAGGTAGAATGACTATTCTAGTTTCAGAAATTCTTCACAGGGCGAAAGATTTGGACTCCGCTCAGTCGGTACAGTCTGAACATGGTCGATACTATTCGTACTTCCCAGGAAATCCCTTTTCGCTTGTCATATAAACATTGCATAGTCGTATAAGATTTTAACATTCAAATTTAACCTTCTTTTGTTACATGTTTTCTTAGAACATGATCCCGAATAAGAAAATTTAAGAATGATCTAAATTTAAGGATGCTGCAGTCAACGCTTTTTAGTTGAATATTTAAAGTCTGTGTCTTTTTGGGTAGAAAACATTGTTACAGAGCCGGCCTCTGGCAGAAACTTATTCTCAACAATATAAACGGGAACTTCTTAAAAGTAATTATTAACATGTACAAAAACATAAAATCTCGTATTCAACTAAATGGATCCTTTTCCCAAACTTTCATATCAGAAATAGGGGTACGTCAAGGGGAAAATCTCTCCCCTATTTTATTCTCCCTTTACCTAAATGATTTGCAGTCATATTTAGAGTCAAATGGTGCCCTCGGTGTGGAGTTAAATGAAAGTACAGATATAACTCTATGGCTTAAACTACTAATTTTGCTCTATGCAGACGACACTGTTATACTATCTGATAATGCGACAGACTTTCAAAATTGCCTAAATATCGTTTCTGAATATTGCAAAAGATGGCACCTACAGGTTAACATTAATAAAACCAAAGTTATGGTCTTTGGTGCCAGAACGCTTACAAATTTCTCCTTTACACTTGGTAACCAACCACTAGAAATACAAGATCATTATCATTATCTAGGTATTACCTTTTCCAGCAATGGTTCTTTCTTGAGAGCAAGAAAGCACATCTCTGAACAAGCAAATAAGGCCCTCCAATTTCTGTTCACTAAGGTCAACAACTCCGACCTCCCCATCGACCTCGTACTGAAGCTATTCGACCACACTGTATTACCAATATTAACATACGGCTCAGAAGTTTTTGGTTTCGAAAATACTGAAATATTAGAAAAAATACACTTAAAGGGAGGTATCGATGTTTTTTAAACCTAGATAAGAAAATATTATCAAGCGCCGAAAAATATACGCAAACGAACATTTAATACTTTAAGTTGAGTCAGGTATTGTCTTGGTGGTAATCTTATAGGCCCAAAGTGGCTTTTTGTGGTTATATCGGAAAGGTTCAGCGAAATTCCAGGTTATTTTTAGATATCACGGAATTCGACTGAGGACATCGAATGACCTCATTTGCATATGACCCGAAGTCAACTGTAGGTAACAAATTTACAAGCGAAACAGCCAACGTCCTAATTCAGGTCACATGAAAGGTTAAGCGCAAAACTAAGGTAAGTGTAAATATTCGAAATAACACTTACGACAGTTTTTGCACTTATCTTTACAGAATTAAAGACCGGCTAGCGAACATAACTCCTGATGACGTAACGATGACGTTTGTGTGATGTAATTTAAACTAAGTTCTAGGTTCCAACGGTTATTCGCACCACGTGAATGATCATATAATCTTCGCAATTGTCTCGTATTAATCTAAAAAAAATTAAGGAAATACCCTGCTTTTTTCTGATAAGCGACCTCAGATTTTAGCAAAACTTCTTCTCGGCATATTGTATTCAAATAGTATACGAGAGGAAACAAAAATAATTAAAATCTTGGACATGAAATAAACATCAATACCTACCTTTAAGATTCTTGAAAAGAATAACTGGATGCAGGAAATCAACTCCGCCCTCCTTTTTATATGGTGAGCTAGGACGCTACCCTGTTAGAATAACAATCATGTCTCGAATGATTTCGTTTTGGAACAGACTACTAGTAGGCAAAACAGATAAAATATCTTACAATCTATACAGATATATGTTATCAAACACCCAACATATTTACAAGTGGCCAAATAAAATTAAAGAAATACTTACAACAACAGGTAGACCAGATCTTTGGGAAAATCAATTTACAATATTCCAAGAAAATCTACATAAATCAATAAAACAGACCCTTATCGACCAATTCAAACAAAACTGGCATGAACAATTAATTTCCTCAAATAAAGGAAGAATTTACCCGAATTTCAAAGAAAACCACTGTTTTGAAGAGTATCTAATAAAATTGAATAGAAAAGAATACTTGCCTTTGATAAAATTCAGGACTGCCAATCACCGCTTGCCTATAGAAACTGGGCGTTATGATGGAACACTTCTAGAAAATAGATTATGCTCCCTCTGCACTTCCAATGAGATTGGCTCAGAAATCCATTATTTATTTCACTGCCCCTTTTTTCACAATGAACGAAGGCATTATATCCCAAACCTGCAACAATATGAAAATAACATTAAATCCTTTTTCCACAACAGTCAACCAAGAGACCTCAAAGAACTTAGCAACTATTTGAAAATAATAATGAAAAATTTTAATAATCAGTCACCCTAAATCACACCCCGACTACCTCCTGATCTATATCCCTAATTCTTAAATTAGTAGATAAGGCTCAATTTGTGTTGTGTAAAATTTTATCATCATTCATGTCAATTTCTCCTCTTCCAAAATTGTTTTCCTAAAAGATGCAAGAAATGAGAAAGCATTATAGCTATTTAGGACAATGGAGGACAATAGTGCAAAATTAGTGTAACTGCTAATGAATATATAGGCAGTTAGATCTGTTATGCACTGACTTGTCAATTTATAAATAGTTTACTGAAATGTTCTCACCATGTATTAGGTAAAATGACATTATGGATGAATCCTTATTTATTTGTTTATTTTTTTCTTTTTTTGTGTGTGTGTTTTACATTGTATTCTCTATAAATTATATAGAAAATTAAGTAACGGCATGTAACATGAGCACTTTTCTTATATTAATAAAGTGGTCTTTTAGTGCAGCAGCTAGAATGAATCATCTTGCAAATATAGACGCACCATCCTTGTACATGTCTATTTACATTTATAGCATCTGGTGCTGTAAGCGCCTTGACTATAGTGAAATTTTACAAATACTTTTATAAAGCAGGAAAAGTGTTAAACAGGAACATCTCACGATTATCAGGTTGATCTTCTGTATAGTAGCCAGAATGCTGTAACAGAAGCCTTACTTTGGCTGTAGTTGCAATGTTCTCGTCATGCTTGCATATATATTCTCCTTATAAATCAATTTTACCTGTGCCAAGCTCATAATTGGCAACTAAAAACCAAGGGTCAAAGTAAATGAGATCGCTTAGAAAAAGCTGTTGACAATTTCTCCTGTACCACAAATGTTCAAAAAGGAAGAAGAGTGAAAAAGTAAACGGAAGGAGAAGAAAGGAAAGAAAAAGAAAAATGACATGCCAAACTACCGAGTGTTTTTTTTTTTTTTTTTTTATTATTATTATTTCTTCTATTTGTAACCAGACTATTTCTAGAAACAAATCCCATTCTGAAAATTAGCACTAGCGTTCGATAACTAAACCATGAACAAATTATTTACCTTTCTGTTTTGGCTCAAAGACCCTTACTATAACCTCGTCCTAATTCGATGAAAATATAAATAAACGTACTTTCAAAAATGTGTATTTACAAAATTACACAGGGGCCCACCACGGGGTAAAATAAAATATATGTAAACATTGGTTTTCGTGAGCAAATAGTTGTAAGGATTACGGGTTGTGTTGCCAGTTACTACATTTTTGCATAAAGAAAATATAACTGTCAAATAGGAAAACTCTTTACTTTCTTGATTTCGTACAAAAATTGTATTGTTTTATGCTTTTTCTCCTTTCCGTTCTTGCACTCTAGTAATGGATCAAAATCTCTTCACCCTAATCACTTTTTTTTTTTTATAAAGATTTGATCTTTAACAGAAAAATCACAAATAACATCATTCATGATCGATAACATTCATCAATGAATTTATAGTGATTTGTTCTTTCCCACACTTCTACCGTTAGACTGAAATAAAAACATATTTTTTGTGCAATACTCTGACAAGTATATTTCCAAAAGACAGGAGATAAATTTAGCTGCCACGTGACTACTGAAAGCGCGGGAAATCTATCCCTTTTTCCTCTTCCCATCTCCCCCCCCCCCTCTCTCTCTCCCTCCCCCTCTCTCTCTCCCTCTTCCGGAATAACATTATTTGTTTAATAGAAATGTATTTTTGTCATTTGCCCATATTGTATAAATTGTATACTTGGGTGTAATAAAAGATATGTTATGTTATGTTATGTTAGCAATTTCTTTACTGTCCACAATGTTTTCCAAAGCTTTTCTATAGGGAGGGAGCGTCCATTAATGTGTGGAAATGGATTGAGTTGACTGTTTTATCAATAATGAACCTTAAACCAATTTCCACACAATCTTCCATTTTCAAATACTAAAAGGAAAGTAGCTTTAGGAAAATGGTGAGAAAAAGTAGAAATTGATTGTTCATTTTTATGCACATTTTATTGTCACCAGTGCCTGTATTGATTTTTAAAAAATGCCGTCTGGTAATGCGTTAAATACGAATCTGTGATATTTTCCCGGATTCAGGTCAATTTATAGGAAGAGTTTATGATATGTTTCCGGGGAAACAAAGAAAAAATCATGACCTTAGAGTGACCTGCGAGTTTATCATTTTATCATATTTCATCTGCGATATAAGTCGGATTAACAGGTTTCATATAAGGCAACACTAGATTATTTGCTGGGGAAGGTTTCACCTGTGAGCGACCCAAACCCCGTAACTACAGCTTTAACCAAGCTGTAGTTACGAGGATTTTATGTCAGGAAATTTATCAGCTCTCCTATTTGAAAAAGCAACAGATATATGCTCTTCCCCTAAATGATCGATTTCTTTATTTTCGCATTCTGCAACACAATTAGTCTTAAGATAACCGACGGATCACTTCTGCCAAGCAAACTATCAATCGACTCGACCAATCAAAACATTCATTTAGAACGGAAATGAAGTTTGAACTCAAACAATGGCCAATAATTCATGTGCATATTTTTTTTATTGTTTTGCTACTCAAACGTCGTAACTACAGCTTATTCAAGTAATAGTTACAACGTTTCGTGCGCCTTCCTACCGTTTTATTTATTATAGCATATTCCTGGCCATAAATTTTGCAAAAAACAACGCCGTTTAAAAGCACCCGCTAACTTCTAGTCGGGGCTCAGTAGTCGTGAGTTGCGATCACTTAGCCCTTTACCACACAATGAAATTTTAGACTGGTCCAAATTGAAAAAAAAAAAAAAAAAAAAAAAAAAAACTGCAGACAACAATTTCAAGATGATGGAATTTTGTTTATTGATTTATATTTGCGTCTTCTTGGATAGAAAACATTTTTGAAAATTAAGAAATTGCTTGATACAAGCAATTTCTTCATTTTCCAAAATGCTTTCCAAAGCTTTTTTCTTGAGGGGTGTAAGAAAGGGGTGTAAGAAGTAAGGCTTGTGTGGAAATGGGTAAATCCAATCTTTAAGTCGTTAAGGTTGCCCACATGCTATTGTTTTTCCATCTTCGAATAGTCTCGGATATCATGATAAACATCATCTCGGTGATCCGAAAAATGACCAAAGCTTTCCTATGTAATACACACCGCTCAAGTTAGAATTTACCAATCACTGGTCCCGCCCACGAACTACCTATGCCCTGCCTATAAACTCCGATAGGAAAGTTCCGCTACGATTTTTAAGGACGTTATTTCGCAAATTTTATGGCTAGTAGCATGTAACAAAACAGCAAAATGGTTGGTAGGTGACCTAACTTCATAACTACAGCTTTAATAAGCTGTTGAAATGATGTTTTTGTATGCCAAATCAACACAAAGGTTAACAAATATGGCGGCCAACATCGGAATTGAAAGCTCAGATCCGGGCTGAATAAATGATTTGATTGGTCGGTTTATTCCTCGATTGACAGCCGCGATTGGTCAGTTGAAGAGACGACAGAATTCTCCTCGACAATCACTGCTCAACATGTAGTATATATTGATTTGATAACGAATGAATTTTGATGTGAATTATTTCACTGCAATTACTTTTTTTGTAATTGACGGGTTTAACGCTTTTGTCAATAGTATTTATGTAATATGTGGAGTCGCCTGGTTCATTTAACCAAGCTTTTTTCTTAATTCTCACAGTATTGCAATCAAATAATTTAACAGGAGCCAGTAGTTGCTCACGTCACAGGTGTACACACTTTATTATTTGCCAATTCACTGAAATCGATACACCAATCAAAACAGTCATTTAGACCGGAATTAACTTTGAACTCTAGCAACTCCGTAAAGACCTGCCCTCAACCCTTTCCTGTTCAATCCCTGGTTTTTACGTACCTGTGATTTTAATATTTGAGAAAATTGTTGAAGAAAAAGAAGCAATGCTTGTAACTAGCAATTTCTTTTTTTTTTTTTTTTTTTTTTTTTCTTCTTCAACGTTTTCTACCCCACCGAATGATTATTTTTCAAATTAAATCCACTTTAAATTTTCGTCTGCGAAACCTTTGAATTTGGACAGGTCTAAAATCTTGCAAAACAGGACAGGGTTAAGATAATGTCTCTAGCCGCAAATTTTACAATATTTTGTCTCAATCGAGCTGCCATGTCGAAGGCCGGTGTGCGCGGTAAGCGGCCAGTCAATTTGGTTAAAGACAAATGACGTATATCGTGATAACTTTTGTCGAAAAATATGTTGACCTAGACAAGGTTCGGACTTAAGATCTTAGGGTTAACTACTTAAGCTAACTTAACATTTTGAGATTAGGACTTAGCAAAAAGTGTCTATATAAAATTACAATGCGATTTTCTGGTGTTTTTTTTTTTTTTTTTTATCTTTTTGTATTCATTATGTTCGTATAAAATCTTCTAGAGTAATTACATACATGATGCAGGACGAGTCAAATGCGGTTACAAATGTGGAAATATTAGAAGATGTCATCTTCCTTCTAAAAACCGCAATGTTTCACCGGAAAAGATGTTTTTGATGGAACAGAATTTGCCGTTGTTACACACTAGAGTTTGCGTACGAATTATTTAAAATTTGTCGGTATTTGATTCAAAATTGACGCATCGCTGGCCCTGCCCTAATGTCTACTGATTCCGACATGAAGTTCCACTTCGATAAAAAACGGCGTTTTTTTTTTTTTTTTCTTTTTGTTTTTGTTTTTTTTTTAATGAATTCATAGTCAGTATCATATAATAAAATAGTAAAATTACTGGTTGGCGACCTAAATGTCGTACGTACATCTTGGAAAAAAATGTAGTTACGCCGTTTAAGTCGGTCATTGTTGGAGTTCAGCTTTCACTCCCGGTCTGAATGAGTGATTTGATTGGTCGATTGATTTCTGATAGACAGCTGCAATCTGTCAAATACGGTACGGATCAAGGTATGTCACTTTGGATGTATGACCTATTTAATTATATATAAAATATACAGATTAGCCTAGGCGTTGCATTTCAAACATTACAGATGAGCGCTAATTAAAGACTCGGATCAACCTGTGCATCCGCACAGTCTGATCAGAGACTTCACTATGCGCTCTCCAGATAAATACTGACCCAACGCTTCTTAAGAGAATCAGCGAATGGTAACAATGCTATGTTTTTGGTGTTTACAGTCCAGTATTTATATATTTTGAGAGCACTCCACAGATCGTCACTTCGTCGTTAATAAGCTTAGTTTAAATGTTTATGTCATACATCGACACCTTAACCAATTGACACACAATCCCTCCTTTTTTCAGCGGAAAAAAGGAGGGATTGTGTGTCAATTGGTTAAGGTGTCTTTTGGAAAACATTGTGGAAAATGAAGAAATTGCTTGTATCGAGCAAATTACTGCATTATCCACAATTTTTTCTATTCCAATACACGAACAATTCAAAATTCTATCAATTTGAAATTGTCATCTGCAGCTTCCTTCAATTTTGACCAGTCTAAAATTGTGTTATATGGGAGAGGGTTAACCTCGACGCCCACTGATATTTATATATAGTTAAAGTTTTATTAAGCGACCACTCAAGGGACTGCAAAAACGTGGTCGTTTAAGAGAATTGTCGCGTAATACACTCTTTTGTGACAGGATTATTTTAGGAATCGGTTCTACTGTTTATAAATTATTTCGAGATTTTTATTTAATCTTATGTTGATGAACTCATTATAATCGTCTCATAGGTACGATTCTAATGAGATCGACCGACATAGGATTAAGCTTTGAAAATTGATTAATAGATATGTCCAATCATGAAGATTGCCTTTTTCTTTTCTTTTTTTTTTTTTTTTTTTTTTGGAAAGGGAAATTCTAATATTGGTCGCTCAACGAAAATGGTCGCTTAATAGGAGTGACTGTAGTTATTTTTTAATGTATTCCTTTTCGTTCTTAGCTCAATGTAAGGTTTTAATGTCTACGATGAAGACCGGTCTAACGGCTGTGAGTACGTCAAATAATGACAGTCACCAACTCCCGTGAGACAGTTCTCTGGATTAATGTCACACGTTATAGAGTAATCATTTCATCTAATGATAAAATAGAAACGATCATTGATGAACTAAATGTGAACTACATAGTGTACTTATGTAGACCCTCATATGTCTTCGGTGCAATTGATTAAAGATTATTTAGGATTTTAATTAAAATCAAAGTGCTGAAAGCACTATAAGCTAGCAAAGCATGGTTGAATTTAGAAAACTTTCCCTTGTTGGGTTGAAAACATTATGGACATTGAAGAAATTGCTTGTACAAGCAATTTCTTCATTGTCCACAATGTTTTCTAAAGCTTTTTTTCAAAATGCTTAAAAGGCGGAATTGACTGGGAATGGGTTAAATAGCGAGTGTTTGACACAGTTTACTACAATTTGAATAGAGTTTGCAATATTCCTGAAATACATTAAGAACTACTTTTAATGGCGTAGGCATTTAACGGATTTAGTGGTTAAGCCTCCAGGGGCAGTTTGCACTCGTTGAACTTTGAGACGACCTCAAAATTTCGTCTGTTAACTTAAGCTATCAAAGCTGACGATTTGCTAGCTAAAAATGCTTACCTAATGAAGTGGGATTGTGGGAAATATACAGAAAACAATTGTCTACTCTATCTTAGATTCACAACAAAAACTACAATGATAATATTTGATTATATCAAAAATTCCCCCGACATTATTGAATGAAATATTTATTTGTTTCTGTTAGGTTCAGCCAGGTTTGATCTAACCAATTACCTTACAACAAAATTTTAGACTAGTCCGAATGTAAAGAATGCAAACGACATTTCAAATTGCACGAAAAGTTAAAATAAAGTGCCAAATAATGTAGAAAGTTTTATGAGAAGAGGAGAAATTGCTTGTTACAAGAAATATCCCCCTTTCCAACAAAGTTTTCTAAGATAATATTTCTTCATGACAAAGAAGGCGGAATAGTAAAATTAAAAAAATAAGGAGTTACACCGTTTAACACCTCACCACGACGCTAAAGGGGGAGGGGTAACTGGACAAAAAATCTTTTGAGATCTATTTTGTACCAGTCCAAATTTTGTCCTGATGTTTACTTGTCCCCGGACGAGTGACCTTGAAAAATGCACTTGTCCGTGCGTAGAAAAGTCCATGTCGGACAAGTCGGGCATGAGAATACCCCTGATCCTTTTATCAACGGTTCTCGCATTGACCAATCGCTGGCGACAAGAAGTTGCGCTTCTATTTTTAACAGCGTTATTTTGCAAAATTTATGGCCAGAAGCATGTAACAAAAAAGTAAAATGCTTGGTTGGAGACCTAAACGTCGTAACTACAGCTTGAATAATGTCGGAGTTGAAAAGCCCAGGTACGAGCTGAATAAACTATTTGATTGGTCGGTTTATTCCTTGATTGACAGTCGCGATTCGTCAATTGTAATGTGCATTGGATTATTGTTGTCCGGAGCAATGCTGTTACAGTAATTTCCCCCCAAAGAGTTTCGTGCTTTTTTTTTTCACGTTCATAGGTGTGTGCGTACACCTTACAATTTCGCAAAAGTAGGTTTCTGCTCGCAACATTCATGTACATAAGGATAATATAAAATCATTTCATATTTGATCAACACATCAGTATCTGAACAGTCCATGGCATTTTATTCAGAAATAATAAAAAAATAGAGTCAATCTTCATGTCGATTGGCTTCAAAAGCCTCGCAAATACCCGTTGTTCCAACTGTAATTTTCTACGATCTTGTCAACAACAAACATTGAGTTTAAAACATGTTGTCCAATTTTTTATCTCCTTACATTAAATGCGTTTTTTGTTGACCTATATACATGTATCGAGTTCATTTTATCTTTAAAATCGCTCAGCCACAGGACTAGATTAAAACTGTGGCTCCGAGATCTTGCAAATAACCCCTTAAATCATGACTATGGAGCTCGAGCATCCGTGTATGTTTGGTATATTAGTTATACACAAACTGTAGTAAAGAGAATTTGTGTTAAGTTAATGTTTTCTGCAAAGATGACAATTTTGACGAAAACTAAACAAATAACTAATTTATTCCGCGGTTTTTAGCTTTTGTGTTGGTGTGTGTATAAAAGTGTTATTGGTGTTTGGTTGTGTGGCTGACTGCGCGTACGATAGTGGATCGTGATGAGAATGATAAACGTGTATTCTATTGACTACGGGTTGATACATGACTTGGTTGTGTGGCTGACTGCGCGTACGATAGTGGATCGTGATGAGAATGATAAACGTGTATTCTATTGACTACGGGTTGATACATGGCTTGGTTGTGTGGCTGACTGCGCGTACGATAGTTGATCGTGATGAGAATGATAAACGTGTATTCTATTGACTACGGGTTGATACATGGCTTGGTTGTGTGGCTGACTGCGCGTACGATAGTGGTTCGTGATGAGAATGATAAACGTGTATTCTATTGACTACGGGTTGTACATGTCTTATGGGAGATTAAATGAAATAAATTCAACAATTGCGAGACATTGCTTATCATGTTTATTATGATTTGCTGATTTGAAAATATCCAAATTGAAAATAAGATATTTTTACGCCTTCTATGGATGGATTGGTCAGTTTGTTTCTGCATCTATAGGTACATCATGACTATCCTATGATCACCCTGCTTATAATTACTGATATCCGTTCTATTATAGGTAGAGTTTGATTACAATAATAAAAAACGTAAACAGTTTTTAATCATGCTTTTACAGTATTGCATCGTCTGAAATTAAATTGATAGATACTGCTCCCGTTAATATGAAGTTATGTGCAATTTTTACGGGACTCGTCTGCTATCGGTTTTAGTATTAAACTTGGTATCACACCTTGATATTTCTCGCTAAATTACCGATTAATCACTTTTACACAGGAGCTTCTTGAGATATGATACCATATTTACATGAAATGTTTCTAAACATAAGACATATTGCATATTAAATTTTCATCAAAGAAACGAAGGAAATATATATATATAACTTTTTATCTTCATTGAGGTACGAACCTAAAAACTTAATCAAAATATTGTTCATCGAAGTGTGAAAAAAACTTGAAAGACGAATCTAAAATCCAATTATAAAACTTTTGTGAAGAGGTATCTGTCAGCGATCTTTAAACCTTAGCTCACCTAAACACGAAATGTTCAAGGTGAGCTTTTGTGATCTAGCTGTTTTTCGTCGTCTGTCGTCCGTCATGTGTCAATATCTTGTGTGCACTTTAGAGGCCACAATTTGCCTCAAATGTCATGAAACTTACTCAGGATGTTTGTCTCCATGAACCCGCGGACAAGTTCAATAGTAGGTATTGTGGGGTCAAAGACTAGGTCGTTAGGTTAAACCTTAGAACAACCTTGTGTGCCTTTTTGTTGTCACATTTTTGCTTCAGTTGATTTGGCATTTAGTTAAATGTTTGTCTTCTTAACATCTCGTTCTAATTCAATATTGGGTCATATGTGGTCAAAAGCTAGGTCACTAGACCAAATCTTTAAAAAAAAAAAAAGAGAAAAAATCACACACACATCCGTCCGCATTTCCCTCTCATCTGTTTTGATATTTGGTAAGATTAATTTGCTTTAAATACCCAGGTAAAGTTGGTATGTTGGGGTCAAGAACTAGGTCTCTAGGCCAATCCTCGTAATATTTTGTAGGCTCTATAGAACCTATTTTTGATGCTCAAATTCCTTAATATTTGATTTAAATGATGGTATCTTTGATATTTAGGACAAGTACCCGTTTGTGAATTCAAATTACTTGTAGTTAAATCAGTCTATATCTTAAAGCGCTTATCCCTCTACAAATTACGTTTTCATCTTTAAGAAATCATATAGAAATATCATGGTAAGACAAATTAGCGCATGCGTGACATTTCCAACCATTACACATGTGCGCCAAGTAAAGACTCAGATCAGCCTGAGTCTTCACTCTGCGCTCTGTAGATAGATACTGAACCAAAGCTTCTTTAAACAATCAGCGAATATCCTAATTGCCCCGAATGGCTGTCCAGGGTGCTCAATGTTAGCGAGTCACGCACATTCGAAATGGTTGGAAATGTCACGCATAGGCTCATATTTCATGTATGCGGGTGTATAAGAATAACATTTAAAGGACACCATGATAGAGGCATGGTTAAGTTGTATCAAGAAATCAAATATCTTATTTGGACAATGTCATAAAAACGTAAAAACAAAACAAACAACACCCGCTAGACCCCTATGATAGTCGACAACGTTTTAAACACAATAGGATTCGGTGACCTCATTTTCATTGTATATTTTGATTCCGTGTACTAAACCCTTGTCATGCTATAAAATTACCTTACTGAATTGGTGTAAGATCAAGGAGCTGGAAGCACTGATAGAACTTGTTGTTAAAAAATCAATATTTCTTTTAGAAATCAATTTTATAAAAAACTCTAGCAGGAAGAGTACACGCAGGAGGTGTAGAACAAGATCGTGCAGGCTGATCTTGGTCTTCACCTCCTGCAAAAACCGCAATATTCCGGGTTCAGCATGTCAAGGGTTAATCTACAAAATAATGAAAAACAGGAGATTTCTGTGTGAGGGATCTTTTTCTAGAAATCGTCCCTAAGAAGAAGTCACATTTTCAAAGATTTGACATTTTGAGGTGACTTTTTATTGAGCTACTGTGTGCTCAAGCTTACAACAGAAGTTACTTACTAAAATTTCTTTTTGATGATAAGAAACAACCTTTTCAACCACTCAGAATGTAAGAAACTTAATTCAACTAAGGTAGCAACTCTTGAAAGTATGTTGCTACATAGCTCGTGTTCGTCAGAATTTTGCCTCCTTTGATAAATATAAATAGAAACAATGCAACAAATAAGTAATACAAGTAAGTGAACACAATACCAGATGACAAAATTTTGGACTGGTCCAAATTAAAAGATGTTTCAGACTACAATATTTACTTAGTGGAATTGAAAAAAGCCCATAAGGTTAGAACACATTGTGGTTTTTTAATAAATTATTTCTTATAAATAATTTTGTCATGATCGATAATTATTCAAAACCATTTTTCGGGGGGGGGGGGAATAAAAAGATGGTCTGGGTTCAGAGTGGTTGTTTATAAATTTTCAGTACAGAGACAGCAGAAAGGCTACCAGACTAGCTTTATTGCTAATCGTGAAAGATGATTACCACGGTTAAAGATTTGACATTTATGCACGGAACAGTCTTTTGGGATATGAACATGTCATTGTGTTTCATTTTAGTACATACAGTAGTTAATAGCAGCTCCTCTCAGACAGTTATTGTAGGACGAATCCGCCAACAAGGTATCTAAATCCAAAATATTCTTTGCAGTACAGGGCGCTAATAAATGCGTGTGGACGGATAATTGACCAATGGCTGGCCCACTCACTTCTTCGGTTGGTCCCGCCCCTTGACTCTGACAGGAGATTCCACTTCCATATCTAACGGCGTGAGTTTGCAAAATTTATGACAAGTTACATGTAACTAAAATGTAAAATGGTTGGTTGGCGACATAAACGACGTAAATACAGCTTTAATAAGCTGTAGTGACCACGCTTAGAACGCGAAAACCAACCAAAATGCTTCACATAAATGGAGGCTAATGTAGGAGTTCACAGTTAACTTCCTGTCCGAATGAATTTTTTCATTGGTTAACAGTTTATTTGACTGTGTTCTATTAGACTATTGAATTACCTCTACCAGAAGATGGGCGAAAGCATTTTTCATGTACCCCAAAAATTGGTCTTGAATATTTGGCATTTATGATTGTTATTGGGACATAATAAGCGTGACCTCTAACTATATATCAGAAAGGGTCGAAAATATGAAATAAACAAGCCTTAAGTTGCCTTACTCTCATATTTACCGCATTTAACCGGATCTTAACGATCTATCCATGTGGTGTTTTCCGTATAGAGACCTTAAAGCTGTTCTTTATCAGATTAATGGTGAAAGATGTTGGCTTTCAATCTCCAAATTTCAACTTAATACTTTCAGGCATTTGAAAGAGTGGTGGTATTGTTGATTTTGTAATAAAAATGACTGTTGATAACTTTACCCTTTTCCGCAAAACTCCTTGTTTTTACGTCCCCGTGATTTTACACTTGAGAACATGTTTTGGGAAAAGCAGTAACTGCTTGCAAAAACAATTTCTTCTTTTCCGAAAATATTTTCTAATCAGTAGGTTGGTTGCTTTTCAAATTGCACCAACAATTAATTGTCGTCTGCAACTTCTGTCAAATCGGACAAGTCTAAAATTTTGAAAAACAGGAAATGGTTAAGAAAAGTAACGTATCGCCACATTGAATTAATTAAATCAACCATTGGTCAACGAAGTACAATCCGAATCGAATCGGAATACATCGGATATTTACGTCGTCTAACGAACACTGCCTTATTTGCGGTTTTCATGGCGTATCAATAAAGTTATTGGCCTCCGCAACTCAGCGTTCCTCGATTTCACCCGAAGAGCAACGACCGCACTCGATAACTTCCGATGTTTCGAAGTAGGGCATTAGGAGTACACTACATTAGTGAAAGTAGTAGATTTGAAACGGAGAAAATATTGCCTGGAGAATGATATTAAAAACTATTGAAAAAGCAGGCGCTTTTCCTTCGTCAAATGTTCATTATAATTTGTTTAAGAGCCACTTTTATTACTCTATTGAGATCTTTATTTCATCTGACGATGTTTGATTTGTCTGAGCAATCGATTTACGTTTTGAATTTCTCAGATTTGATTTTTTATATTTGGTTTAACTCCAATTTCAACATTATTTAAGTCATTTTCCCTTCGGCTTGTTATCCCCCGCCGTGTCGGCGAAGGGGATATAGAAATGTTCCCCGTCCGTCCTTCCGTCCTTCCGTCACTAAACTTGTCCGGAGCATATCTCTGAAAGTATAATTGCTATCAACTTGAAACTTCATAGGTGGATACATCTCATTGAGAAGAAGTGCAGTGCACAAGAATCAAAACTCTTGCTTGCATAACTTTTTAGTTATTGCCCTTTGTTGTTTTAAAGACTAAGATTTTGTCCGGGGTATATCTTTGAAAGTATAATTGCTATCAACTTGAACTTCACAGGTTGATATATCTCATTGAGGAGAAGTGCAGTGCACAAGAACCACAACTATTGCTTGCATAATTTTGAGTAATTACCCTTTATTCTTTTAAACACTTACATTTTGTCCGGAGCAATTCTCTGAAAGTGTAATTGCTATCAATTTGAAACATCATGCTTGAATATATCTCGTTGAGCAGAAGTGCAGTGCACAAGAATCAAAACTCTTGCTAGCATTATTTTGAAGTTATTGTCCTTTGTTCTTTTAGACACTTACGTTTTGTCCGGAGCATATCTCTGAAGGTTTAATTGCTATCAACTTGAAACTTCATAGGTCGATACATCTCATTGAGGAGAAGTGCAGTGCACAAGAATCACAACTCTTGCTTGCATAACTTTTGAGGTTTTGCCCTTTGTTGTTTTAAAGACTAAGATTTTGTTCGGGTTATATATCTGAAAGAGTAATAACAATTAACTTGTCACATCATACTTGAATAGATCTCGTTGAGCAAAAGTGCAGTACACAAGAACCACGACTCTTGCTTGCATAAATATGAAGTTATTGCCCTTTGTTCTTTGAAACACTTACATTTTGTCCTGTGCATATCTCTGAAAGTATAATTGCTATCAACTTGAAACTTTATAGGTCCCTACATCTCGTTAAGGAGAAGTGCAGTGCAAAAGAACTACAACTCTTGCTTTCATTAATTTGGAGTTATTGCCCTTTTGTTGTTTTGAAGACTAAGATTTTGTCCGGGTTATATCTCTGAAAGAATAATAGCTATTATTATGAAACTTCACAGGTGAATAGATCTCGTTGAGGAGAAGTGCAGTGCACAAGAACCACAACACTTGCTTGCGTAATTTTGGAGTCATTGCCCTTGGTTGTTTTAAACACTTACATTTTGTCCGGAGAAAATCTCTGAAAGTGTAATTGCTATCAATTTGAAACTTCATAGGTGGATACATCTCAGTGAGGAGAAGGTCAGTGCACGAGAACCACAACTCTTGCTTGCATAACTTTGGAGTTATTGCGCTTTGTTCTTTTAGACACTTACGTTTTGTCCGGAGCATATCTCTGTAAGTATAATACTAATCGACTTGAAACTTCATGGGTCGAAACATCTCATTGAGGAGAAGTGCGATGCACAAGAACCATAACTCTTGCTTGCATAAATTTGGAGTTATTGCCCTTTTGTTGTTTTAAAGACTAAGATTTTGTCCGTGTTATATTTCTGAAAGTATATAGCTATTAACTTGAAACTTCATACGTGAAAAGATCTCGTTGAGCAGAAGTGCAGTGTACAAGAACCACAACTCTTGCTTGTATAATTTTGGAGTTATTGCCCTTTGATCTTTTAAACATTTTCATTTTGTCCGGGTTATATCTCTGAAAGAATAATTGCTATCAACTTGAAACTTCATAGGTCCATACATCTCGTTTTTGAGAAGTGCAGTCTACAAGAACCACAACTCTTGCTTACATAAATATGGAGTTATTGCCCTTTGTTGTTTTAAAGATTAAGATTTTGTCCGGGTTATATCTCTGAAAGTATAATAGCTATTAACTTGTAACCTCATAGGTGAATAGATCTCGTTGAGGAGAAGTGCAGTGCACAAGAACCACAACTCTTGCGTGCATAGTTTTGGAGTTATTGCCCTTTGACTTAGAATTTGTCCTGATCATATCTTTGAAAGTATAATAGCTTTTATCGAACTGAAGAAATACAGAGCACAAGAAGCCTAAATCTAACTGGCTTCAGTTTACTATCAAGCTTTTACGGCGGGGGATTGCCATGTCCAACATGGCTCTTGTTAATATTTGGTTTAACTCCACTTTCAACATTATTTAAGTCATTGTCCCTTCGGCTTCACTCATCGAAATACGACCTATATCATTTTACAGCGATAGAATGCGTCGGGTTAAGTAGGTATCATCTACTGCATCAAAACTCTGAAAGAAAAGAAAAACAAAGTACCGAATCTACTGTATGCTAGCAAAGCATAGTTTGCTAAGTAATCCTCTTTGCCAAGGTTTAACACGATATATAAACGAGATTAAAGTAACCCAGGAGTTAACCAATTACAACATGACAAAAATTTAGACTAGTTCAAATTGAAAGAAGTTGCACACGACTATTTTACGTAGGTTGAATTCCGAAAAATCGTTTCCTTGTTGGGTACAAAACATTGTGGACTATGAAGAAATTGCTTTTTTTTTTTTTTTTTTTTTTTTTTTTTTTAGATACTTAAAAACAGAATTAAATGGGAAAGGGTTGAATAGCATGCTTTTGAAATGGTTATCTACAATTTGAATAGGGTTTGCAATATTCCTGAAATATTCTTGAAATACATAAGAACTACTTTTTGAGGGCGTAGGCATTCAATTGATTTTGTTGTTAAGCCTCCAGTGGCAGTTTGCACTCGTTGAGCTCTGAGAAGACTCCAAAAGTTTGATTATTAACTAAAGATAACAAAGCTAACGCTTTGCTAGCTAAAAACAAGTGTATGGTTAAAACACATCTTTGTGTAACGAAGGGTATTTAAGACAGTACTAGTGCATGACATTTTCAACTATTACATATGCGCTACGCTTAGTAAAGACTCAGATCAGCCTGTGCATTTGCGCTATACAGCTAGATACTGACTCAGTACTTCGCGATCAGCGAATATTCGAAATGTGAATGGCTGTCCGGGCTGGTCAATACATAGACTTCACGCACATGTGAAATGGATGGAAATTTTATGCATTTACTACCTATATTTTTGTTTCCAGGAATTTCTCACACAAATTCAACAAAATAACTATAATATCCTATCCGAGCCGCTATCCGCTCATCCCACGTAGGTTGCTATTAACCAATTGGTGAGAGACAAATATCAAATGTTTGACGTGACAGGAGAGCGAATACAACGACTCCAGTGTCTACACCGAAACCAACGATGGATTGGCTTCACGAGTAGACTTTGTGATCTAGCAGAGTATGGAGTCTGTCTTGTGTAGTTTTATTGTGTGTCTTTTCGTTGCCGACCAGATAAGGAAAATAAACTTCAAAATTATTTTATGTTGCAAACACGGAATAAGTTTGAAATTTATTTTCGTTTTCTGTTCGGAAAGCTTTTCATATTGGGGCTTTTGACTTATTCAAAATGAATGATTGGTGGTTTGTCAACAACTGTAACGAAGATTGCAGGATTCCTTTTGATAAAATATTGTGCCCCTAGGAGAGCCGCCAAGGAGAGCCGCCTAGGAGAGCCGCCTAGGAGAGCCGCCGAGCCTTTAAATCATACCTAAATAATTTAATTGTTAGTTTCGTCTATCAAAAACGAGCGTTCTGATTGGTCGAAAAATTTAATTCATACCTGCATGAACAAAATTTTGAGCACGCAGCCATTTTATATGCTTCCGCACAAAATAGTTCCATACAAAAAGGTATCAAAATTTGTTAAGTTGTAGCATTTTTCGCTCGATGCTATTAAATTATAAGAAATGAAGAGAATATTTTTTGTTTTCATGGAGGTATGAACCGAAAAACCTAATCACACAATGTATGAATCCGCTTCGCGTATTCATACAGTGTGATTAGTTTTTTCGGTTCATACCTCCATGAAAACAAAAAATATTCTCTTCATCTCTGAAATGAAAAAGAAAAATATTCTCTTCGTCTCTTGAATGATGAAGGGGCATTATTGTACTAGTTATTCGGAATAACTAATTGCGACGAATACTTTGATTGGATATGAATGGCGAACGAATAATAAGGATATCGCCAGAAATCGTGGAAATATAGAAAACGTAGGAAATACAGAAAACGTAGGAAATACAGAAATCCCAGGAAATAAAGATTACCGAATATAGATAGTTCTTTTTTTTTTCTTTATCTTTCACCAGACTTGTATGGCTAGACAAAACAAATAAACAACAACAACAAAAAGCCGGACTCGTTTGTGCATTGAATATAAATATTTATCGTCGGTTGACATGCAAAATGTCATACATACAGCTTTGTTAAGCCTGTATTTACAAAATTTGTGCTCAGCAAATGACGACATAAGAAAAATGTGATATATTTTATTTGTATTATAGCTTGCATTGACTCGAATTTATAAAATCTAGAAATAATTTGGTAAAGGGTATTAAGATTGTGATCAAGAAAATGAACCTGCAGCACGTATTGCAGAAATACTCTTGAAAAATACTTTAAGCGGATTATACTAAGACCTTTGGTGCGGAATTTTATGAAAAAGCCGTGATGTGTCATAGTGACGAGCCATTAGTTCTTCAAGATTTAAACAATGACGAAAATTGGAAATATTAGACGTCTGGGAATCGTCCTGTTAACCTATTACTACACGACAAAATTTAAGACTGGTTCAAATTGAAAGAAGATGCAGATGACAATTTAAAATTCATGAAACTTTAAGTTACTTCGAATTTCTTGGCAGAAAATATTGTGGAAAATTAAAAAAACTGTTTCATTTTACACAATGTTTTACCATTTGTTTTTATTGAGGGGTGTTAAAAAGTTTCATTGTGTATAGGTATGGATTAACGGATGTTTGCTCCTTCAACACGCTGAAAACCACGACATCTTAAAGATATGGTAAAAAATTACCTGAGGAAGCTATTTATCTTTTTTTAAAACTCTTTCTAGTTCAATCCCTGATGCGTCATAGCGCAGTAGTTAGCGAATCAGACTCCCAATCTTCAACCATGGGGTGGCATGGGTTCGATCCCCGGCGGCGGCACATATCCTTTCCGACATTTGGCTCTCACCAATGGGAAGATGATCGTAAACCTAAGTGGGATAGCAGCTGGGGGCTAGGAAAGGATGTAGTGGTAGTACTGGTGGGAGAAATACCAGGATTCCATTGTAAGGTGCTCCAGCCGCCGCGCTATGACTGAAAGTGGCGCTAAACCCCGTTCGATCAATCAATCAATCAATCCCTGCTGTGTACGTCCTTGTGTTTTCATAATTTATAGCAAGCCATTTCTTCTTTTTTCCACAATATTGTTTATCCTTCTGAATGATTGTTTTTTCAAATAGAGTCGACTTTAAATTGTCGTCAGCAAAACCTTTGATCTTAGACAAGACTAAAATTTTGCAAAAGAGTAAAGGGTTAAATCTGTCCAAGCTTTTCCAATTTCTGCATACGTAACGAGTCGTCAATCTAAATGTTTTTTTTTTGTTTTTTTTTTTTGTATTTTTATTTTTGTTACATCACCTCCCAATTCTTTATTGAATCCTCAAAGCAATTTCTTCTTCTTACCGAAATACTTACAATGTACAATAATAAACGAAAGATTTAAACAGTCGTACATCTCTTGAACATCACAAAGTAGAACAAAAATATAAGCTTTGCTTACGTTCTCATTCTTTTAGCAGGGAATTAGTATGCCATTGTAATCAGTAATTTTAAGTTTGCTTATAAGATACGTATAAACTAAACTAACGAATTGAAGCATCCTCTTTCAGTCCATGATTAAGCGTTCTCTTTTTTTCAGTGACCACGATACAATACAAAACACTGACTTTTTTAAAGGTAATTCGCTATTTCAAAACAGATGTATAATTATATATGTAAATAAATTGGCAAATAAATATGAAAAAAAAGCTGGCCTTGAAGTCGATTTTCTGAATCAATGAGATAAAGTCGTTACCAGACGACACAATTTGAGACTGGTCCAAATTCAAAGAAGATTCAGGCGACAAATTTTACTTCATAATGATTTTAAAAATCGTTTTCTTTTGGTGAAGAAAAGATTGCGAATAATGAAAAAAATGCTTGTGGCAAACATTTTTTTTTATGTTCCATAAAATTTTCAAAAGAGGGACGGGATTGTGTGGGGATGGGAAAAAACAAATACAAGAAAAATATTCCGCTCGACAGATTAAAAGAAATATCACGCGCTGACCCGATTCTTCAAAGTTTACGAATTATATGTATCTTTGTCTCAATGTTTATTTTTTACGAGGCTTCATTTCGTTTAAAGGTAGGTATTGATGTGTTTTATTTTTTCATGTTACAGATTTTGATTATTTTTATTCCCTCTCATATACTTTTTCATTGCAATACTCTGAAAGTAGTTTTACGAAGAACAAAGGTCGTTTATTAGAAGAAAGGTATTTCCCTAATAATAGCATACATTGGCTGTTAATCTATCTTTAGATTAAGCCGAGGCAGATGCAAAGAATATTGGATAATTCATGCGGTGCGTATACCCTTTGGAAAAGTGCAGTAAGTTTGAATTTACTTAAACCAATCTCATCGATACGTCATCAGGAGTAATGTTCGCTAGCCGGTCTTCAATTCTGTAAAGATCCGTCCAAAACAACCATAAGCGTCAATAGAAATATACTCACTTACCGTAGTATCTCACTAATACGTTCCTCACACCTTTGCGTATCGACCCGCGTAAGCGTGGTGTATCACGATAAGAAAGGAACGCCGTGACAGCGTAGCAGGAACGCAGGTTTACGTAGCGCATACGCCTCGATACGTAGCATGATCTCCTCGTACGCCAAGGGTCGACGTATTTTTAAGTGTGCACTTAAAATTACGTAGCACGTACGTGACAGCTCTAATACGCCGAGCTTACGTAGTGCATACGCCGTAGAAACGAAAACAACGTAGCAGTTACGTAGCGGGAACGTAGCTCTTACGCCTTGTACGTGGCACGAACGAAAAGCTAATCATGCCGCGTAACCACGGCGTAAGCCCGCGTATGCGTGGCATATGTGCGGCGTATATGCGACGTAAACCGCGTTGTCACTACGTTTTCTTGGTTTTGATTTCGTAACCATGGCGTAAGAGCTACGTTTGTACGGCATATCTCGCGTTCATGCTACTTACGTGTTACGTATGTTTCGTTTCTATTTCGTTGCAGCTGCGTTTGTGTTGCGTTGTTGGAGTTTCTATGGCGTTCAAAGAGTCTGTGTCTGAATAGCGCCATAGTACCAGTATCCTTGGTCTGCTCTCATTATTTCCAAAGTCATGGACCAAGAAGATAATGATATTGCTGTTGTCGGACTTGCCTGGACATTTGCTTACAAAAACAAAGTGAAACAGCTAAGCTAAGATACGCCGGACGTCATCCTCAGGAGCAGTAGTTCCCCCTTTCACGCGCTTTTCACTTAGGTGGCATCTTCGGCTGCTTTCTGATGAATGGCTACAATGACATGAAATAAACAGTTTTATACCCCAAAGTAAACAGTAAACGTCGTGATTACGCAGCAGCAACGCCGCGCGAACGAATGGAACGCCGTGCTTACGTAGCGGTTACGCCGCGACAACGCCTTATACGCCATGCTTACGCCTCAGAACGTGGTACTTACGCCGCTGGATCTCCATACAAACACGGGAATGCTGCAGGAACGCCGCGGAAACGCCGCAGGAACGTAGTACATACGCCATACCATTGAGATCGAACAAAATACGCCTTGGTCATCGGCGTTTGATCCACGTAAAACATTTTTTGCCCAAACGCCGCAGATACGCAAAGGTGTGAGAGCAGCATAACCATTTGAATTGACATGATTTAGGACGCTTGTTGTTTCGCTTGTCAATTTGTTACCTACCATTTGCTTTGGGTCATATGCAAATGAGGTCATGCGGTGTCGACAACCGAATTCCGTGATATCTAAAAATAACCTGAAATTCCTCTGAACCTTTTCTATATAACAACAAAACCGCGAAGACAATATGTGACTCATATTAAAGTGTTAGGCGCCCATTTGAGCGTATATTTAGGCCAATTTTTTCTCTTAACAATGTTTCAGAAACGTCGATACCTCCCTTTAAGAAAATAAGAGACAAAACGTGATGTCTAAAGATGAATTAATATGCCTAAGGCGATTTCACCGCTACCTGACCTTTGAGAGAAACAGTATTTAAGTCAAATTGGCGAGTCTTAACAAAGCTTAGACGGTAATTAGCTTCAACTGCATTTAGTGGTTTCCACTAGGTAAACCGTTCTATCATATTAATCCCATAGGTATCACTCCCGAGACCCATATTTCATCGATTAACCCTTTCCTGTTCAATCCCTGATTTGTACGCCCCTATAACTTAATACACCAGAAAACATTGTGGGAAAAGAAGAAATTGCTTGTAAGAAGCAATTTCTTCTTTCCCAGCAATATTTTCTACACTATTGGTTGGTTACTTTTCGAATCGCACTCAATTTAAGTTGTCGACCGCAGCTTCTTTCAAATTGGACACGCCTAAAGTTTTGAAAAACAGGAAAGAGTTAAGTGTCTGTATTATAACTATTACGGCGACAAAAGTGCGCCTATCAAAGGATAATCCTGTTACACTTTTTCCATGAAGACCCTAAAAAGAAAGATCAGAGGTATCGTTTAGAAATACACTCATTTAACAACCGCTGGCCCCACACACTTACTCCGTTGGCCCCGCCCATTGACCCTGAAAGGATGTCCCCCTTCGATATCAAAACGGCTTTGTTTTGCAAAGTTTTTGGTCTGTAGCATGTAATACAAAATAGAATTGTTGTTTTGCGACCTGAACATCCCAACTACAGCTTGAATAAGCTGTAGTTACGGCGTTTAAATCGCCAAACCAACGATAATTCTGCACATAGATAATGATCAGTGTCCACCCCTGGTCCAAATAAGGGATTTCGTTGATCGAATGATTATTTAGCTGCATCGGTCATTAGTAACATTGTGGCTAAAATATTAGCTCATCAATCCAAAAGACGGTCAGTTGTACGGTGGATAGTGCAAGGAAGGTGCGAAACTGATGAGATCTCTACGGGATTCTTTAAGATACTCGGTAGAACCGACAAACGGGCCTCGGATTTACGTCTCATCAGAAAAGCAATTGGTCAGCACAGGGCTTAAATCGCAATCTGGAGAATTCAAGTCAATTGCTTTACCAACTGCGCTAATGATGCTAACGTTTTTTTTTTGCATCATATTACACAAATTATAAGTAACTAACAAATTCCTGATGTGTCATACTGGCTATTGATTATTTGTCGGGGGTTTACGCCACCTTCAAATTTATTTCAATTATATCGCGACGGCTGGTGTATCTAGAAATGTTTTCCTGTCTGTTATCACGCCAGTTCAACCACAGCCTTCTATCCGATCTTCCAGATGCTCATGTTACTAAGGGGAACTACTTATCATTTGGAGAGAAACAAATGACGAAATCGTAATGATTTTTTATTACATGTCGGCCGAGCTAGGGTTCGAACCTACGACCCAGGGCTGGGAGCACGCGTATCATCGACTGAGCTAACCAGAGTCGGCTTATATGTGATAGGCAAAAACTAATACATGTATTTCCACTAGACGATACAGACTTGTCTAACCTGATAGAAGTTTCAAATAACAAAAATCATTAGTTAGCAAGGTGTCAGCTTTGATAGCTTAAGTTAACAGACAAAATTTTGAAGTCGTCTCAAAGTTCAACGAGTGCAAACTGCCCCTGGAGGCTTTAGGACTAAATCCATTAAATGCCTACGCAATAAAAAGTAGTTCTTGTGTGTTTCATGTATATTACAAACTCTGCATGCAAGTCTCCAAGGTATTTTAGATCACTTGAGCACAACGATCTTCAAAGAAGTTGCAGATGACAATTTCAAATTGTTGAAAATTCTGAGATATTTATCTCTTTAGGTAGAAAACCATTTGTAAAATGAAGAAATTGCTTGTAATAAGTAATTTCTTCATTTTCCACATTGATTTCGACAATTATTTCTGGGGATGTAAAAAGGACGGATTGGTTACTTTAAACTCGTTTCTTTATCATGATAATGTTTGACAAAGAAGATTATTGAACAAAGCAATGCTTTGATAGCTTACGGTACTTTTCAGTACTTTGATTGTAAATTGGTGTCTTTTTATATAGAAACATTCGAGACAATCAAGAAAGCGTTTGTCACAAGCGATTCTTCACTGCCTACAATGTTTTTCAAACTCCTTTTTTGAGAGGTGTAGAACTAGGATTATATTGGATTTTTTTTTTCAGAACATTTTGCAATTGACTCAGCGAATGATTTTAGAATAAAATGGAATGGATTGAGAGGTATGAAAGAAATTGAACGAATCAAATGAAAGCACATCTACACTAATGGCAAATCCTTAGATCACAAGAGCAAGCGTATGACCATGCTTCGCGTATTCATACTGTGTTATCAAGTAACCTTAACGAAACCAAACAAACAAACAAAACTTCTTTTCATTTCTTAATTCCAGTGAATTTTTATTAAACAGACATTAATCATTTAATCCAAAATATATCTACTTCACAAAAATGTCAGCCAATGTTGAAGTTTAAAGTTTTCTTCCTGTCTAAATGAATTATTTGATTGGTCGATTGTTTTTTCGATTGTCAGCAGCAGCGATTGTTCAATTATATTTCAGAAGTTAAATAACTAAGAATATCCCCCTTTTTGAATTCAAATTTATTTGAAATGTAATTATTCAATAGGATAGTAAGTATTGTGAAAAAGAAGAAATTGCTTGGTACAAGCATTTTCTTCTTTTTCCATAATATTTTCTAAGGTATAAAAACACAGAACGTAAAAACAAGGGATTAAACAGGAAAGGGTTAAAAGATGAAGCATCGAGCAAAATCTTTACAAATATTGATACTATTTGTATCGAACTATTTTGTGCGGAAGCATTCAATATAACTGCGCGCTCAAAAATTTTGTTCATGGAGGTTCGAATAATTTATTTCGACCAATTAGAAACCCCGTTTTTGATAGGCGAAACTAGAAATCAAATTATTAAGATGTAAAACTAAAAATGAATACAGTTTAAACAGGATTTCTGTTTCATACCATTATGCAAACAGAAAATTATTCCCTTCATCTCTTACATATAAAAAAGGCAAATCTGTAAATCTTATTCCAGTCACAACAATAATTACCAGGAACCTTTGAAATAGAAAGAATAAGTGATAATTTATCACAATCTCCATGAACTTTTCAGGTGTTTTCTGTGAATACAAAGCTCTATTTTAAGCTCAAAACTTGTAATCAGCCGCGAGGACACAATTAGTGCCCAACTCAAGACTGTTAAAGAAAGTAATTAGAAAACTCTTTAGAACCTTAATTGTTTTTTACATGACAAAACTGTTGCCATAGTAATAAGACATGATAGAATTTACAAGCGGATCAGTGACAAGCTTATAGATTACTTTTCTCGTGTATTTTTTTTAAGGAAATTGTTTGTTCAGGGTTTGTCTGAAATTGAAGTGGGAAAATTGTATTAGATTCGGTTTACGTTATTGCGTTAGGAACTTGTGGGAGAAGTTTAAATTATAGGTAAGTCATTTCCGATTCGTCTTCATCTTCATCTCCTCCATTCCGTTTTCTGAAAAGTGTGTGTACAATAAATCTTCTGCTAAGCTACCAAATTAGGGACGACCAAAAAGTGTCGCTTAAAGGAATGGTAGTTTAGAACACTTTAATGTGAAAAATATGAAGGATTGGTTCGATTACGGAAAGAAATTATTGCAGAATTCTCGCTTTATCATATGCTGTGAAACCCATCAAAATTTTAAAGAAAATGCTTTCACTTCTTAATAAATTATTTTTTAGTTTCGTCTATCAAAAACGGGTGTTCTGAATGGTCGAAAAAAATATATTCATAACTCAAGGAACAAAATTTTGATCACGCAACTATTTTGTATGCTTCTGCACAAAATAGTTCCATACCAAAAAAGTATCAAAATTTGTAAAGTTTTTCCTTTTTGTGCTCGATGCTATTAATTTATAAGAAATGAAGAGAAAAAATTGTTTGTTTTCATGGGGGTATGAACCAAAAACCTAATCACACTTATATACGAATCCGCTTCGCGTATTCATACAGTGTGATTATGTTTTTCGATTCATACCTCCATGAAAACAAAACATATTCTATTCATCTCTTTATGAGATTTTGCTTTCTAAATTGGGATTTCGCTTATGGTCGCTTAGCGGAAATGGTTGCGTAATAGACGTGGTCACTGGTACAAGATCGATTGAATTTTTAACAAAATCTACACGTAGAAAATGTATGGGTTAATCGACAGTAGGTCAGTAGTGGATGGGTGCTCTTGAACACTAATGTTATAGGATGTTTTGCTGTTACTTAACATAAATTTGTGTTCTCTGTATTTATTTGAATCTAGTCTACTCTTGAGTTGTTAGCGCGTCGGACTCATAAACATGGGGTCACGGGTTCGATCCCTGTTCGCGGCAAATATCCTTTCCAATATTTGCCGCCCACTAATGGGTGGATAATCGTAAATCTAAGTTGAATGAGTAACGGGAGGCTCGGAAAAGATGTTGTGTTTGTACTGTTGTGAGATACTGTGAGGAATCAATGGTCTGAAATGCTGTTAAAAGTAGAGTTAACCCCATTCAAAATAAACAAAAAACAAATTTAGATTTGATCATATTACGTCAATTGTTCTGGGCAATGTGTTTTTACATATGATAAGGCCCACGATCATTAAATGCACTAACATGTATTTTTGTAGAAATTATGTTATACATTGAGAGCAGTCCTGTTGATCAGAGTTGTAGAAAATAGATAGATTTATTGAGCTAAAGATTCGTGTTAAACCATGGTGAAATTCAATAAAAGAACACATTCACGACTTAAATTCAATCTTTCATGCGAAACACTATTCAACCCCTTACCAGACGGTATTTTTGAAATTGAAAGGATTTGCAGACGACATTTCAAAGTTTATTAAGTTTTTTTTGTAATTTTCTGGCTAGAAGACATTGTGAATTGAAAAAATTGCTTGGTGCAAGCAATTCCTTCCTTGTACCAAATGTTTTCCCAATCGTTTTTCTTGAGGGTCGTCAAAAAGCGTCTTTGTGTGGGAATGAGTAAAATACATACTTAAGCATTGTTTCGTTCAAATATTAAAGAGTAACCCTTGACCATAAACCAAGGATGGCACGGCGAAGAGAAAACTCTTATTTAAAAACTTTCTTTGAAAAATAACCATTAGTGGAGTAGAAAATATTGTGGAAAAAGAAGAAATTGCTTGTTACAACAAGCAATTTCTTCTTTTTCTACAATATTTTGTCAAGTTTGAAATCACAGCGACGTAAAATCCCGGGTTTGTACAGAAAAGGGTTAAACGAGTTTAGCTGACACAGATTCTGTCAGTTTGTTTATCTGTAGACAGGAAGGATGAATAGAGAATAGAAAGTCTGGTAGAAATACAAATGCATGAAAATACATACAAAAATAAGACTGGGCTTACCTTATAGCAATGGCAATCGAATACAAAACGAGAAAATAAATTTCTGTATTCTATAATAATCGAAAAAACTTCACATAAGTAGCCCGATTGTTCAAGTTCAAAACATTCAAAGATCCTTAGCTGTTTAATCCATTACAATATGGCAAAATTTCTACCCTGGTCCTCGAAGTCATTTCAAATAGACTGTTAATAAGTGTTTTAATGTTCCTGGAAATAACAGAACGACTGAAAGCCACAATGAAAAAAAAGAATGACAGAGCGACAAATGGGGAAACGTATGTTACAATTATATATTGCATGTCAATGAACTAAAAGAATAACCGATAAAAAGTTATTTTCGACGATAAATTACGAATTGCGTGCCCTGCCCACGGAGCAGTGACAGGAATATGCATTGTAGCAAGAATCATTACAAAAACCGCTCCTGATGAACACATAACTTCAGTTCTCTAAGAACTTCATTATGTAAGCGATTTGATTACTAAATTATACTTTATACTTGGCCCTGCAAGACCTTGGCCCACAGTATTTATTCGATTCCCCCCCCCACACACACACACAAAAAAAAAAAACACACTCTATTTTGCGGCCCCCAAAGAAAAAAAAAAATTCGGATGATATTGTGGGAAATGCAGAAATTACTTATATCAAGCAATTTGTTCAATAACATTTTTTTTCTCTCCCTACCCCCCCCCCCCTCCGTCACGCACATTAAAAACCCTAAGATTTTGAAAATTTCACCAACTTGAAATTGTCGCCTGCAACTTCTTTCAATTTGGACCAGTCTAAAAAGTTGTCGCATGGAAATTGGTTAAAAGAGTCACTGCAATTGTACTGGCCTGCTGGTATACTTGGTTCTAGTGATGAACTATTACTTCTTGTACCGAGAAACAGAACTGTTACATGGTTATATAAGGTTCGGACATGTTCCCAAACAATAATGTTTTTTGATTCATCAAAAGAAAAACATTTGGGAAAAGTGTATAATGAAGAAATTTCTTAATTTTACAATGATTTCTACCCTAAAAGATGAAAAAATATAAAATTCTTTAAATTTCAAATTGTCGTCAGCAACTTCTTTCAATTTGGATCAGTCTTGAATTTTGCTGTCTGATAATGGGTTAACCTTTGGCATGCTCCATCGGTTCAAAAACATCGGTCAAATGAAAATCCTGAAAACACACCATGTCCTAAGTGTCTATTAGAATGAGCTGTCACTTCAATTCCTTCTTTGCCGCGGTACTAGCGCATTGGTAGCGCGCAGGACTCCTGATCATTGGATTCCGGGCTCGTCCCCGGTCGCGGCGAATATCCTTTCCAACCAATGGATAAATCGTAAACCTAAGTGGGATGAGTAGCTGGAGGCTCGGAAATGATGTAGTGGTAGTGCTGGTGTGAGTAATACCAGGAATCCATGTTAGGTGCTCCAGCCGTCACGATATGACTGAAATACTTTTAAAAGTAGCATTAAACCCCATTCAATTAATAAATCCATTCCTTATCGTGTATTATTACTTATCGACGTAACAGAATGAATGTCTGATATTTTCTAATGTGGTCTAAGTGTAAAGTCGTTTGAATATGCAAGGCCAAACTTTAACTTTAACTTTATTTTTGTATAATAGCTTTTGAAATCTTTTTTTCAATTTGTTTATAAATTCATGTCTTAATATTTTGTTTTCTTATACACTGTATATCGCCATTGACGTTCTAAGGCCTTGTAAATGCAGCTTTATTTCAGCTGTAGTAACGAGGTTTTAGAGCGAAAACGACGAATTAATATGCTTTGTAAAGCGCATTTGAACATGATTCACATAAAAAGGGCTCTAGGAAAGTTTGGTAAAGTGATAATCATAATTCTATTCTAAACGGCTTTTTAGCTAGCAAAGCGCTAGCTTTGATAGCTTAGGTTAACAGACAGAATTTTGAGATCGTCTCATAGTTCAACGAGTGCAAACTGCACCTGGAGGCTTTACGACTAAATCCGTTAAATACAAACGTCATAATTTATAAGTTGTTATGTATTAGAGAAATATTGCAAACTCTGCCTGCAAGTTCATCTCATAGGTATCTTTTTCGCTCACTTGAGCACACCGTGTTAAAAATGACTCTGATCAGAGTCTTTAAAGAAGCCGCAGACAACAATTTGGAATTGTTGAAATATTTATCTCTCTAGGAAGAAAACAATGTGTAAAATGAAGAAATTGCTTGTAAGAAGCAATTTCTTCATTTTCCACATCGATTTCCAAAACTATATTCTTAAGGGGCGTAAAAAGAAGGGATTGTGTGAGAATTGGTTTACTCTTTGGTTACTTAAACTTCGTTTCTTTATCATGAGAACGTTTGACAAAGAAGATTACTAAATGAAACAATGCTTAGCTAGCTTACAGTTCTATTCAGTACTTTGAATTGCAAAAGTTATGGTAACACGTAGTAAAATAATAACATGGTTGGTTGGGATACGAACGCTTGAATAAAATACAACATTTGCAACGATATTCAAACTGAAAACAATTAGAGGGGGGTAGATGTTACCGGTTTTGTTTATCTGTTACAAAAAGTCTTTAATAAATTTCAACACTAGTATCTTAGTTCGATAATAACAAGAGAGAACACATTGCTTATCCTGGAGAAATCCTAGAGAATTGATAATTCAAGGGACTTTAATCCATTGATATCAATTTTCCGAGGCTTCCAGATTTGCATCCCTTTAAACAAGTTGGCACTGAATAACGCGTTTATGTCAAACCATTCCCAGAAGACATATCAATCAATCAATCAATCAACCAATCAATCAATCCCTGTTGTGCGCGTCCTTGTGTAATAATTGTTTATCCTTCTGAATGATTGTTCTTTTGGGGTTCTTTTTTCAAAAACAGTCAACTTTAAATTGTCTTCAGCAAAACCTTTGAACTTAGACAAGACTAAAATTTTGCAAAAGAGTAAAGGGTTAAATCGGTCCAGGCTTTTCGAATTTCTGCATTCGTAACGAGTTGTCAATCTAAATGTTTGTATGCTTTGTTTTGTTGTATTTTAATTTTTGTTACATTACCTCCCAATTCTTTATTGAATCCTCAAAGCAATTTTTCTTTTTACCGAAATACTTACATTGTACAATAATAAACGAATGGTTTTAACAGTCGTACATCTCTTGAACATCACAAAGGAGAACAAAAATATAAGCTTTTCTTACGTTCTCATTCTTTTAGCAGGGAATTAGTATGCCATTGTAATCTGTAATTTTAAGTTTGCTTATAAAATACGTATAAACTAAACTAATGAATTGAAGCTCCCTCAATCAGTCCAAGCGTTCTCTTTTTGTTTTCAGTGACCACGATACAATACAAAACATTGACTTTTTTAAAGGTAATTTGCCATGAATCGCCATTTCAAAACAGATATATAATTATATATGTAAATAAATTGGCAAATAGACATATAAAATGTCCTTGAAGTCGATTTTCTGAATCATTGACTTAAAGCCATTACCAGACGACACTATTTGAGACTGTTCCAAATTCAAAGAAGATTCAGGCGACAAATTTTACTTCATAAAATTTTTAAATTCTTTGTCTTTTGGTGAAGAAAAGATTGCGGATAATGAAAAAAATGCTTTTGACAAACATTTTTGTTCATTTTACATAAAATTTTAAAAAGAGGGACGGGATTGTGTGGGAATGGGTAAAACAAATACAAGAAAAATATTCCACTCGACAAATTAACAGAAATATCATGCGCTGATCCGATTCTTCAAAGTTTACGAATTATATGTAACTTTGTCTCAATATTTATTTTTACGAGGCTCCATTTCGTTTAAAGGTATGTATTGATGTGTTTTATTTTTTCATGTTACAAATTTTGATTCTTTTTATTCCCTCTCATTCACTATTTCATTACAATACTTTGAAGGTAGTTTTACGAAGAACAAAGGTCGTTTATCAGAAGAAACCAAGCTATTTCACTAATAGCACACATAGGTTGTTAATCTATTTTTAGATTAGATTAAGCCGAGACAGTTGCAAAGAATATTGGGTAATTCACGTATACACTTTGGAATCCTGCAGTAAGTTTGAATTTGCTCAAACAAACGTCATCGTTACGTCATCAGGAGTAGTGTTCGCTAGCCGGTCTTCAATTCTGCAAAGATCAGTCCAAACTGCCGTAAGCGTCAATAGAAATAAAGATACTTACCGTAGTATCGCACTACCATTTGAATTGACATGATTTAGGACGCTTGTTGTTTCGCCTGTCAATTTGCTATCTACCGTTTGCTTTGGGTCATATACAAATAAGGTCATGCGGTGTCGACAACCGAATTCCGTGATATCTAAAAATAACCTGGAATTCCTCTGAACCTTTTCTATATAACAACAAAACAAAAAAGCCACTTTAAGCCTATCAGCTTACCGCGAAGACAATATTTGACACATATTAAAGGGTTAGGAGTCCATTTGAGCGTATATTTAGGCAATTGGCAATTTTATCTTAACAAGGTTTCAGAAACATTGATACCTCCCCGTAAGAAAATAAGAGACAAAACGTGATGTCTAAAAATGAATTAATATGCCTAAGGCGATTTCACCGCTACCTGACCTTTAGTATGAGAGAAACAGTATTTAAGTCAAATTGGTGAGTCTTAATTAAGCTTAGACGGTGATTAGCTTCAACTTTATTTAGTGGTTTCAACTAGGTAAACCATATTTATCCCATAGGTATCACTCCAGAGACCCATATTTCATCGATTAACCCTTTCCTGTTCAATCCCTGATTTTGACGCCCCTATCATTTAATACACCAGAAAACATTGTGGGAAAAGAAGAAATTACTTGTAAGAAGCAATTTCTTCTTTCCCCACAATATTTTCTACCCTATTGGTTAGTTACTTTACGAATCGCACTCACTTTAAATTGTCGACCAGAGCTTCTTTCAAATTGGACACGCCTGAAGTTTTGAAAAACAGGAAAGAGTTAAGTGTCTGTATTATAACTATTACGACGACAAAAGTGTGCCTATCAAAGGGTAATCCTGTTACACTTTTTCCATGAAGACCCTGAAAAGAAAGACACTCACTGAACAATCGCTAGCCCCACCCACTTACTCCATTGGCCCCGCCCATTGACCCTGACAGGATGTCCCGCTTCGATATCAAAATGGCTTTGCTTTGCAAAGTTTTTGGCCTGTAGCATGTAATAAAGAATAGAATGGTTGAATAAGCTGTAGTTACGGCGTTTAAATCGCCAAACCAACGATAATTCTGCACATAGTTGATGATCAGGGGTGGAGTTCAAACTCCACCCCTGGTCCAAATAAACGATTTCGTTGATCGAATGATCATTTAGCTGCATCGGTCATTTGTAACGATGTCGCTAAAATATTAGCTCATCAATCCAAAAGACGGTCATCTGTACGATGGATAGTGCAAGGAAAGTGCGAAACTGATGAGATCCCTACACCAGAAAAGCAATTGGTTAGCACAGGGCTTCAATCGCGATCAGGAGAATTCAAGTCAATTGCTTTACCAACTGCGCTAATGGTGCTAACGTTTTTTTTTTTTGTATGATATTACCCAAATTATAAGTAACTAACAAATTCCTGATGTGTCATACTGGTTATTGATTATTTGTCGGGGTTTTACGCCACCTTCAAATTTATTTCAATTATATCGCGACTGCTGGTGTATCTAAAAATGTTTTCCTGTCTACTATCACGCCAGTTCAACCACAGCCTTCTATCCGATCTTCCAGATGCTCATGTTACTTAGGGGCACTGCTTATTATTTGGAGAGAAACAAATGACGAAATCGCAATGAATTTTTATTACATGTCGGCCGAGCTGGGGTTCGAACCTACGACCCAGGGTTGGGCGCACGCGTATCATCGACTGAGCTAACCAGAGTCGGCTTCTTTATGATAGGCAAAAACTGATACAAGTATTTCCATTAGACGATACAGACTTGTCCAACTTGATAGAAGTTTCAAACAATAAAAATTATTAGTTAGCAAGGTGTCAGCTTTGATAGCTTAAGTTAACAGACAAAATTTTGAGGTCGTCTCAAAGTTCAACGAGTGCAAACTGCCCCTTGAGGCTTTAGGACTAAACCCATTAAATGCTTACGCAATAAAAAGTAGTTCTTGTGTGTTTCATGTATATTGCAAACTCTGCATGCAAGTCTCCAAGGTATTTTAGATCACTTGAGCACAACGATCTTCAAAGAAGTTGCAGATGACAATTTCAAATTGTTGAAAATTCTGAGATATTTATCTCTTTAGGTAGAAAACCATTTGTAAAATGAAGAAATTGCTTGTAACAAGTTGTGATTTCCACAATTATTTCTGGGGAAGTAAAAAGGACGGATTGTGTGAGATCCGGAGGGTTAACTCCCTGGTTACTTTAACCTCGTTTCTTTATCATGATAATGTTTGACAAAGAAGATTATTGAACAAAGCAATGCTTTGATAGCTTACGGTACTTTCAGTACTTTGATTGTAAATTGGTGGGCTTCACAGAGTTTGTTGTCTTTTTATATAGAAAACATTCTAGACAATCAAGAAAGCGTTTGTCACAAGCGATTCTTCACTGCCTACAATGTTTTTCAAACTTCTTTTTTGAGAGGTGTAGAACTGGGATTATATGGGATTTTTTTCAGAACATTTTGCAATTGACTTAGCGAATGATTTTAGAATAAAATGGAATGGATTGAGAGGTATGAAAGAAATTGAACGAATCAAATGAAAGCACATCTACACTAATGGCAAATCCTTAGATCACATTAGCAAGCGTATAACCATGCTTCGCGTATTCATACTGTGTTATCAAGTTTGTATGTTCATACCTAAACGAAAACAAACGAACAAACAAAACTTCTTTTCATTTCTTAATTCCAGTGAATTTTTATTAAACAGACATGTATCATTTCATCCAAAATATGTCTACTTCACAAAAATATCGGCCAATGTTGAAGTTTAAAGTTTTCTTCCTGTCTAAATGAATTATTTGATTGGTCGATTGATTATTCGGTTGACAGCAGCAGCGATTGTTCAATTATATTTCAGAAGTTTAATAACTAAGAATACCCCCTGCTTTGCCTGTTTGCATTTAAGAGATGAAGCATCGAGCGAAAAAAGCAAAATCTTTACAAATTTTGATATTTTTTGTATCGAACTATTTTGTGCGGAAGCATACAAAATAACTGCGCGCTCAAAAAATTTTGTTCATGGAGGTATGAATAATTTATTGCGACCAATCAGAAATCCCGTTTTTGAATGGCGAAACTAGAAATCAAATTATTAAGATGTAAAACTAAAAATGAATACAGTTTAAACAGGATTTCTGTTTCATACCATCATGCAAACAGAAAATTATTCCCTTCATCTCTTACATATAAAAAAGGCAAATCTGTAAATCTTATTCCAGTCACAACAATAATTACCAGGAACCTTTGAAATAGAAAGAATAAGTGATAATTTATCACAATCTCTATGAACTTTTCAGATGTTTTCTGTGAATACAAAGCTCTATTTTAAGCTCAAAACTTGTAATCAGCCGCGAGGACACAATTAGTGCCCAACTCAAGACTGTTAAAGAAAGTAATTAGAAAACTCTTTAGAACCTTAATTGTTTTTTACATGACAAAGCTGTTGCTATAGTAATAAGACATGATAGAATTTACAAGCGGATCAGTGACAAGCTTATAGATTACTTTTCTCGTGTATTTTTTTAAGGAAATTGTTTGTTCAGGGTTGGTCTGAAATTGAAGTGGGAAAATTGTATTAGATTCGGTTTACGTTATTGCGTTAGCAACTTGTGTGAGAAGTTTAAATTATAGGTAAGTCATTTCCGATTCGTCTTCATCTTCTTCTCCTCCATTCCGTTTTCTGAAAAGTGTGTGTACAATAAATCTTCTGTTAAGCTACCAAATTAGGGACGACCAAAAAGTGTCGCTTAAAGGAATGGTAGTTTAGTACACTTTAATGTGAAAAATATGAAGGATTGGTTCGATTACGGAAAGAAATTATTGCAGAATTCTCGCTTTATCCTATGCTGTTGAAACCCATTAGAATTCTAAAGAAAATGCTTTCACTTCTTAATAAATTATTTTTTAGTTTCGTCTATCAAAAACGGGTGTTCTGAATGGTCGAAAAAAATATATTCATAACACAATGAACAAAATTTTGATCACGCAACTATTTTGTATGCTTCTGCACAAAATAGTTCCATGCCAAAAAAGTATCAAAATTTGTAAAGTCTTTGCCTTTTTCGCTCGATTCTATTAATTTATAAGAAATGATGAGAAAATTGTTTGTTTTCACGGAGGTATGAACCAAAAACCTAATCAAACTTATATATGAATCCGCTTCGCGTATTCATACAGTGTGATTAGGTTTTTCGATTCATACCTCCATGAAAACAAAACATATTCTCTTCATCTCTTTAAGAGATTTTGATTTCTAAATTTGGATTTCGCTTATGGTCGCTTAGTGGAAGTGGTTGCGTAACAGACGTGGTCACTGGTACAAGATCGATTGAATTTTTAACAAAATCTACACGTTGAAAATGTATGGGTTGATCGACAGTAGGTCAGTAGTTGATGGGTGCCCTTGAAAACTAATGTTATTGGATGTTTTGCTGTTACTTATTATAAATAAGATAAATTAATGTTCTCTGTATTTATTTGAATCTAGCCTACTCTTGAATGCGGACCACAGTTGTTAGCGCGTCGGACTCATAAACATGGGGTCACGAGTGCGATCCCTTGTCTCGGCAAATATCCTCTCCAACATTTGTCTCCCACTAATGGGAGGATAATCTTAAATCTAAGTGGAATGAGTAACGTGAGGCTCGGAAAAGATGTTGTGATTGTACTGTTGTGAGATACTGTGAGGAATCCATGGTCTGAAATGCTGTTAAAAGTGGAGTAAACCCCTTTCAAAACAAACAAAAAACTAATTTAGTATGCTTTAGATTTGATCATATTATGTGAATTGTTCTGGGCAATGTTATTTTACATATGATAAGGTTCACGATCATTAAATGCACTAACATGTATTTTTGTAGAAATTATGTTATACATTGAGAGCAGTCCTGTTGATCAGCGTTATAGAAAATAGATAGATTTATTGAGCTAAAAATTCGTGTTAAACCATGGTGTAATTCAATAAAAGAACACATTCACGATTTGATTTCAATCTTGAGAAGCACCATTCAACCCCTTACCAGACGGTATTTTTTGAAATTGAAAGGATTTGCAGACGACATTTCGAAGTTCATTAAGATTTTTTTTTTAATTATCTGGCTAGAAGTCATTGTGAATTGAAGAAATTGCTTGGTGCAAGCAATTTCTTCATTATACCCAATGTTTTCCCACTTGTTTTCCTTGAGGGTCGTCAAAAAGCGTCTGTGTGTGGGAATGGGTAAAATACATACTTAAGCATTGTTTCGTTCAAATATTAAAGAGTAACCCTTGACCATAAACCAAGGATGGCACGGCGAAGAGAAAACTCTTATTTAAAAACTTTCTTTGAAAAATAACCATTAGTGGAGTAGAAAATATTGTGGAAAAAGAAGAAATTGCTTGTTACAACAAGCAATTTCTTCTTTTTCTACAATATTTTGTCAAGTTTGAAATCACAGCGACGTAAAATCCCGGGTTTGTACAGGAAAGGGTTAAACGAGTTTAGCTGACACAGATTCTGTCAGTTTGTTTATCTGTAGACAGGAAGGATGAATAGAGAATAGTAAGTCTGGTAGAAATACAAATGCATGAAAAAAAACATACAAAAATAAGACTTGGCTTACCTTATAGCAATGGCAATCGAATACAAAACGAGAAAGTGAAATTCTGTTTTCTATAATAATCGAAAAAACTTCACATAAGTAGCCCGATTGTTCAAGTTCGAAACATTCAAAGATCCTTAACTGTTTAATCCATTACAATATGGCAAAATTTCTACCCTGGTCCTCGAAGTCATTTCAAATAGACTGTTAATTGAAAAATAAGTGTTTTAATGTTCCTGGAAATAACAGAACGACTGAAAGCCATGATGAAAAAAACAGAATGACAGAGCGACAAATGGGGAAACGTATGTTACAATTATATATTGCATGTCAATGAAGTAAAAGAATAACCGATAAAAAGTTATTTTCGACGATAAATTACGAATTGCGTGCCCTACCCACGGAGCTGTGACAGGAATATGCATTGTAGCAAGAATCATTACAAAAACCGCTCCTGATGAACACATAACTTCAGTTCTCCAAGAACTTCATTATTTCATTATGTAAGCGATTTGAGTACTTAATTATACTTTATACTTGGCCTTGCAAGACCTTGGCCCACAGTATTTATTCAATTCCCCCCCCACACACACACACACAAAAACACTCTATTTTGTGGCCCCAAAGAAAAAAAGCTTTGGAAAATATTGTGGGAAATGCAGAAATTACTTATATCAAGCAATTTGTTCAATATCATTTTTTTCTCTTCCCCCCCGTCACGCACACAAAAAACTCTTAGATTTTGAAAATTTCACCAACTTGAAATTGTCGCCTGCAACTTCTTTCAATTTGGACCAGTCTAAAAAGTTGTCGCGTGGAAATTGGTGAAAAGAGTCACTGCAATTGTACTGGCCTGCTGGTGTACTTGGTTCTAGTGATGAACCATTACTTCTTGTACCGGGAAACAGAACTGTTACATGGTAACCGAAGTTTCGGACATGTTCCCACACAATAATGTTTTTTGATTCGTCCAAAGAAAAACTTTTGGGAAAACACGGTGTATAATGAAGAAATTTCTTAATTTTACAATGACTTCTACCCTAAAAGATGAAAAAATATAAAATTCTATAAATTTCACATTGTCGTCAGCAACTCCTTTCAATTTTGACCAGTCTTGAATTTTGCTGTCTGGTAATGGGTTAACCTTTGGCATGCTCCATCGGTTCAAAAACATCGGTCAAATGAAAATGCTGAAAACACGCCATGTCCTAAGTGTCTATTAGAATGAGATGTCACTTCAATTCCTTCTTTGCCGCGGTGCTAGCGCAGTGGTAGCGCGCAGGACTCCTGATCATGTGATTCCGGGCTCGTCCCCGACCGCGGCGAATATCCTTTCCGATAGTTCTCTCCCACCAATGGGTAAATCGTAAACCTAAGTTAGATGAGCAGCTGGAGGCTAGGAAATGATGTAGTGATATAGTACTGGTGTGAGAAATACCAGGAATCCGCGGTTAGGTGTTCCAGCCGCCGCGATATGACTGAAATACTTTTAAAAGTAGCATTAAACCCTATTCAATCAATAATTCTATTCTTATTTTTCATGTCTTATTTCTTATCGACTTATCTGTCAACAGAATCAATGTTCTACAATTCTAACTGATATCTTCTAATGTGGTCCAAGTGTAAAGTCGTTTGAAAAGGCAAGGCGTTGAAAAGGACTATAAACCCAAACTTTAACTTTAACTATATTTCTGTTTAATAGCTTTTGAAATCTTATTTCAATATGTTTATAAGTTCATGTCATAATATTTTGTTTTCTGTAAATCGTCGTTGTCGTTCTAAATCTTGTAACTACAGCTTGATTTTAGCTGTAGTAACGAGGTTTTAGAGCGACAACGACGAATTAACATGCTTTGTAAAGCGCATTTTAACATGATTCACATAAAAAAGGCGCTAGGAAAATTTGGTAAAGTGATACTCATAATTCTATTCTAAACGGCTTTTTAGCTAGCAAAAGGGCCGGTTTGATAGCTTAAGTTAACAGACAAAATTCTGAAGTCGTGTCATATTTCAACGAGTGCAAACTGCCACTGGAGGCTTAACCACTAAATACGTCATAAGAAATTATTTCTTATGTATTAAAGGAATATTGCAAACTCTGCCTGCAAGGTCATCTCGTAGGTATTTCTTCGCTCACTTGAGCACATCGTGTTAAAAATGACTCTGATCAGATTCTTCAAAGAAGTTGCAGACAACATTTTGGAATTGTTGAAAATTCTAAAATATTTATCTCTCTAGGTAGAAAACAATGTGGAAAATGAAGAAATTGCTTGTAACAAGCAATTTCTTCATTTTCCACATCGTTTTCGAAAACTATATTCTTAAGGGGGGTAAAAAGAAGGGATTGTGTGGGAATGGGTTAACTCCTTGGTTACTTTAACTTCGTTTCTTTATCATGAGAACGTTTGCCAAAAAAAGTAAACTAAATGAAACAATGCTTTACTAGCTTACAGTTCTTTTCAGTACTTTGAATTGTAAAAGTTATGGTAACACGTAGTAAAATAATAACATGGTTGGTTGGGGATACGAACGCTTGAATAAAATACAACATTTGCAACGATATTCAAACTGAAAACAATTAGAGGGGGGTAGATGTTACCGGTTTTGTTTATCTGTTACAAAAAGTCTTTAATAAATTTCAACACTAGTATCTTAGTTCGATAATATCAAGAGAGAACACATTGCTTATCCTAGAGAAATCGGATTGATAATTCAAGGGACTTTAATCCATTGATATCAATTTTTCCGAGGCTTCCAGATTTGCATCCCTTTAACAAAGTTGGCACTGAATAAAGCGTTTATGTCAAACCATTCCCAGAAGACTGGTCCAATTTATGAGACATTGTGGACGACAATTTAAGTTAACGAAATTCTTGAAAAAAAAATTACTTTTTGTGTAAGAAAACAATGTGGACAACGAAGAAATTGCTTTTTTCAAGAATACGCTTCATTTGAAATAATGTTTCTCCAAGCCTTTTCACAAGGAGCGTAAAATCGGGATTTTATTAGAATTGGTAAAGCGCCGAGTGTCCGACTTAACCCTTGTCATGCTGAACCCGGAATATTCCGGTTTAAGCAGGAGGTTTAGACGAAGATCAGACTGCACATAAGTGCATTCTTGTCTAAGTCTACACCTCCTGTTTGCCCTTTTGTCAACGGAGTTGTTCATGTTTTTTTAAAAGTATTAACAATTGAACAAAATGTACTACCAGTGCTTTCAGCCCTTTGATTTTTATGCAATTCTTAAAGATTTCTTTCAGCATCACAAGGGGAAGATAATCTGATACAATTAAAAGGATTAACCCTTTCAGGTTCAATCAAATAACCTCTCATCTCTTTAATCAAAAAAGCGTTTTGTTATTTTTTGGAAGAAGCCAAAAAGGTTTAGTTTATTTTGAACAACGATAAATTTAACATAAACCAATGTTGTTTCGTCGTTGCGTGAGCAAAATGGCGTAAAAACGGCTTCTTTCAGCTGTAGTAACGATATTTGCACGCGAAACGACGATTTGCTTGTGCAAAATTACTATATTTTGAAAACTTTGACAGGAAAGGAGAAATAGCAATTCTCTGGCTACGCTTTCTTTTCAAATGTTTAAAAGATTCATTGAATCATATTGCCATTGCAATGTCATAAATACTGAAACTTCAAATGTTTTCATCTTGCGCACTCTGCGATTTCAGTAATTTAGAAATCCTTGTTGGCAGAAAAGAATCTATGTTTTGAAAGACCATAACAGAACACGTTAGATACTTTTTCTCTACTAATTCTAAAATTTTGTATACGTATAAATTGCGTATATGTAATTTCTTACCTACAAAATAACTGAAATGAAGTTTCAAAAGATGTAGGTCGTTAATAGTTAAACAAAATACTTTTTAGTTTCGTCTATCATGATACAAGCCTTTTTATTGGCACCTTTTTGAAATACTTCCATGAACAAAATCCTGAATAAAACAACTGTTTTGTAGACTCGCACACAAAGTAGACCCATGAAATTTGACTCAAGAGTAGTAAATAATCTGATTGTTTTACTTGATGGAATCAAATTAAAGAAAAGAAGATAGTAATTTTATTTTCACAGTGCTATGGAACTAAACGCGCTAAAAACCTAATCGTACACACAACCAACTTACTTTTATTTTTCGTAATGGACAAACGTAACAGAAAAAACCGATAATTATTGCATGTATGAATTATAAGGGTTACTTGTTTCAAGTACAAAAACATGTCAAAATTACATTGCAACACCAATGTCATGCTGAAATAATTTAATTGTGAGTTTCGTCTATCAAAAACGAGCGATCTCATTGGTCGAAAGATTTAATTCATACCTCCTTGAACAAAATTTTGAGCACACAGCCATTTCATATGCTTCCGCACAAAATAGTTCCATGCTTAAAGGTATCAAAATTTGTAAAGTTGTTTCATTTTTCGCTCGATGCTATTAAATTATAAGTAATGAAGAGAATATTTTTTTGTTTTCATGGAGGTATGAACCGAAAAACCTAATCACAAAATGTATGAATCCGCTTCGCGTATTCATACAGTGTGATTAGGCTTTTCGGTTCATACCTCGATGAAAACAAAAAATATTCTCTTCATCTCTTAATTATAAATCAACTGCAGATTTCGAATCAAAATCAAAGGGCTAAAAGCACCAGAAGCATCACTTGTAGGTTAACCCATTCCAACACAGTGGAATTTTAGACCGGTCCAAATAGAAAGGAGCTGCAGACGACAATTTCAAGTTGATTGAATTTTAAATTTTTTCATCTTTTTGGATAGAAAACATTGTGGATAATGAAGAAATTGCTTGATCCAAGCAAGTTCTTCATTATCCACAATGTTTTCCAAAGCCTTTTCATTGAGGTGCGTAAAAAGGAGGGATTGAGTGGGAATGGGTAAACCCTTTCCTGTTTTACAAAATTTTAGATCTGTCCAAATTCAAAGGTTTTGTAGACGAAAATTTAAAGTGGATTTCATTTGGGAAAAAAAAAAAAACAAAAAACCATTCAGTAGGGTAGAAAACATTGTGACAAAAGAAGAAATTGCTTGTAACAGGAAATTTCTTGTTTTTTTTTTTCACAATGTTTTCTCAAGTATAAAATCACAGTAACGTGAAATCCAGGGTTTGTACAGGAAAGGGTTAATATTTCGGTTGAAGATTTATCTTATAAATAATTCTGGATCAAAATAGACAAGCTGATGGTGTAGACTAAGATCAGACTGCGCATGAGTGCGGGCTGATCTTTGTATATACCTCCTGCCAAAGCAGGAATAGTCCGGGTTCAGCATGAAAGGGGTTAATATCCCATTTCTCTGTTATTTCATCTTTTAGAAATACTTTGGGTCGTATTTCATTTAACATTCCACCAAATCTTATATTTTCCTCGCCACTTTTGATTATCATACAGTTATCATCGCATTGATATATCGTCGTTGGGCGTTCAAAATATCGTAGCTACAGCTTTATCTAAGCTGTAGTTACATCTGTAATTTGAATCACAACCTTAATATTAATACATATAGCGAATTGATTGAAATGACAACAAAATAAAAGTGATTTTGCCAGAATCCCATCCCGTTTGGATTTTCGTGGTTTTCTAGGATTTTTTACAGGGAGGACACAGTTCGTTTAAACATAGGAAATATCATTTTGTTTAGAGCTATATGATTATAAAATGGAGTTTCTATCCTGGTCGCCTAAAGAAAATGGCCACTTAATAGAACTGGTCGCTAAAGTAAGATTGGCTGAAAAATTAGGATATAGAATATGCTTCGAGAAAGATAACTGCTAAAGTATTGAATGGATACATAAGACCAATCGCGGCTATCAAATAAAGAAACAATCAACATATTAAATCATTCATTTAGACCGGGAATGACATTTCAACTCCTACATTGACCGCCATTTATGTGATTCATTTTTGTTGGTTTGGAGACTGAAACATCACAACTTCAGCTTCTTCAAGCTGTACATGTCGTTACGACGTTTATGTCGCCAACCAATCATTTTACCTTTTTATTACATGCCGTTGGCTATAAAACTTACAAAATAACGCCGTTTAAATTCAAAGGGAAAATTCCTGTCGAATTCAATGGACAGGACTTACGGAGTAAGTGTGCGGGGCCAGCGGTTAGTCAATTTTCTAGAAAACACATCTATAAATGAATTATACGACCCCGCGGGTGACAATACAAACACAATGTAACATCTGTTCATAAGCTTACAATAAATTATATCGAAGCTTCAGTTCAAAAATAAGGTTTATAGTTATTTCATAGTTACTTATATGCGGATTAAATGCTAACAAGGGTATGGATTTTCTTGCATTTAAAAAAATGAAGTGAATATTTTTTTGTTTTCATGGAGGTGTGTAACGAGGAACCTAATCACACTGTATGAATACGCGAAGCGTATTCATACATAAGTGTGATTAGATTTTTTCGGTTCATACCCCCATAAAAACGAAAAAAATATCCTCTTCATTTCTTATAATTTGATAGCATCGAGCGAAAAAGCAAAAACATTACAAAAGTCATACTTTTTTGTATGAGACTATTTTGTGCGGACATACACAATAGCTGCGTGCTCAGAAACCTGTTCATGGAGGTATGATTTTTTTCAACCAATCAGAATGCCCGATTATGATAGACGAAAAAAAAAAAAAGGGAATAAAATAAAAAATGATAGATATTTGACCCGGTACCGAGAAAGACCTGCCTAAATGACGTTACTTTAAGACGCATTTGAAGTGACGTCATAATTATCTGATTCATAATTTCAAGCATGTTGTTTCCTTCGAGTTGCTAAAACTTTTTATCAAATTGAATAGGATATATTTGATGAAAATCTTGCTAAATAAAAATATTACATGATCCCGTTGAATATTTTTGATATAACATAGGTGATATTGCCCTAGGGGAACTATTATGTAAATTAGCTAAAACATAATGATATGACGTCACATAACGCATGTAATGACGTCATTTTGCAAACGACGAAATATCTTGTATAAATTAAGTTCAGGATTTTATCGATTTATCGCAATTCTTTCATGTGATATCTGAAAATGGAAATGCTTATATATATTGTTTGTAACAAGCAATTTCCACATCTTTCCTAAAGCCTTTTTCTTAAGGGCGTCAAACAGCGTGGTTGTGTGGGAATGGGTAAAAGAAAACCTAGATTTTCGTTGAAACCTGTCTTGAAATTCGACTTAATGCTCGCGGTGATAAATTGTACGTTGAATTAATTCAGACATTTCTATAAAACTCGGGGTATAATCTCACAAAGATATCAACTGGCTTTGATTTCATCCTGAACAATCCCATACTTTTACGCCCCTGCATCGGAAAACATTGTTGATAATGAAGAAATTGCTTGTAACAAGCAATTTCTTCATTATCAACAATGTTCTCTACCCAACAGGTAAAAAAATTCTAAAATTTCACCAACTGAAATTTGTCGTCTGCAAGTTTTTTTTTCAATTTGGACTGTTTTGGGAATAGGTTAAACTGATCAATTGCTTGGAAGAGAATAAAGGTACAGATCAAAATGTCAGTCAATAGCGGTGGCAAATCACCGAGCATGCAATTTGATTAACCCATTCCTCCTTTTTACGCCCCTCAAAAAAAAAGCTTTGGAAAACATTGTGGAAAATGAAGAAATTGCTTGTATCAAGCAATTTCTTCATTATCCACAATGATTTCTACCCAAAAATACTGGCAAATTTAAAATTCCATCAAATATAAATTGTCGTTTGCAGCTTCTTTCAATTTGGACCAGTCTAAAATTTTCTTGTGTTGGAATGGAAATGCCCAACAGGTATTTGAAATGCTTGGTCCGCGGCCATAGAGCAGTTGGTAGCTCAGCGGATTCTTAACCATGAGGTCCAGGGATCGATCCCCGGTCGCGGCGCACTGAAGCAGGATGAGCAGCTGGGGTGTCTGAAAGAATTAAGTGTTATTTCTTGTGTGAGATATACCGGGAATCCTTGGTTAGGTGCTACAGCCGACGCGGTATGACTGAAATACTGTTATGGCGTTACAAACCATTCAAACGAACCGACAAACAACAAACAAAGTTTCTAAGCCTGTATTTGTCCAGTCGGAAACAATCCCGCATTTCCTCTAGGACAGAAACTTTGGAAATCATTGTCAATAATGAAGAAATTATTTGTTCTAGGCAATTTTCTCGTTATCCATAATTTTGCTTACATCAAAAGACAAAAACTTTTATAAAATTCTATTTCTAAATACTGTCGTCTGTAGCTTCTTTGAATTTGGACCAATCCAAAATTTTGTCGTCTGAGGATGGATTAAATTGCTACAAATACTCGTTTTGTTAGAAAAAAAAGAAAAGAAAAAAAGAGCAAACATATGTTACCTAGATTTGATTATATCATGTTTGGCGTGATGTCAGCCAGTATAAATATTGCCTAGAGTATTGTCTAAAAAACACAAAGACTCGGTCCATAAATAAACTGTATCAATTGTACTTAGCCCGTAACAGTTTGGGATTACCTTAAATCAAGTACTAGAACAAAGGCAAAAATAAATCAAATATAACATAGGCTACATTTACCACATTTCGCGGTTTCATTTTAATTTGATAGGGTTATCATAACTTATAAAATATTACTATTTAAGAGATGAAGATAATATATTTGTTTTCATGGAGGTATGAACCGAAAAACTTAATCACACTGTATGAATACGCGATTAGGTTTTTCGGTTCATACCTCCATGAAAACAAAAAATGTTCTCTTCAATTCTTATAATTTAATAGCATCGAGCGAAAAAAAAAAAAAAAAAAAAAAAAAACACACACACAAAAGCTTTACAAATTTTGATATCTTTTTGTATGGGACTGTTTTGTGCGGAAGCATACAAAATCGCTACGTGCTCAAAATTTTGCTCATGGAGTTATGAATATTTTTTTCGACCAATCAGAATGCTCGTTTTTTATAGACGAAACTACAAATTAAATTATATAAGTATGTAAGTGAATAAAGAGCAACTATATTTTTCATTATAACTGATTTGAACTCGCCCCTTTTGAAATATATAAACTGTTACCAGACGGCACAAATTTAGACTAGTCCGAATTGATATAATATATTATTACAAGAACACTCTTTCTCAAATTTTCGATCACTTGACCTTTATTAAGAAACAAATTAAAACTATTGGGAATTAAAAACTACATCTTTCCTCCATTTCTTGTTATGTAACGTCTAATAGAGAAAAGAATGAGTTTTTAATTCTCAATAGTTTTTATTTCTTTTCATTGTTAAAGCTGCAAAACCATAAAAAAGTTAACAAAATTGCGGAGTTCAAAGTTAATTTCCGGTCTTCACGAATGATTTCAATGGTCGGATATCCCCTTCATATTAATATAAAAATTAGAATATTCAAATACTTTATCAAATTATTTCCGAAAAAAAAATCTAATTGTATCCTGCATGTAATGAAATATCTAACATAAACTGTTCAAATATTTAGACTTTCAAAGTGAAAGAATTACTTCAAAAGACTGGATTTTATGATGTATGGTTATTTCCAGAATCAGTCAATTTAAAGGTATGTTTGCCTCTTCTTCGTAACAGATTACTCGATATATATATTAGTGAATGGTTTCAGGATATTAGCAGCCGAACATCTTTATTAATTTTCAGAAATTTACAAGATAGTGTTTGTTGTTATATTTATATTATCAAAATGAAAATACCAACTTATAGAAATGCTTTGATAAAGTTACGCTTATCAGCCCACCAGCTTTTAATTGAAACGGGACGCCATAGAAACATTACCAGAAATGAGAGAATTTGTAAACTATGTAACTTGAATCAGTTAGATGATGAATGTCACTTTCTATTAGTGTGTCCAGCATATAAAGAAATTAGGAAATCATATTTGAAAAAATATTATTACAATAAACCGAATATGTTAAAATTGATAGAATTGTTGAATTGAGAAAACATGAAAACTCTTAACGGTATTGGAATTTATTATACCAAAGCAATGCGTAAAAGAAAAAAATGAATTGAACATTGTTACCAACTGACACTCCTTCATTAATCTAGCCTATGATGATTTTTATTTTATAGCTTTTGATGTACTCTATCTATTAGGACTCTTTCTTCTTCATTATTTCCGCATTTTATTCCATATTCATTTGTTAAAAATCTGTCCGTACTCATGCATGTGATTTATCATGTTTGTATTTTGAAGATGAACCACATGTGTTCAAGTCAAATTGTTAAATAAATATTCTGTTCTGTTCTAATATTTTATTGACAACCGCGATTTGTCAACTCGTGGACAATACGCCTTCTTTCGATTTGAAGTTGGCGGCATGATGAAATGGTGTAGTTTTACTGGTATGAGAAATGACAAGTAGCTTCGACAAGGTGCACCAGCCGCTGAGATGTAACTGCAGTAAACAAAAAATGTTTTTGAACTCAAAATCCACCCATCCAACTATCCTATCCCCGACGGCGGCACTCATCCATTCCGACTATTTGTCTCTCACCAATGGGTCGATAATCGTAGACCTTTGTGGGATATCAGCTGGTAGCCAGGAAAGGATGTAATGGTAGTACTGGTGTGAGATATACCAGGATTCCATTGTTAGGTGCTCCACCCGCCGCGATATAACTGAAAGTTTGTTAAAACCCCATTCAAACAAACAAATCCAACTATCCCTGAATCTCATCACCCAGCAATCCCTTCATTCTCCAACCATTTATCAATCAATCAATCAATCAATTCAATTCAATGACAGAATAGATAAATAGAATAATCCACCAATAAACCAATCAATCAACCAAACGATTAATCAACCAATCGATCACTGATTAGATAAACCGTTCAATCAATTAAATGTACACATTGCGTCCGGTGCACTTGAAAAATAGAACCCTTTTCTGTGTGCATTTATTCAATTTTACCAACAATTTTACCTTTTACTGGCCACAATTCATTGCAAAATAACGCGGTTTAATTTAGAAGTAGAACTTCCTGTCGGATCTAGGTGAGCGAGCCAGCGTTCATCGACTCTGTAATTACTTTGAATTGTGTCTTTAACTACGCACAATCATGAGTTTCTCTTTTTTTATAAATGTAAAATTAATTACATGTGAACGATGAAGCGGTGATTACATGATGACATCGTGTTTGAATCTGACAGACAATTAAATTGTCCCAGAGGGGCTGTAATAAATAAGTGTACCAAATCAGCATTAGTTGTGAGCATTGAATTACTATTGATTTTCACAATCTAATCTATTAGTGGTGGAATAATGAACCCCTCGAAGTGATGAATTTTAACCTGATTTAGTACAAGATAGTGTTACGAATCGTCTGCTGTCGATCAAATTGTCGTAAATACAGCTTAGATGAAACTGAATTTACGATATTTTGATCGGTCATGGTGACATTTAACTACTTTTTGATCTTGAAATGTTTACTCCCTCAAACCGGGAAAATGTCACGAAGCAACAAATCACTAAGTGCTGCGATATTTGAAAGTTCGCCGGCCATCCCAAAGACCCTCGACAGGAAGTTAAACAATGATAACAAACGGCTTTGTTTTGCAAAATCCATGGTCAGTTATAAAAATAGATGCAATAAAAATAGAATAGTTGGTTTGCGACCTAGCCATCGTAACTGCAGTTTGATTAAGCTATATTGACGACGATTAGGTCAACAAAAACGAACAAAACAGATTCAAATACACTTCGACCAAATGTAGAAGTTCAAAGTTCACATTCATTAACAAAGTATGATTTGATTTGTCCATCGAGTTTTTTCAATGACAGCATTGATCCGACAATTATTTATACAATGAAAGGATCGCCACTGTCAATCAACAATCTTCTCTTATCATTTATTTAGACCGGAAGTGAATATTGACCGCTGACTTTTTGCACCGTGGTATTTGTCGGTTTGGCGACTTAAAAGTCGTAATAATAGCTTGAATAAGAACATCTTTCAACATCGCCAATCAATTATTTTCATTTTATGATCTTTACCATATGTTACAAAATGTCCTAGTAACCACCCTGTTGGGGGTCAGAATACATAGCAAGATACCCTTTTTTTAGCCTTGGGTCCAAAAGAGCCAAGTCCAAGCATAGTTACACCTAACCAAGCTTCTGTGCTCCATAATTGAATCAAATCATTTATTCAACCCAGAATTGAACTTTGAACTCCAACATTGGCAGTCATTGTTTAAAAACATTTTTGTCTGTTTGGCGACTTATACGTCATAACTACAGCTTTTCAAGCTGTAGTTACGACGTTTAGGTCGCCAACCAACTATTCTACCTTTTTGTTACATGCAACTCACCATAAAATTAGCAAAATGACGCTGTTTAAAATCGAAGCGGGACTTTCTGTCGGAGTCGATGGGCGTTTCAAACGGAGTAAGTGGACGGGGCCAGCGATAGATGGATTACTGGGCAAAGCGTGGCGAATGATTTTTTATAGCAATATCAAGACTGGAAAACAAATTAAATTGTAATCCGGAAGTAGTTATTATGCGGACCTAGATATATAGAACATCTATCTAATACAATAAACAGAATTTCAAGTTGCTGTGATACAAATCAAATAAAAAGACAAAATTGTCATAAAATTAGGTTTTCAACTCCTTCATCAAAATCCACCGAGAACGCATAGGAGTAGTTGCACACACAAGAATTTTGAAAAATAAGTCTCCTTCTTTCGTGAAGGAGCATTGAATTACAAAATGTTTTTGATATGCGCTAGGTCATATGATGGCCAACTTTTGATACAAAAAATATCATCAAAATCAACCTAAAATAATTGGGGTACTTGCTAACACAATATTTTGGTAATAAGTCTCTCTTTTACGTGACACAGCATTGAATCACAAAACGCTGATACATGTAATATGAGCTAGGCAACATGAAGACAAATATTTGGTGAAAGTTTCATCAAAATCATCCAAGAATTGAAGAAGAAGATGTGTTCACGAGAATGTTTATAATAAGTCCCCTTTAGCATGACACTGAATTAAATAAAATAACGATGATAATTTGCGCTAGGTCAAACGAAGATAAATGCTCGTTGAATTTATTCTATTGAAATAAATCCAGAATTGCAGTAGAAGTTGCGCACACAAAACGTTTGACAAAAAGTTTCCTTTTTGCAAGACGCACAATTAAAACATAAAATGCTGATAATATTTAACCCATTCCAACACAGCAAAATTTTAGACTTGTCCAAATTGTAAGAAGCTGCAGACGACAATTTCAAGTTGGTGGATTTTTTTTAATTTTTTCGTCTTTTTGTATAGAAAAAATTGTGGATAATGAAGAAATTGCTTGATACAAGCAATTTCTTCATTTTCCACAATGTTTTCCAAAGTTTTTTTCTTGAGGGGCGTAAAAAGGAGGGATTGAGTTGGAATGGGTTAAATGAAAACAATACATGTACAAGACATCCTTTCCTAGCCTCCAGTTGCTATCCCACTTACGTTTACGATTTTCCACCCATTGGTGAGAGACAAATGTCGGAAAGGATATGTGCCGCCGCCGGAGATCGAACGTAGAATTGATCGAGAGGATCCGATTGTATCTTCTTCAGTAGGCACAATAGTTCCAGTCGAAAACGGCCTAAGTCACGTCGACAAGAAAGGCGGTACTCTAGATACCCATTGGTTTCTACGTGATCGTAAGAGTTAATTTTATTTGGAAAAAATGATATAATTTCTTTTATTTCAAACAATTATACAGAATACTAAGTATATGCACAATCATAAGAACCATATTCGTGTAAGCAAAATCATTTAAAGCAGTCAACAGATCGAAAACTTGTGAATTAGCTTATAAAAACTTCGAGAAAACACAACTTTTTACAAAATGAAACCTGTCGAATATCATGAACCTTTGCTCAGAGAACATGTATTAACCCTCCAATGCCGTCCAAAGTAAACCGTATTAAATAGGTCTCGACATTCACGCCGGCAACCCATGAATCCGCTTTTGCGTTTATACAGTATGATGAATTTTTTTGGTCCATTTAAGAGACGAAGAGAATTTTTTTTTTGTTTTCGTGGAGGTATGAACCGAAAAACTAATCACACTGTATTAATACGCGAAGCGGATTCATTAATTGTGTGATTAGGTTTTTCGGTTCATACCTCCATGAAAACAAAAAATATTCTTTTAATTTCTTATAATTTAATAGCATCGAGCAAAAAACCCAAAAGCTCCACTAATTTTGATACATTTTTATATGGGACTATTTTGTGCGGAAGCATACAAAATCACTGCGTGCTCAAAATTTTGTTCAAGGAGTTTTGAATATTTTCTTAACCAATTAGAACGCTCGTTTTTGATAGACGAAACTAAAAATTAAAATATACAACAATTGATATAAAAATATTCTCTTCATTTTTTAGATATTTTCTACAATTTTCATTCTGCACGGTCTGCGCAGTTTGACCGGGGTCAATTTTATTCCGCACTCACGAGGCGGTCCCTTTCTTGCGACGGGTCACAAATAAATTGGCACCTAGTTTGGTCTTGCATGGTCTTTCACCTAAGATTTCCATTCCTAACTGAGCTATCTCTCTTCTGAGAGGTCGAAATAGCTCCATAATTCATATTTTTATTATATTTAAAAAAAAGAAACATTTCTCTTAATTTGAGAGATGGTTCCCATAGCAATGAGGCGACAGGTGCACGGAGTTTATTGATTTCAAACAAACCAGACGATTATTAAACAATGTCAGCTGTGAGAGGTACCTAAATACATCTCTAGAGAGAGAAAATTGTAGTACACCCGTCAAGCAAAGAGGGACAAATCTGGAATTGTCTTCACTAATTACCAGGTGACACAACTTCAGCTAGGTCTAAATCAAAAGAAGTTGCATACGAAATTTGTAAGTTGATGAAAAAGTACTTTCCTCGTTTCCCCTAATTTTTTTTCATGTTAAATCGAGAGTCTTGGGTGGTGGATTTTTCGATCGTGTTTGTAGAGTTAAGTTTGTTAAGGGGTTAAGTTTATAGACACTTGAAAGAGTTTTGCGTATTTACACATGGATGAACCGATTTATACCCAATTGTTACTCAGAATACACTACTTAATCATTTACCGTAAACTTGAATTGCGTATTTTTTTAGTTCAGACACTGAATACTATTCCGTCATGCACTGCTAAAAATAGACCAAGTATGCCCTTATACACTTCTAAAAATAAATCAAGGATGCAAAGTGGTAAAATTTAAGCTTTTTCTTAATTTGTTACTTCCCTTGAATACGCAAGAGATAAGCCTATTATTGACCAAGGGGGAATAGGATTTATATATATATTCAACAGAGTTTTCTTTTTAATGTTCTAATTTTTTATAATTTTCATTCTTTTCTCCAGAAACTTCTGGAGGTTTATGTAAGCCCCAGATAAATTAAACCTTTTGAAACTAAAAAAAGAAAAAAAATGCTGTAAAATATGATAAAAGTGTTTCTTAATTTTTTTTCAGTCATTTTGTGTGGATAGATTCATTGTTTTAATTCATTTTTTCTGTGATGTTTGTATGTAGCAACGAGAAAGATCGCTGTAAAAAAAGATGAGATTCTGTCGAGAACACCAAAAAGTAGACTAATGGATTGTATGTAATGAAAGGATACCTTTGATAGTAACATACCTGTTTTGAACTTAGAATTAATCGATTTTGACACGATTTAGAATTCTAGATTTTAACAGACATTTGTTTGGCTAAGAATATAGAACCTTTTTAATCTTTCCTGTTTAAACCCCTGGATTTTTTCGTCGCTCTAATTTTATAAATGGGAGAACACGCTGTAGAAAAATAAAAATGCTTGTAACAAGCAATTTCTTATTTTACATCATATTTGCTACATTATTGAATGGTAAGTTTTCAAATGAAATCCACTTTAAATTTCCGTCTGCAAAACCTTTGAATTTGGACAGGTCTAAAATTTTGCAAAACAGGAAAGGGTTAAATGAAAATTCTGTTGTATGGACTTAATTCGAAATGTTTCCATTCAAGTTCCTTAACCGTTCAAACAAACTTTAATTTTGGGCTTAATTCGATTGTTCTAATAGAATCAGCTGGATATTATGTAAAATTTCCTGTTATGGCTTAAAGCGGCTTTTGCACAGATTATGGAAGAAAATTTTTGGCTCTCAATTTTCAAATTTCTAACTGTACAGTATTACTTCCACGCATAAATCTGCTCAATAGCCGCTTTAAGGGGTAATTTCTTGAAAATGGAAGTGGCAAAGGTAGTAACACTAGATTCGTTTTCATTTTAATTCAGTCACTTTTCAACTGCGGTTTATTATTTACCTCCTTACTTTCAACCTTCGGACCACTGCTTATTAGATTTATTCTGCCCAAAAAGATATCAGAAATCCCAAAGATTAGTCAGAATTGAAATTTGAGTGAATTTTTTAACACTGTCCCGTACAATCCCTGGTGTTACGTTTCTGTGATTTTACACATGAGAAAACATTGTTTGAGAAGAATACATTGCTTGTAACAAGCAATGTCTTCTTATCCCACAATATTTTCGATCTTGTAGGTAGGTTTATTTTTAAATTGCACTCACTTTTAGTTGCCGTCTGAAAATTCTTTCAAACTGGAGACGACCATTTTTTTTAAAAACAGTAAAGGATTAACTGAGTACGAAAACGGTTTTATAATCTCTGGTCCTTGGCTCATTGCTTGTAGTTGGTTCAATCGCTAGTGACAAAAACTTCACACTCTATTGCGCTGTTGCACCGTTGTATCACAGAAATCAACTCTTCTCTGTCCTGAAAATGATGTGAATTCAAGAGGGAAGTCAAACAACATACCAAATCGATTAAATTCTGTATTTGAAAGACAAGCCTTCTAATTAGTATATACCAGATGACTTGTCGTAATTGAAAGACGTTTGAGTTGATAGAATTTTAAAAAAATCTTTGTCTTTTGGATAGAAAAGATTGTGGATATTGAAGAAATTGCATGTTACATCCACACATTATGAAGGAAAGGGTATATTCATTTTTCTCAATGTCTTTACCAAGAAAGTTGAGAATTTTAAATTTGATAAACTTCATAAACTTCAAATTCTGGTTTGCAACTCCTTTCAATTAAAACCAGTCTAAAAATTGCTATATGGGTTAAGTTTTACTTATTCCTGTAAATAGGGGGTCTTTAATGTAACCAAGGCTGTTTTCTGAGAATATACCAATCGCGTCTGTCAATCAGGGATCAACAAACCAACCAAATCATTTATTCAGCCCGGACCTGAGATTTCAACTCCGAGATTGGCCGCCATTTTTTTAAACATTTTTTACTTTGTTTGGCGACTTACTTGTCGTAACTACAGTTATTCAAGCTGTAGATACGACGTTTATGTCGCCAACCAACTATTTTTTGTACATGCTGCTGGGCAAAATTCTTTATAAAAGAAAAACGCCGCTAGAAATCGAAGCGGGACTTTCTGTTGGAGTCGGTAGGCAGTTACAACTGTTTCGCGCTGAACCATCGATGTATGAATTTGGTAAAATTAATGGATCGTTGACCTCGTGAGCTCCATCAGGAAACTTCTCTTAGATATCAAACAGCTTATTTTTTGCATCATTTATGAACGGTAACATGTAGAAAAAGCTAAAATGGTTGATTTGCGACCTTAATATTGAATAAGTTGTAGTTACGACGTGCACTTCGCCAAACCAACAAAAACTGTTTTACATAAATGTCAGCCAATATTGAAATTCAAAATTCACTTCCGGTTTAAATAAATGACTGGATTGGTCGATTGATTCTCTGATTAACAGGCTCGTTCCGTCATATATAACAGAGACGGACTTGATTAAAATGTAGAATATTAATGGAAAATGTGAAATGTGTTTCACATTCATCAAACTGCAATAAGTTCTGAGGCGGTAGACATCTTAATTTATTATTTTCTGACAATATTACATGGGAGTGCATATCGAGGGCTTAAAGCAAAAACATAGTACGGCTCTATACAATGTATAGAGCCATACTATGTTTTAGCTCTAAGCCATCGATATGTAAACGATAGAAAAACACATTTGACAATGGGTCGTCTTAGCAGCACAATGACTTTTTATCCCCTTTCTATGGCAACGGAGCAGGTGAAAAAAGGAAACGCCAATTTTTAGAGCAGTATGTTAAGTGAAATACTTCCGCCATTTTTCGACCAAAATTGGTGACTATGCATGCAAAATACTTACTGAGAATAATTGGAAAACATTTCAAACACAAATTTATGAAAAGTTGGTATATAGAGAATAGATGGTTGGTGTCTTGATATGGAAAAGTTTATCGGGCAAGGCGTAGGAATTTATCTGGTGAGCCGAAGGCGAACTAGATAAATTCCGAAGCCGAGCCCGATGAACTTTTCCATATCAAGACACCAACCATCTATTCTATTTATCTTGTTACCACCTTTAAAAAGAATTCGACTGAAAAATGTCCATAATAAGTAAATGTAAGTTAACCTCTCTCCGCCGAACATTGTGATTTGACCCGGCTGAGGTGAGGGCATCGGGGTCGACTTTTTAAATAACTCGCACCATTTAATTTAGAATAGACATAATAAGAACGAATTAACAAGAACATCTATAACTTTAACCTCAAACAACAAAGACATACCTTGATCATCGAATATAATTTGCCTAGATTTGTCGATCTTGTCGATCATTCAATTAACTCGTCGAAGATTTTCTGACGATTCGTTGTCATGCAGCAAAAACAAAACCAAAAGTCATTTCCACCCTGATAGAATATCACAGGATGGACAAAGCTTGAGATAAGTTGCCTAGCCGCGACTTCAAAAAGTACTCTCACTCAAATAATATCATTGCTTAATCCCCTAAATCCTTTTATGTTTTAAAATCCTGCTCATGAAATAAACAATGCCTGCGTCATGTATTGCGTCATCTCTACGTCACCGATGTATAATTCGACCGATGAAAGTTGAGAGTCGAGTATAATGTTTTTATTTGTACGAAGATTTAAATATTAATTGCTTAAAAGTAAGCTCTAGAAAGCACCCCTACTACTGCAAAAATAGTTCCGGCCGGTCACGTGATCAAGTGACATGATAAAGCTTATCACGTGACCATGTGACCTGATATCAACAAGTTTATCATACCCCCCTTTATTAGGCAGTATTTATAGCAGGTGACAGGATAAAAATGAATTTTCTAACATTTTCTATCCTTATCATTTTTGTTGCTATATCTGCCATATTTTGCAACTGAAACATTGCTTATAAATCGAACGATTTTCTACGTCATAGCCTTGTGGGTCCAAGACATCACTTTTATTTGCAACGCAAAAATATAGCAAAAATGTTCTTTTTAGCTAGCAAAGCGTTAGCTTTGATAGCTTAAGTTAAAAATTTTGAGGTCGTCTCAAAGTTCAACGAGTGCAAACTGCCACTGGAGGCTTAAACACTGAAATGCCTACGCCGTAAAAAGTCGATCTTGTGTATTTAAGCTCACTTCAGCACATCGTGTTCCAAATGACTCCTATCTGAGTCTTCACAGAAGTTGCAGACGACAATTTCAATTTGTTGAAAATTCTGAAATAATTATCTCTTTATGTAGTAAACAATGTGGAAAATGAAGAAATTACATGTAACAAGCAATTTCTTCATTTTCCACATTGTTTTCTACAACTATTATCTTTTTGGGGAAAAGAAGGGATAGTGTGGGAACGGCTTAATTCTTTGGTTACCTTAACCTAGTTTCTTTATCATGATAAAGTTTCACGAAGAAGATTATTGCACAATGCTTTGCTAGCTTTTGATTTTCGTAAAGTTCTTATTGGCATTTGGTTTATATGTTCCATGTCTAGAAATCTGGCCGCGGCCGTAGCGCAGTGATAGCGCGAAATACTCCAAGTCATAGGGTCCCGGTTTCGATCCCCGGCCGCGGCGAATATCCTTTCTGACATTAATATCCCACCAAAGGATGGATAATCTTAGTCGGATGAGAAGCTGGGGGATCGGAAAGGATGCAGTGGTAGTACTGGTGTGAGAAATACCAGGAATCCACGATTAGGTGCTCCAGCCGCCGCGATATAACTGAAATACTATTAGAAGAGGCGTTAAACCCCATTCAGTCAATCAATCAATCCATTTTTAGACAGGTTCTTTATCGTTATCTTATATTTCCATCTCTAGAAACAACATCGAATGCTTTTCTATTTTGTTAGAAAATTGTACGTGCCGCCGTCATAGCGCAGTTGGTACATGTAGCGCGTCGGGCTGTCAATCTAGAGGTTCCGGGTTCGATCCCCTCTTTTCATCCTTTCCGACTATTTGTCTCTCACCAATGGGTCATTAATCGTAGATCTATGTGGGATAGCAGCTGGAGGCTAGGAAAGGATGTAATGGTAGTACTCGTATGAGAAATACCTGGATTCCATTGTTAGGTGCTCCAGCCGCCGCGATATAACTGAAAGATTTATGAAAGCGGCGTAAAAACCAATTCAAACGAACAAACAAAACCGTACATTTTTATATAGAATTTATTTTAAATTTTTGTATAAGCCATTTCCGTACAGTGACGCTTTTTTACGTCTCTCAAGAAAAAATATGAACACATTGTGTGAAAAGAAGAAATTGCTTGTAACAAGCAATTTCTTCGTTTTCCACAATGTGTTCTACCAAGAAAATCTAAACTTTCATTAACTTTAACCCATTCCAACTCAATCCCTCCTTTTTACACCCCTCGAGAATAAAGCTTTGGAAAACATTGTGGAAAATGAAGAAATTGCTTGTATCAAGCAATTTCTTCATTATCCACAATGTTTTCTATCCAAAAGGACGGAAAAATTCAAAATTTCATCAACTTGAAATTGTCGTCTGCAGCTTCTTTCAATTTGGACCAGTCTTATATTTTGCTGTGTTGGAATTGGTTAAATCGACGTCTGTAAATCCTTTCAATTTAGACCAGTCTTAAGTCTAGTCAGGTTGAAAAGAAATAGCATTATCTTTTTTTGGTTACGAAAAAGCTAATGAATATTTATCTATCACAATAACACGTAAAACGTACGTCTTTACGTCATAACATTTGGCGTTCTAAATCCTCCGCGATGGCGTCAAAGCAGATTACTTTTAGCATACGATACGATACTCAATGAGATGATTCTAATGAGTGCAAACAGCAGAGGATTAAGCGAGTCGTATAATCGATCGAAATAATCCTACATAACTTTCATAATAAAGTGTATTAACCGACCAATTTTTTTAAACGACCACTGTTTGGTAGTCACTTCAGTAGTCGCTTAATACGAGCTTTACTGTACGTGACAGGAAATTTTTGCGGGACGTTGAAGCATTTTTTTAGATTCTAGTTATCTCTAAAACAAAGTCTTTTTCGGGGGCTTTGATGTTATGTGTACATGTTAAGAACAGAATCATTCCTAAATTGATTCCGTGAATAAATAAATCTGTCGTCAACTTAATTTATTCAGAGCGTTTTTTTTTAAATGCTTCTTATTTAATGCCTTTAATTTGAATAATAGTAACTTGGTGAGATCACAAACAACAATCAACGAATGGAAATGAACTGGATTTTGTTTTTGGAACATTATCCTATTAACACGTCATTCCTTATCGGAATATCATCATTGGGCGAGCAAAATATCGTAAATACAGCTCGAATAAAGATGTATCTACGATATTCTGCTCGTCCAACGACGATATATACTATAATCACGAGGATTAGAAGTTCTACCAATCAATCGAGATCAAGACTGGGTTCACACTACAGATCTAATCATCTCCTCAAATTGCGACGACCGGTTGGTAACATGTGTTTTATTCTGGAAGAACCACCGGTGTGGTATACCTTGGTCGGCAGCGATGACGTATCTATCCTAAAACCTTTGACTGTTTAGACCGAGCATGTTACGCTATGGATAAATGTCGAGTAGGAAGCGAGTTGGTCGGAAAGGGCGTCGAAATGGTCGAGAAGCAACCGTATGGATATCTAGTTTAATATAAACAATTTCAATTATCCATCGATACCCGATTTGGAAAGTGGGAAGGGATCGAGAAGAGATTCAATGGACCGAGTAAAGTTAGTAATAGAAATCTGTTTGTGACCGAATCCGCCGGATTTACGGTTCGTATCAATATTTCAATAGGATAAATGTGGATTGATTGATTCAATAGGGTTTAACGCCGCTTTTAACAGTATTTCAGTCATATCGCGGCGGCTTGAGCACCTAACAATGAATTCCTGGTATTTCTCACACCAGTACTACCACTACATCCTTTCCTAGCCTCCAACAGCTATCCCACTTAGTATTACGATTATGCACCCATTGGTAAGAGACAAATGTCTGAAAGAATGTGAGCCGCCGCCGGGGATCGAACCCATGACATCCCATGATTGAAGATAGGGAATCTGATGCGCTACCGTCTGCGTTATTACGGCGGCGAATGGAGTTTGAAACCTTTGTTGTAGGTATAATGTTAAGTATGCATGTTGTGAGAGGCTTACAGACAGACTGACAGAAAAACAAATAGACGGACAAATAGACGGACAGCTGTTAAAATATAGCCCAGATCTAAAGGCATACATTGGATGGTACGTTTTTCTGCACTGAATTACGGGAAAGACTGCGTTGAAGAATTTTATTGAAATATTGTTAAAAAAAGGACGCGAATTATGAGTTTCTTAATTTCTCTTCCACAGCGATAAAAGAAATTATGGAGACGCTAAAACCATTACAGAGGTGTCGACAGAATTCAACAGTAATAGGTACATGAATAATATTCCATGAGTTATCGCCTCATTTTCACCGAAATTGTCTCCCCTGGGAAATGATAACGAAAGAATGAGTAATGAGCATTATTAGCGTACTTGCCAGCACGTGTTTGTTGTGTGATTATTAACTGTCAGCGGACATTATAACATGTAGATTCCAGAAATGATTGTTTCCAGTATACCTTACCTGTGTTTTCGTCGGCCGCGAAGTGTTGCGAGAAATCAGTCTTTATTGACGCTACATTAGATTTAATACTACCGTGGTTTTACTTCAGGATGTGAAATAAAGTGAATCCGTTTGATTTCATTTTTTTCCGAAAGTTTTTTGGTCTTGAAAGAAGAGTGGTCTTGAAAGAAGAATAGTATATGATGACGTAAAGAAATAATCGACAAAGAGTTGATATTCACTTTATTGATAGTTAGAAGAAATATATTTGAACGTTTTAGTAAAAAAAAAAACAACATACAATATCAATATGGGCAGCTTCTCACAATATCTGCAAATTAAACAAAATATTTTATATGACAGCACACTTTGTTTGTAGAAAGGGAAAACAAGTTACGGAGTGTAGACTTGGATTAAAAATAGAAGAAAAATCATTCCAAACAGATGTTCATTTTTCATCATGTAACCACATCAAAAGCTAGAAGGATAGATTCACTACTTATTCACAATACATATGGTTGATGCCAAAATCTCTCTCGGTGCACAAAAACAGGTGTTTTCTACAAGTGTTTTGAGCACTGATGATCATTCTAGATACATAGATTATAACGCCAGATGAAACGCACGGAATCACAGGACAATGTGTAATAGAAAATGAGGATTAACGAAAGATTGAAAGGTTTATTGTGTTAATAATTTTGGAATAGAATGTATGGCTGAACGGTTGGATAATTGAGTAATTAGGATTACTCAACCGTGTAAATGACGTCAGTTATTTCGATTGAGTTGTCATAATAACTTTGTTACAGTGTCGGAAAAATAATTAAGTGTCTTTCACGTGTAGGTTATTATCTGGAAACAAGATCTACTGACAAAGTGTCCTAACATTTCAAGATGATAAAGGGTTACAGACTGTAACCGTCTTTCAATTATCAAGTCTTAATATTCTCTCTTTTTTAACGTGTTTCCACGAATGATTGCAACGGTGCCTTTTCTTTGTTTTTGAAAAAAATATAGATAAAAATCAAACAATCGAACGAACAAATTTTGTACAAATGAAATAACGAAGTACATCGAGTTACACCATGACGCGCGTGACTCCTTTCCCGGAACATTTTTATCTTCTTTCTTAAAAGGCTATCAAAAGTAATTCTCGGGGAAGAAAGCCCATAAATGAGGAGTTGATAGGCTTCAAGTTGGGGGTGTTTGAAGCCAAACAAAGTAGATAAAACGATATAGTTATTAACATTATAATCATCACAAAAAACATCTGTGCTCGGCAGTTTCACAGTTTTACCATAAAATATCGATTCAATCTCCGATATTTACCAACTCGCCTCAATATGTCGGTAGTGAGCGTCGAGCCAGCCAATGAAAACAAGCGTATTGATTCCACGGAGAATCTCCTCACCACGCCAGTGAGTGAATGCAGAAGTGAAATTGACGAGAACAATGACACACCATCTGTTGACGGACTACCCCCGCAACATGACGCTGACATGGACGCAAAGGGCCAGCATAACAACTCTTGTGCCCTGACGGTAAAAAGTCCAAAAGGTTCATCTGCAGGGAATAAAAACTCAATTAGTGATGGGAGAGTGAATCGTGCTTATACATCTCCTGACATTGAGTTACAAAGTTTTACAAGCAATGAAAACCCACCAGATTCGCGTAAATTGACAACAAACATTGAAAGCCGTCCAAATATGACGGATGCCAATACGCTACAACCTTCACACAATTTACCGCGTTCACAGATGGATAGTCGACCAGGTGCTTTATACAGCACCTTGCAAACACAGATTAGTTTGGATGAGGATAGCAGGGAACTAAGAGCTCATTCCAGTGAAGAGAGGGAGGATTCGCGACATAGATCGACCACAAAGGAAAATATCTCGGATATCTCCGACATCGGGGCGGACTTTATGCGTGTGAATGGAGCTATCGGCTCCTTCAAGCAGCTACAGAAGCCGACCTCGATGCAATCCCTGCCGACCTCGAGCAAGATGAGCTATACCTCCGAGGATGCAGGGGTTGCGCTTGTACAAACTGGGGAATTCCCACCTGACAGGTCGAAACAAATTCGTCAAAAACCTAATGTTGGATATAGATTGGGGAGGAGAAAGGAACTTTACGAAAAACGTAAAAAGATTTCTGATTATTGTTTAGTGTTTGGAATGTTCGGAATTGTAGCAATGGTGTTAGAAACGGAATTGACAATGGCGAACATTTATAAAAAGGTAAGAGATTTTAGTATCATTAGCCTAACGTTTTCCTTTATACAGTAAAGTTATCAATATTTAGTCACCATTTTAAATTGTCGAAAACGATTAACCCATTATCAGGCGACGAAATTTTAGTCTGGTCAAAATTGAAGGGAATTGCAGAAGAAAATTATTGTATATGAAATTTTAGATTTGTTCAACTATCTAGATAGAAAACATTGTGGAAAATGAAGATATTGCTTGCTGAAAAGCATTTTTTATTGTTTTAACACAATGTTTTTCCAGTTGTTTTTCTTGAGGTTGCGTCAAGAAGTGTCATTGTGTGGGAAAGGTTTACATAATATAAAAAAGTGAATACATCATTCTTTACTAAGGAAGGTTATTGTTGAAAAAGAAATATCACTCATAAAAGCTGTTTTTCCTTTCTTTTCTATTGATGTTTTTCTTCATGTTAAATACAGGATTTTTTTTTCAAAAAGGCTGCCCTATCTGCATGGCGCATGGGTCAAAGGTCCGCTCCAACTCGTGCGCGCTAAAATACATGTACATGCATAAATAATAGGATTCATCCACGGAATTTAGGCGCACACTATAAAAAGTGGGTGCACAGTGCACTACAAGTGCACTCACAAAATGAATGCCCACGTGAGCTTAAAGATTGAGTGTATACGCTTGATTTGCACGGCTGTACCTGTTTTTTTACGCGCGCATGCATACTATTGTGCTTACGCAACTTAGAGTTAATTTTGGGCCAAAACGGAACACAATTAATCTGCACTGACATTCACAAAGCAAAGAAACCATTATTGTAAAAGAAGAAAATTCTTGTGATCAATAATTCTCTTGATCCGTGGTATTTTCCTCGCTCTCTGTTTTTAACCGTCCTAATTCAAAATGTATTGAAAATAGAAACACAACAATTGTGTTCCATTAGAAATGTTTCATTGAAAGAAAACGTGTAAAAGTCATTACTAAAACATATACATGTTCTTATGTAGCATTGAAAAATATTTCTTTATTCAGTTTAGAACTTTAATTAGGGACAAGAAATGTTAATTTCTATTATTTTCATTTCTAAATGTTGTTACATACTATTATCTATTTAATAGCCCTTGTCTTTTTGGGTAGAATACGAAGTGGATAATGAAGAAAATTGCTTGTAACAATCAATTACATGTAATTCATTTTCTTCAATGATTTCATACAGTGTTTTTTGAGTGGCGAAAAAAGCGTAACATGTGTGAGGATAATTAGATATTTACGGAAGGGAATACCAATCGCAATATAGCACATGTCGCTAAACAAGGGCCAAACAATCTTGAAGGGTATCCATTTCAAAACCGTGTGTCCCAAAAATAAGAGGTGCACACACAGTTACGTGCAATTTTAGCATATTTTTTTTGTGCACACGAATTAAAGCGACTCTTGCACAGCTTATGAAAGAAAAATGTTGCCTCTCAGATTTCAAATTTACATCTGCAACTAACATACTTTCATACATTTGTAAGAAGGAGATTTAGCTGATTTTGTAATGAACATCACTGTTCATAACAGAAAAAATAAAGAAAAGAAGAAAAAATATTTCGAGTTACGAGACACCAAATAAGTTAGCGAAGTACAAACCGAATGAAACCGGAATTCATCGGATAATTACCTTATACGTCGATTTCACTGAAAATTGCCTTTTTTGTTGTTTCAATGCCATATCAAATATGCCATTGGCTTCCGCTAACAATACAGGCCTTATCAACATTACCCGAAACCTAACTACCTCGCCCGATAAAGTCCGATGTTCTAAAGAAGGAAAGAGGGAATATATCGCGTTAGATTACTTTTATAACGATTTTAGTAGATTTAACACGAAAAAAGATATTATCGTAAAAATGACATTAATAACTATTGGAAAGCAGATAATTTTCCCTTATCAATTTTTCATTAAAATTTGTCTAAGAGCCGCTTTGATGACAATACTTCATAGGTATTTCATGTAAAATCAGATATTTCAAATAGTAAGAGATCCCTTGGTGCCTTCGTCATTGAAATATGTAATCAACAGGCTAATGGAAGGAATATTAAACAAAATATTTTGTAGCTATATGCACAAATGAGCCTTTGACATTTCCAACTACATTACGTGTGTGTGAATTGCAGACACTGCCCAGCATGGATAGTCTCTCAGTGCATTTCGAATAATTGCTGATCAACTAAAGATGGTCAACCCAATACTAGACGGCAAAATTTTGGACTGGTCCAATTTGAAAGGAGTTGCAGACTACAATTTAAAGTTTATGGAATTTAAGATTTTTCAACTTTCTGGATAGACAACATTGTGTGAAATGAACAAGCAATTTCCTCATTTTACACAGTGTTTTCCCAAATGTTTTTCTTGAGGAGCGTTCAAAAGCGTCACTGTGTGGGAATGGGTTAAAGTTATTAGTGACAGTCTCTGCTACACTGCCAGGAGGTCCCGAGTTTGGGAACGGCTTTCGATCTTATTTTTTTTTTTCATTGGGTCACTTATTTGCGCGACTACTGGTGTATTATCCATGAAGTTGAAACTAGAGAAATTAATGTAAGCAGTAAGAATTTGATTCTCTCTCGGTTGTAAATAAGTTTAAACCAACTCAGTCTTCGGTCAGTCTCTATAAAGCACACATTCAGTCCGTGCACATGCAAAGTTTGATATGAGGTCTGACTTCGAGTCTTGGTATGAACTGTCACAAATAGTCCGATATCCATTTCGTATTGCCCCATATCCATTTCGTATTGTCCCATATCCATTTCGTATTGTCCCATATCCACTTCGTATTACATCTATATTACAAATTGGATAATTAAATTTCTAAGACTTTTAATCTAGTAATACGCCTGTTTCTTAAACCCATTCCCACATAATGACGCTTTTTTACGCCCTCTCAAAAATTAGAAGAAAAAGAATATATCAATTGGGAAAACATTGTGGAAAATGAAGAAATCGCTTGCAACAGGCAATTTCGTCATTGTACATAGTGTTTTTAATCAAGAAAGTTGCAAAAGTCTAAAATTCATAATCGTTTTAATAAAAGTTTTCGTCTGCCACCCGATTGAATTTGGACAAGTCTAAAATTATGTCGTCTGGTAATGGGTTAATAATCACTTGAAATAGTTTACTCCCTTTAGAAGAATTAGAAACAGACGAATATAAAGGGACCACATATTTCACTGTGAAACTGATCAAATTTTCCGAATCTCTAGTTTGTTGAACCTGGTTGATTATTGATTCATCCAATCACTGTCCAATTTCTTCCAATTTCTTAGAAATTTTATCATTTGCGTAAAAAAATATTTTACCCAGAAGTTTAGCTCGAGTGTCATTCTCTTTCATTTGTCGGACATATAATCATATCCAGCTTTCTTTTTTAAACAATATTCAACGAGGACTACAATTACTAGTCTTCGGGGTTGTTTTAAAAAAAAAAAATGTTTTCAAAATCATACATGAACATCCATTTCTCCTTGAAGGATTCATATTTCAACTTTTTACTTCGAACAATAGGTAGACGGTGCGGCGTTACTAAGCAACTTGAAGAAATATCAATAGCGTTTCATGTTTTTTTAAGATCTCACTTCGGTTGTTTGAAGATGAAATACCATAAATTGTAAGCAGGGTGGCTTTCAACCACAACAACAATAGAAATATTTTCAAAATCAAAATTGAATATCCATTTCTATTAGATGAAATGAGCGCATGTGTGACATTTCCAACCATTATACATCTGCGCCAAGTGAAGACTCAGATCAGCCTGTGCATCCGCACAGGCTGATCAGAGTCTTCACTCTGCGCTCTGCAGATAGATACTGACCCAATTTTTTTTAAACAATCAGCGAATTTTCTCATTACCCCGAATGGCTGTCCAGGATGCTCAATGTGTGCGAGTCACGCACATGCGAAATGGTTGTAATGTCACGCATAGGCTCGAATCATATTTCAACTTTTTACCTCGAATAAACGACAAATCGAGTCGATGCTGCAAAGCAAAGCAATATGAAGTAGTATCTACATAAAAACCAGGGGTTGAACAGGAACAGGATGATTATAAAAGATGAAATATAAATCCTTCGAATATGTATTTCCATTAGATGAATTCATATTCCATCTTATTACCACTGACAATCGGTAAATCGACGATGTTTTGAATCAACGTATCAATACCACTTTACGTTGCTTCAAGATATAGCCTCGAATGTAAAAAGATAAAATATGAATTGCTCAAGTAGTAGGCAGGGTTGTTTTCAATAATAAAAACAACAAAACAAGAGCTATCAGAGGACAGCAATGCTCTAATATTCTGAATGCTGGATAGTAACAACAATTCAATGTCGATATTAGACATAATGCCTCAGTAGTAATAGATCAAAGTTGAATATCCATTATTCATATTTCATCTTATTACCGCAGACAATAGGTAAATCGATGCGAAGTTTTGAAGCAACGTGAAATAGTATCAATACCTCTGTATGTTGCTTCAAGATATAACTTCGATTGTTATATAAATGAAATATGAATTCTTCAAATAGTAGGCAGGGTTGTTTTCAACAATAAAAAACAACAATAATGTTTTCAAAATCAAAGTTGAATATCCATTATTCATATTTCGTCTTATTACCGCAAACAATAGGTAAATCGAGGTGAAGTTTTGAAGCAACGTGAAATAGTATCGATACCACTGTATGTTTATTCAAAATATAACTTCGATTGTTATATAAATGAAATATGAATTCTTCAAATAGTATACAGCGTTGTTTTCAACAACAACAACAAAACAAGAGATATCAGAGGACAGCAATGCTCTTCTATACTGAGTGTTGGATAGTAACAACAATTCAATGTCGATATTAGACATAATGCCTAAGTAGTAATAGAGATAAAAATCTACTAATTATATTGCAGGTCAAACAAAAATTTTCAAGTCCAAAAAGGGTTGAAATACCACTAAAATGAATGTCTGAGTAATGAATCTTTGCCTAGAAGATAATATGGTCACAAAGAGTTGTGAAAAGTTGTAAAGCAATATTATTGGTAGAAAGAGAGTTGTTAGTTGACAGTTGCATATAAAGTTTAACCAAGATATTCTAAGTCTAAAAAGGATTAAACTTCCACTGAAATGAATATCAGAGTAATGATTCTGTTTCTGATATTATTATTACAAAGCATGTGCAAAGTTTCAAAGCAATAACATTGGTAGAAAGAGAGATATTAAAGATATATGACAGTTGCAAGCAAGGTTTAACCAAGAATGTTTGGTCAAAAAAGGATTAAAACTCCACTATTATATATGTAGTTGTAATGATTCTTTGCCTAGAAGATTGTATTATCGATGAAAAGTATGTGCAAAGTTTCAGAGGATTAGCATTAATACAAAGAGAGTTATTATATGATATATGAAAGTTGCACGCAAGCTTTAACCAAGGAGGATGATATAATTGCCACAAAACATGTGCAAAGTTTGAGAGCAATAGCATGAGTAGAAACGCAGACAAGACACTTGCACGTAATTGTTAAAAGATGAAATATAAATCCCTCAAATAGTCTGTGTGGTTGTTTTGAAAAAGTCTTTTCAAAATCAAAGTTGAATATCCATTCCTATTACATGAATTCCCATTTCATCTCATTAACGTGGACAATCAGTACAGCGAGGCGATATTTTGAAGGAATGTAACGTTGTATCGTTTTACTGACGATATAAGTGCTTAATATGTCCCCATTAATTTCTACACAACCATTCTAAAACCTAGTTCTTGGATTGTAGGTTAAGGATAAAAAGAAATTAGAATATTAAAGTAATCATTAATATATTATACTTTGAAGGAAAGTCTCCAAAATCATTCCGTCGATAAGATACTAAAACATCAGTAACTAGTATGTTTCGATATTTTATGGCAAATTGAACCCATTACATGGTCTTGTTTGTTAGTGTATAACACATGTTATTAATAACGAACGATCTCATGCTTGTAAATAAATGTGAAGTATATAAATATAGAGACAGAGGTCTAGATAAGAAGAGGGCAACAATATTCTAGATTCCTTATTTCTCAACGAAATTCTATATTGAAGTTACTCATTTGCATCGTCTCGTTGAGACGATTCAAATGATGACCTACAACATAGGGTTCATGGCAATATTGGTGAAATATTTAAATCTAAAATACGAATAACGCCGTCTATCTGCAGCTCTGAGAGAACACTTTGAATACACGCCAGAGTACTAGACATTATTATAATGATTGTATTTACTTTTTCGAGTATTCGAAGAAATTGATAACTCCTCCGTTTTCAAAAAGATCTATTGCTGTCATAAAGTGTTATTTTTTACAGTTAAAGGGGATATCGATGTTTTTTTAGTTCACCTGAGGACAACGTGCTGAAGGTGAGCTATTGTGATCGGTATATGTTCGGCGTCCGTCTGTCCATCTGTCCGTCCGTCCGTCCGTAAACAATTATTTTAAGATCTTCTCCTCCTAAAACGTAAGGCCTAGAGCCCAGATGTTTTGGTATGTATCATCAACTATTGGCCCTCTAACAAAATACTTCAAAGAATTACTGTCAATCATCATATAAATTCATACTTTTGGCCCTCGAGTCTTCTAAGGGTGGTGGGTTAAGGCAACCAGCATTGTTTGTGGTCCGATTCGCGTTATCGCAATATCTGAGTGTATAAATAATTTTTGCATAAACCATCGAACTATTATTATCTTTGTGCAAATGGAAATATTAGGAAATGTAACCGGGGATATCAGGGGTCAGTGGATGGAGCCGAAAAATTGCGATATTGTCTAGAATTATGGCGGAATAATCTATTCGACGACGAAACCGATGGTTCTGTTGGCGTGTGGAAGACCATTATATCACCGATATAGAGATTTGTTTTTCTCACAATTCGATGTCATTGAACCGGCCAAGACAGGTTTAGCAATGAATTACGTTATGGTTGTCATATCCAATCAATTAACTCCCCGCACCATTCTTGAACATTTTTATTGGACTCCAAGGATTTAACCTACATTTGATCATTTTTTTCTTTATAAATGAGATAAACGTTAGCCATTTTACGTCCGCTTTTGACATGAATGGTATCTAATTTGTACATTTGTCTAGGTCGTCTAAAAAAATCCCAAGCTAATCTGTCTAAAATAATTTTATAAGATTAGTTCTGCAGACGACAAATATTGTGTTCTCCCATAACTGAATGACCACAGATGTTAATCAAAATATGAATTGACCAATCAGCTCCAATCCGTTTATACCGGAAATGAACTTTGAATTCCAACATTTAATTTAAGCAATTTTCTTAGTTTTGCGACTTTCACACGGGGCTCCTAGTACATTTTATACATACCATACATACATACATACATACATACATACATACATACATACATACATACACACATACATACATACAAATATACATACCATACATACATACATACATACATACATACATACATAAATAGATGGGTGCATAATCGTAAACCCAAGTGGGATGGGCAGCTTGAGGGTAGGAAAGGATACAGTGGTAGTACTGGTGTGAGGGATACCAGGGATCCATTGTAAGGTGCTCCTGCCTTCGCGATATGACTGAAATAATTCTAAAATTGGCGTTAAACCCCATGCAATAAAACAATCAAACTGGAAACACAGTAATGGGCTATCATTTCACTTAAAGGGCAGGGAGAGGGGACAAAATGGCATCAATTCAGGGATCGCTGGCCCCGCCCACTGAGGTCCGATAGGCAGTTACATTTCGATATTAAACTGCTTAATTTTACAAAATTAATGGCCAGAAAAAAATGTAATAAAAAAGTGAAATGGTTAGTTGGCTTCCTTAACGTCGTAACTTCAGCATGGATAAGATGTAGTTACGACGTTTAAGTACACACACAAACAAACAAAAACGGAAACACTTCACATAATTGCCTACCAATACCGGAGTATTCACTTCCACTTGATTGGTCTATTGTTACGTTGATTGGAAGCAGCGTTTCGTCAATTGAAAGAAAAAATATAATTATCAGAGTTTGCAAAATTAACGGTTTTGACTACATTAAGCATTAAACTTTGGAAAAGCACTCTTTTTGGCCCCGTGTACGTTATTTGGAAATAGGTCTATAAAATGATTGAATGATTGCGCGTCAATTATATAAAACATCAAATGTAATGGAAGTCCTAAATCGACGACAGTCACGTAATTATGGTCAAAGAATTAACACTGTGGGTCGAACCGGGAACACATTAATGGGCCATTATTTCGTATTAATGGTGGACACAAAGCCATCAAAGTGATACAAATATGATATCGTCGGTGCACGAGCAAAATATCGTAACTACAGCTTTAATGAAGCTATGGTTACGACATTTTGCGCGCCCAGCGACGATATGACATTATAAACGATATTGTTGGATATGCCAGTGGCTAAAAATCTTCTCCAACCTGAAAAGTGAGTTCTTTTAACGCCAGAATTCTTATCAATTAAGAGTGCGTGGACATTCCAAATATTTTAGATCTGCATACAGCCTATACACTCAATAGCACTCAATAATTTATTATAATGTTGTTGTTTTTTCTTTTACTTTTGGGTTTGAAAACATCGTGTTTAATGAAGAAATCGCTTGATACAAGCAGTGTCTTTATTTTACACAATGTTTTTCCAAAACTTTTTTTCGGGGTCATAAAAAGGAGGGATTGTGTTTGAACGGGTTATGTGCAGACACTGAGTAGTCTAGAAGGCCACTCAGTGCATTATGAATACTCGCTCGACAATCCAGCTCAACGCTTAGCTCAACAGCGAAATTACTACCATATACTTACCCAATTTGCGGTCGAGCCAACTCAAGAAGTAGTCATCTTTTCATTTTTGCTGTTAAGCTGGATGATGAGCTTTATTGTTGAGTTCAACAATGATTGGGATATGCATTTGTTAGTCTTTCTGTTGTTCTGTTGTTGAGATAAGTGTTTAGTTGGAATGTCGAGCGAGCTTATTAAGCAGTCATATTTTTACTTTTCTGTTGAGATGGGTGCTAAGCTAGAATGTCTGTCGAGCTGACTCAAGAGTGAATGGGATATGCATTTGTTAGTGTTTTTGATGTTGAGCTGAATGTTTAGCTTGAATGTCGAGCCAGCTCAGCAAGCAGTCATCTTGTCACTTTTGCTGTTGAGCATGAATGTCGAACCAGCACAGCAAGTAGTCATCTTGTCACTTTGCTGTTGAGCTTGAATGTTGAGCTAGTTCCACAAACAGTCATCTAGTCACTTTTGCTGTTGAGCTTGAATGTCGAGCCAGCTCAGTAAATAGTCATCTTGTCACTTTTGCTGTTGAGCTTGATTGACGAACGAGCTCAAGAAGGAATGTTTTGAACTGAATATCGATAACTGGTGGTTTTGCCAACTTCGCAGACCCTTACCTCAATTGGAATATGGCTGCATTTTAGATGGGCTCTTTAATCCATTTCCATACAATGCCGCTTTTTGCCGCCCCAAAGAAAAGGAAAAGCTTTTGAAGACATATTTGACAATTGTTTTAAGCTATTTCTTCATTACCTATAGCATTTCAGTCTGAAAGATAATATTTTTATAAATTTCAGGAATTGAAAATTGTCTGCATTTTTTTCATTTGGGATCAGAATAAAGTGTGGTCATTGGTTAAGCAGAGCAAATCTAACGACATTGCGTTTAATCAGTTTATCAGTTCATCAAGTCATGCAGTCCACAGGTCTATATTTAGGTGCTATGCGACACGATATCGTGTGAAACAAACACTGTGACTCCGAACGTCATAACGTAGTCAAATGTCAGTAACACGACACTATGCTGGTGTTAGAATCGAACAGAAATGTTAAAGCATGCATACAAACAACGTCATTGATGAAGGGATTGATGCATCAAATGAACATTCGTGCAACTAAACCAGATATTTTAGCAATGGCATAGGCCGTTAAGCTGAATCTTTACAGTAACTATTCTGTAAATCGTTAGGCACAAGATTCGAGCCTTAGTTTTGATTACATCCCGGACGAACGTTGTCGCAGCTACTTTACCTATCAACAGACATATCGATAGTTGGCAATCCAAATTCCGTAACTACAGCTTATATTAAGATGTATTTACGAGGTTTTGATAGCACAAGAAGGACTTCAGCGTGAGCAATGATCCCCTATGGTATGCAGGGTTAGATTTGATAAATAGGCAAATGAGATCAATTATGTGTCATTTGACATATATTATAAATATTTGCTTTGTAGATTCCGATTAGTCAAGTCACATTCTTTGTATGTAACTTTATACATAATTAACAAATGCTTACAAAAGGAGGCTTTTTGACGCCCCCCCCTCCTAAAAAATCAATAAGTTAAACATTGTGCTAAATGAAGATGTTTAATTTTCGTCAGAATTATTTTCTCATCCCCTTTCTACAATGATTTTTTTATTTATTATAAAAACACAGGGTTATAACGAAAATCCAGATTTCCGGTTTATAACATATAGTTCCAGCCAATTTTCAAGTCTAGTCTAGTCTCAAACAACAAGGACATTGAATTCGACTTTTCTACACAAAAGCCTTTTTGCTGCTTACAGAAGTATAAATTTCAAAATATCAATCTTTCTAAATAAACATGATAGGGAATATAAATTACCTTCCGTTTTCTAGACTTCCGCTCAAGTAAAATTGACTAATTGTGTAATTAAGAAGGTATAACTCACGGTTGAAAACGATTTTTGGAGTATGTTGTCTAGAATTAACTCCACTAAATCAAGGTTACAACAAGTCTGCTCTGTATCAACCGAAACAGTGTGAGTTTTCTAGTTAAGATAGACTACCAGTACTGGACTAGAGACGACGTGTGACTTAGTAATATTTCGGTTTCACTAGTATTACTATAATGATGTAATATTACTTTTTTCTCTAAGTTTCAAATGTCACGTTTGACGATCTGAAACCTTAGGTGATGACAGACTAGAACGAGTTCGTAGAAATTCTGCCTGGCAATCCATAACAATTTAATATATATCTTTGAATATTCAAGCGTTTTGATTGGCTGGTTTTTTTTATACTCCCATGAACAAAATTTTGAGCACGAAACTATTTTGTATATTTTGCCCACAAAGTAGATCAAAAAAATTTACTCAAAACTAGTAAAATATTTTCTTTGTTTTGCGTGGTGAAATTAAATGATAAGAAGTGGGAGATTTGTTTTGTTTTCATTTAAGAGATGGTTTAAATATACATATGTATGGATCCGCATTTCGTAATCATTAAGTGTGTTTTAAGCTGTTATGTTCATTTGAGAGATGAAGAGAATATTTTTTTGTTTTCTTGGAGGTATGAACGAAAAAAAAAAAAAAAAAAAAAAAACTAATCACACTGTATGAATACATAAATGTTCTTAGTTCTTCACTTCTTATAATTTAATATCAGATAGCGAAAAAAGCAACAACTTTGCAAATTTTGTAATTTTTTGTATGTGACTATTTTGTGCGGAAGCGCGCTCAAAAAATTGTTTTATGAAGGCATGAAATTATTTTTCGACTAATCAGAACACCCGTTTTTAATAGAAGATATTAAATAATTTCTTAAAATAAGCTGAAAATGAAATATCTGAGAGAGTATTAACAACTGTGGAAAAGGGTAAGTCAAAGGTCAGATTTGGCGGATCACTGGCTCCACAACCTCATTCCGAAAGTAAGAGTCATATTTATGTTACAAAAATGTAAAATGCTTTGTCGTTGACCTAAATTTCTAGCAGTAGCCAATGCTGTAATTAATACGCCATGGAAACGACAAATAAGACAATTTTCGGTGAAATAGACAGATAACGTTTTTACCCGATGAACTCCGGTTCTATTCGGGTTGTACTTCGTTAACTTATTTGGCCGCGGTCTCGTGACGCGAATCTTATCTTTCTCTTCTTAAAGATATTAGCAGTTATCTTCATATCTCCTTAATAAGGTCAGCATGATTACCTTCTTCAAATGTCTCATATTATTACCGTTAGAATTTAAGAATGGACGGTAAATACTTTCATAATTTGTGCAATAGCAGCTTCTATGGTGATTAAAATTTGCCTCTAACGTGGAGATTATGTTTGTTTTGATGTTTTCTTCGTGATATTCAAGTACATGTACAATATTATCATTTGAAAAAATCACTTAACAATTTCCTGTTTTGCAAAATTTTATATCCGTCCAAATTCAAAGGTTTTGCAGACAAAAATTTAATTTGGATTAAATTAGAAAAATAACTAGTCTGTAGGGTAGAAGATGTTGTTGAAAAGGAAAAAAATGCTTGTAAAAAGCAATTGCTTCTATTCTATAATATTTCCTCATTATAAATTCAATATGTAATCAAAGGAAATTTTAAACAAGTTAGGCTCTATCTTTCACCCATTGTTTTTAATTCTTAATATTTAAAGGTGTATATATACTAAATAGAAATTTCTTTTATCATCTAAACATTATGTTTTTAGAGATGAAGAGAATATTTATTGTTTTCATGGAGGTATGAACCGAAAAACCTAATCACACTGTATGAATACGCGAAGCGTATTCATACAGTGTGTGATTAGGTTTTTCGGTTCATACCTCCATGAAAACAAAAAATATTCTCTTCATTTCTTATAATTTAATAGCATCGAGCGAAAAATGCAACAACTTAACAAATTTTGATACCTTTTTGTAGTGAACTATTTTGTGCGGAAGCATTCAAAATGGGTGCGTACTCAAAATCTTGTTCATGGAGGTATGAATTAAATTTTTCGACCAATCAGATCGCTCGTTTTTGATAGACGAAACTAACAATTGAATTATAAACAAATAAAGTCTACATTCGAGGTAATTTCGAAATAAAACACTTTGTGATATATTTTCTTAATTTACCCATCTTTGTCAGTCCTGCTACTGCTGTAACTCCGTCTAAAAATTTTGACCTGGAAAGGGTGTAACGACGATGATCTACCAAAACCCCGTATCTACAGCTTAGAATAAAGTGTAGTTATTAAGTTGTCGTAGACCACCGACGGTATATTTTTTGCTGATATTTAGTCTACAACGATAGAGTAAAGCTGCTCAAGCTGGTGTTATGGTAGGGTTATTCAATTAATATAATTATTTCGCAGAACGCAGGGAATATATCTCGCAGCGCACTAACATTTGTCAACAATTAATGATATACCAGTGGGAAAAGATGTCGTTTTTCCACCATGGGTGAAAAGTTCACCCCAGATTAATTTCAATAATTGTGTTTCTAATGAAAACGTTCTCAGCTAAATATAATGAACATTCTACCCCCTAGGCTTTCAAATATCAAGTGCCAACCTTTGGTTTCCCATCCCAATCTGCATGACTTATTGACTTATAAAATCTTTTACTTGAAATGGACTTTACTTTATGCCAGTGTGAGTAATGATCTTTGATTTGTCTAAATCAGTGTAAAATAAGCTCGTCTGTCGCAGAAAAAAATGTGAAATATATTGAAACGATTAAGGAAGTGACCAAACGCGGCTTTAAATAAAACAACCAGCGAGCTGTAGCTACGAAGTTTAGGTCGCCATCAAACTATGCTACTTTTTTGTTACATACTACTGGCCATACAATTTTCAAAATAACGCCGTTTAAAATCGAAATGGACTTCCTGTCGGAGTCAACGGGCGGGGCTTACGAAGTAACAGAACGGGGCAAGCGATTGGTCAATAGTTAGGTCGCTAGCCACGCCCACTAACTCCAATAGGATGTTTGACTTAAATATTAAACGGCGTTATTTAGTAAAAAAATAAATGGTCAGTAACATTTAACAAAGAGTAATCATTTTGGTGGACACACCAACAAAAATACTTATAATGAAATGAGTTGATTGGTCAATCTATTATTTGATTGACGGCGGCGACCTGTCATTTTAGTGTGTATGTTAAAGTAACAAACCTGCAATTCGAATTGTTTTTAAAAGTCTTAAATCGACTACATACGATCGCAAGCTTCCGACTTTTAATATTATACACAAAACTAATCAAAGACATTTACTTATATTATAAACACTAGTGGTTTATTGAACTCAAATGAGCCTGTGCGTGACATTTCCAACAATTTCGCATGTGCGTGACTTGCACACATTGAGCACCCTGGACAGCTATTTGGGGCAATTAGAATATTCGCTGATTGTTTAAAGAAGCTTTGGGTCAGTATCTTTCTACAGAGCGCAGAGTGAAGACTCTGATCAGACTGTGCGGATGCACAGACTGATCTGAGTCTTTACTTAGCGCACATGTGTAATGGTTGGAAATGTCACGCACGCGCTCAAATGATTGCTTCACCAGGTACTATGTATCAAAGTTGATATTTTCAATGACTTGAGCGATGCATTGAACACCCGAGATTTTCGTATTGAAAACTAAACTATTAAAAAGCTATGAAGAGATGCACATTCACTAGTGGTTGATTCTATCTCACATAAATACGTTCTAATCACAGACAGGTATTTTCAAAGCACTGAATCTTCTGTCTTCTCATTTCTTTTCATTGACACAAGTGCAAACTTTTCAATTGTCCTCAGTCTAGTACTTGTAATATTCAGTAGCTAGCTAACCCATTTACAGACGACACAATTTTAGACTGTACCAAATTGAAAGAAACTTCAGACGATATTTCAAATTGCGTATATGACACATGCTTTGATGATTAAAAAATAGAATGGTAAGTGGATTTTGGCCCAGAAGACACCCGGAGTATATTATACAGTAAAACTTATATTAAACGACTGTAAAATGGACCAAAAAAAAAGTGGTCGATTAATGAAACGGTCGCTTAAACCACCCCCTTTTTAATCAATTTGAAAATTTCGTTGATTTCACATGAACATTTCAGCGTAATTCCCACTCTTATGATGTTATAACTCGTGAGAATAGTCTTATCGAGACGGTTCTTACGAGTGCAAACAACATAGGATTTAGTTGTTATTTTTTTCAGGGCAAATGCATTCACTGTTTTACGGTTTTTGCTTTTAGTTAGGGAAAAGCAATTGTGGTCGATTCTCTTAAGAGAGTTGGTAACTCGAGTAAGATAGGTAAGGGCAGAGAGTACAAAGCGGTTAAATTCAAACCTAAATATTGCAGGCTTTTCATGCCCCTTAACAAGAATTTCATTGGACCAATCAAACCATGTATTTAAACCGGAAGTGAACTTTAAACTCCGCCCTAAACTGACATTTATAATAAGCATTTTTGTTGGTTTGCCGCCTTGATAAGCTGTAGTTAAGACTATAAGGTCGCGAAATAACCATTTTACGTTTTGTTACATGTTTTTGACCGTAAAATTTGCAAAATAACGACGCTTAATGCTGAAGTGAAATTTCCCGATGGAGCTCAAAGGGCGTGGCCAGAGATTTGTCAGTTTCATTGGACGTATAAGAGTAAAATTAGAAAGTTCTTTTTTCATAGGAATTCCTCATTTCCTTATTTTTTCTTTATTTTCTTCACAACAGTTCCAGTTCTAAATATAATCCTTTCGATTTCATTGCTAATTGACCAATCGCTGTCCCCGCCCACTGACTACCTAGGCCCCGCCCACTTACTCCAACAGGAAGTCCCTCTTCGATTTTTAACAGCGTTATTTTGCAAAATTTATGGCCAATAGCATATAACAAAAAAGTAAATATGTTGGTTGGTGACCTAAACGTCGTAGCTACAGCTTGAATAAGCTGTAGCTACGACGTTTAAGTCACCAAACCAACAATAAAGGTAAATAAAATGGCGGCCAATGAGTTGATAAGCTCAGGTCCGGGCTGAATAAATTATTTGATTGGTCTGTATATTCCTTGATTGACAGACGCGGTTCTTCAATTAAAACCTTCTCTCAATGCTATTTGGGTGGTGTTTAACGTCTTTTTGTTAACAATCTCACGTTCTTTTTCACGGTATAATTCCTTAATTCACATGCTTCCTTGGTATTACCTATACTTAGCTTTGGTCCTGTATATCCTGGGTCTTCTATCAAATCTCGTAACTAAAGCTTGGATTAGGCTTTGGTTACGAATTTTAGTAGAAAACCGACGATTTATCACCTAAGGACATACTGAATTAACAAGCGACGCGGTTAGACCTTCGGCACTTCCCGAATATTGTGATCTCCACAATTGATCAATCGTTGTTTGGTTGGCGACATGAACGACGTAACTAAAGGTTGCATAAGCTATAGATACGACGTTGAAGTAGCCAAGCCAACAAAAAAGGTTAACGAAATGACGGCGAATATTGGAGGTAATATCCAAGGTCCGGGCTGAATAAATAGTTTGATTGGTCGGTTGATTCCTTGATTGAAATCCGCGATTGGTGCATTACAGCTTAGTCAGCCATCCTCTTCTGTCGTATTTATGTCAATCTAGACCATTCTGGAATGTTGTCATCAGGTAATAGGAGTTAAATGGTGTTTAAGGTTCATTAAATCTGCAGTTATTTGCGATAATTACCGGACCTTGCAGTTCGATTGATCTCCGGATGTTTTTTGATCGTGGATATAAAAATAGATCGAATAGCTAAACACATTATCTCCGATAATGAGACAAGTTTCTATTTTCTAGACCTACGGGTTTTAGTTTTCACTGACAAAGAAAAACTTTGGCACCAGATCTTTCTTAATGCATACAAAATGGCATTCTGTCAAATATTGGTTTATTTTGCATCCTCTAAAGTTTTAACAGAAAAGAAGAGTGGGTTTAACCCTTTCCTGGCAGAATCCGAATTTTACGGCCTTTGAAAACATTGTGAAAAAAAAAAGAAATTGCTTGTCACAAGCAATTTCTTCTTTTTCCACAATATTTTCTACCCTACCAAATGATTATTTTTCAAACAAAAAATGTCATCTACAAAACCTTTGAATTCTGAAGGCCGGCAAAAATGTTGCGAAACAGGAAAGGGTTAGATAAATAAGTCTATAGCTGATCTAGTCCTGAGGGTGTCCATTTTGGCTTGACGGGAACCGTACATTTCTTATCAAAGAAAAAAACCATTGCTATCCAAGAAGAGACCAATCGATGTCTTTTTACTAGAGTTATTTCAACCTTTAATTGTCAGTTTTTTACTATTTCCCACACATCGTCGAGAAAAGTACACACAATGTAGTATATTTGTTTAATGGTTAAGGGGCGGGAATCACTAAAAACATGTTTTCCTCGATCTGTTGTAATTTTTTTTCACGTTCTAGTATAAATGTGCAAGTTAGTGTGATCGATGAAAGGTCATTTTTGTCTATAAAGGTATAGACAAAATTGACCCTTGATGACTCTCTATAACTTCTTCACCTGTATAGGCAAGATTGATCTTTGAACACTCACTATAACCTGCAAACTTGTCTAGGCAAAATTGACCTTTGATCACCCACTATAACTTGTACATCTATAGCAGTATAATATACTCACAGACGTTTACAGACGACACGAGCAATCTGTTTTTAACATTTAAGCCGGTTCTGCGTTTGAGATGAAAGCATGCATTCAACAGATCTATCTCGTTATATTAATTCAATCTACAGGGGGATGAATGTACGTATTGATTCAAACCATCAACACGAATAGTTATCATGTATTCTGGTTTGCTATACCGTCCTGTGAAACTAATTCAATTTCGTGCGCTTGCAATAGCTGTAATGTTCTAAACTTATCATCATTAATGAGATAAAGATAATATATAAATATGTATGTATGTGTGTGTGTGTATTCGCATGTAATAGCTCTAGAGCTGTAAAGGAGGCGGATGATCTAGTTCTAAACTTACCATCACTAAAGTGATAAAGATAATATATATATATGTACGCATGTATTAGCTCTAGAGCTGTAAAGGAGACAGGGGATATTGGTCTAAACTTATCATCACTAAAGTAATAAACATAATATATATGTGCGCATGTAATTGCTCTAGAGCTCTAAAGGAGACAGGCGATATTGTTCTAAACTTGTCATCACTTAAGTGATAAAGAGAATATATATGTACGCATGCAATCGCTTTTTCGAGCTCTTAAGGAGACAGTGGATATTGCTGTAAACTTATCATCACTTAAGTGATAAAGATAATATATATGTGCGCATGTAATAGCCCTAGAACTTTAAAGGAAACATGCAATATTAATTCAATTTCGTGCGCTTGCAATAGCTGTAATGTTCTAAACTTATCATCATTAATGAGATAAAGATAATATATAAATATGTATGTATGTGTGTGTGTGTATTCGCATGTAATAGCTCTAGAGCTGTAAAGGAGGCGGATGATCTAGTTCTAAACTTACCATCACTAAAGTGGTAAAGATAATATATATATATGTACGCATGTATTAGCTTTAGAGCTGTAAAGGAGACAGGGGATATTGGTCTAAACTTATCATCACTAAAGTAATAAACATAATATATATGTGCGCATGTACTAGCTCTAGATCTCTGAAGGAGACAGGCGATATTGTTCTCAACTTAAGTGATGATATATATGTACGCATGCAATAGCTTTTAGAGCTCTAAAGGAGACAGAGGATATTGTTCTAGACTCATCATCACTTAAGTTATAAAGATAATATATATGTGCGCATGTAATTGCTCTAGAGCTCTAAAGGAGACAGGCGATATTGTTCTAAACTTGTCATCACTTAAGTGATAAAGAGAATATATATGTACGCATGCAATCGCTTTTTCGAGCTCTTAAGGAGACAGTGGATATTGCTGTAAACTTATCATCACTTAAGTGATAAAGATAATATATATGTGCGCATGTAATAGCCCTAGAACTTTAAAGGAAACATGCAATATTGTTCTTAACGTGTAATCACATTAGTGATGAAGATTTTATTTCATTTTATTTCTTTTTTTTTTTCGGGGGGGGGGGGGGTCATTAGTGTATGGAACGTAATCACGCCTCTGTTTAAATTTACTTCGCGTGTAATAGCGTGTTAAAATCTCGCTCCGCGGACCCACACAAAAGTGTTTGATTAGCAGAGCTTAAAATATAGGGGGTAATTTTTTATTTTAGGGTTAAATATCTCAACAATAATGCTATAAACCCTGTGGTGTGTCATCGAGACGATTCAAATGAATACCCACAAAATAGGGTTTCAATTATAGGTAAGGATTATAATGCTGTTATACCCTTCGTATATAGACTCTAGGTTAGATTTTTCGCCTCATAGCTCAACAAAAAAAAACTATCTTCATTTCTTATATTTCAAGATCAATAATATAAAATAAAATTGGGAAAATGCCAGTTTATGAGTATTTTGTCAAGAAATAAATTGTGTGTAACCATACTAAATAGTTCTAATCTAAGTTCATTACTCTTCAACCCATTTCCACACAACACAATTTTAGACTTGTCCAAACTGAAAGAAGATGCAAACGACAATTTAAAGTTGATGGAATTTCATTTATCTATTTATTGTCTTTTTGGACAGAAAATATTCTTGATAATGAAGAAATAGATTGATGTTAGCAATTTTTCATTTTCCATAAAGATTTCCATAGCTTTTTCCTTGAGGGGCGTAAAAGGACATTGTGGGAATGGATTAACCCGACCTATTATGTAGCCTGAGCTAACTGTGTAGTTAAAAATTCAATCATAGAACCAGTTAACCTAAGATCAAATAGATAATTGAATACGCATATATAATTCTACCAATGAAGTATTCATGCAAACGTGCCACACGTTAAGTGTAAAACGCTGTACTTAGATTTGGATATCTCTATCATGCATGAACTTAAAAATAATTCTGTTTTTGCATTTTACGGAAGCATATAAGGAGATGCTGAATATTTCGTGGACAAGGTAGTTAATCCATTGTCCTTGTCCTTGCCCATAATCAGAGGTTAAACAACCTTTTCGTTTCTCGATCTTTACATGAATGAAATAACGCCTAATTTCCCTTATCCTTTCTCCTTGTCATGCTGAACCCGGAAAATTTCTGTTTGGGTAAGCGGTATAGACAAAGACCAGCCTGCACATGTAGTCTACACCACATGCTTGTCCATTGCAAGCTACAATTCTTTTTGGAAGTTTACAAATGAAATATAACAAGTGCTTCCAGTGATTTCAGTCCTTTGATTTCAGTGCAAATTTAAACAGGATTTTATTCAGCACGACAAGTGTTAAAACATCGATTGACCAATCACATCACTAATTTAGTCCAGACGTCAACCTTGAACTCCGGACATTAGACGACATTCATGTGACGCATTTTGTTGGTTTGACAACCGTAAAGGTCGAAACTACACGCAGCATTTATTGTTTTTTGTTTCATGTAACTGGCGATAAACTTAAATAACCCCATTTGATATTATAGTCGACCCTAGTGTGGGAGGTAAGTGAATGGGGCTAGCCGTTCGTCAATTGTCGATTCAAAAATGGACGTAAAATATTTAATTCTGTAATGCTGAGCCATTATTTCACAATATGAACTGTTTTCAGACGACGCGGCCTGTAAATTCTAGTCTGTGTGTGACATAGTGCAATATCGCTTTTACACAGAAAGTGAGGGAGGCATAGAACAACACGGGACAATACGTTTTCCAGGTATGCAGTACATAGATATTACACGATAACATGTAACCTTCTCTCCCGTGCAGAGCTCCAGATACTGACAGGATTTAATGCCTCTAACACGTTTCTATAGATGCAAAAATTTAGATTGGTTGCTGACGGAATTTTTATGATGACAAGAAAATAAAAGGGCTTTTAACCCATTCCAACACAACACGATTTTAGACTGATCAAAACTGAAAGAAGGTGCAGATTACAAAATCAAAATGATGGAATTCTAACGTTGCTTGATAGAAACAATTTCTTCGTTTTCCACAATGTTTTCCAAAGCTTTCTTCTATAGACGCGTGAAAAAACAGGGATTGTGTGGGGATGGGTTAAAGAAAACATTGAGAATAATAAAGAAATTACTTGTTGCAGAAATTTCTTTTTTTTCCACAATGTCTTCCACAACTTTCTACATGAGGGCCGTGAAAAGGCGGATTGTGTGGGAATGGGTTAATAACAATTGCCACGCTTTATTAAATACTATTTCTGTTTATTTGCTTTATAATCATAGGACTGAAAGCACGGGAAAAATATCTCGGGATTAGCCTGCAATTTATGCAAGATGCTTCGATAGTTTTCGCTTTCGCTAGTCCGCCAAACAACCCGCGTAAATACCGCTCAGTCACGGGGATATTTTTTTCCCGTAAAAAGTTGTCTTCATTGCCCGTGCAAACAATGCCGAAGGTTTGTGAATATTTCTGTTGAAGAATGAAAGCATTCGACTCGATTTGAAATGTAAACGGTTGAAATCGATAAAGAACACCACAAAACACGTTAGATCTAGAGGACTTCAGTATCTGTCATAAAATGTGGACTAATATCATTTGGCATTTAATAAAACAACAAAAACAACAACAAAAACTCGGGTATTTATTGAACACAACAACAACAAAGAAAAAAAAAAGAAGAAAAAGAAAAAAAAAAAACAGCGTTTTTTGACAACCTCAACAAATCTCCTTGAGATTTTAAAGTTTTTCTTGTAATTTGTAAGAATGCAATATAAACAAGAGATTTACTTAGAGGGGTATTATGGACCGAAAAAGCAGTCTTTCAACAATACCAACAAACCTATTTTTATTATTATTATTATTTTTTGTTTTGTTTTGTTTTGTTTTTCTTTTTTGCTGGGATCGGGGTACTTGCTGGAATCATTGTTAAATGAGCACGCACAACGTCAAGTTTTCATTGAGAAATAACGTTTTTTGACTTGCTTCACCCGCTCTATTCTCGGCCCTGATAACCTGATGTTTAAACGCAATTAAAACACTTTATTCAAGCTGTAGTAACGACCTTTTGCATGCCAAACGACGTTATCCGGTGACCGAAGTCGATGAAAATTATCTAAGATTTAGAATATTGCAATGTGTAGATATTTAACGTTGGCTACCTCGTTCGTAAGTGGCCATTGTTTTGGAATGTGTTAAAAGATTCTACTAATTCCAAGACTGCGTGACCTTAGTGTTCGTTCCGGTAAAATACCAGCTGTAAATTGAAATGGTGGGTTACATTTAGAATGACAGATTAACCGGAATTCTCGACTGGAACTCATTAGCGGTTTTTCTTAATGTAGGAAGAAAGAACAGCGTACTGTAAAGTTGTTGGATGTCCCGACATTATAAATAAGAACGCTACCATCTCGATTCAGTGTATATTGTCGCGAATTTAACACGAAGCTACATTATCATTAACAGATCACTCTTGGCATGCCCACTGGCTAGGAAAGGATGTTCTGGTAGTACTGGTGCGAGTATACCAGGAATCTGTTGTTAGGTGCTCCAGCCACCGCGATATGACTGAAAAAATGTTAAAAAGTGGCGTTAAACCCCATGCTAATAAACAAATCAACCTTTTGTCTGTAGATATATTTACGAGAGTGTAAGGCCACAATGTGCGCCGTTATTTTCACCCTTTCCCCCTTTTTTAAATCCGTCCAAATTCAAAGGTTTTGCAGAATAAATTGATTTTATTTGAAAAATAATCACCCAGTAGGGTAGAAATCATTGTGGAAAAAGAAGAAATTGCTTGTTACAAGCAATATCTTCTTTTTCCACAATGTTTTCTAAATTATAAAATCATAGCGACGTATAAACCAGTGGATTAAACAGGAAAGGGTTAGGTCTCCTTATCTGAGGGGCATTCTTGAATCGTAAAAACCCGTCATGTGTCTGGGAACACTCTTATAAAAAATGCAAATCTGTCCGGAAATGGAGGAGGAGTTTCGTTAACATTAAACCCTGCTGCGTAAAATGGCCAAACCCTGACAAGAGTCGCAAGGTCAGGCGACTTTGAAGATTCTGTGAAAAATTCATACTATTCGACCATAAGTGTAAGAGGAGATGTATTAACAAGCGGATGTGAACGTACGGACAGACGCACGTCTAGACGCACGTATGCCGAGACGGACGGAGAAGATTATACCAAAATTCGTCGGTGGCCTATAGAAACAAGCCAACCACTCTTCATTTTCGGCTATTAGAGGTCCACGTTGAATTCTAGATTGAGCTAGACATGAATTTCCTAGTATATTAAGTCGAACCTGTTATGGTTCATTCATATGTGTCAACTAACCAGATGGAACTTAGAAAGTCTGTGGTTGAATTAAAGACATAAACGAGTCCTCGAATAATTCCACCCATACCGCAAGTTAGAATTAGAATTAATTTTACCATATTTGTCTCGACAAAATAAATAGATATAAATATTTATGGCATAAATCGTTCTGTATGTCATTATTTCGTTCAATTGCGCTGTCCTAAATAGCGTGTATACAATAGCTAGTATAAACTATACGCCCGGAGAGATTTCAGGGGAATTTAATCAAGGTCCTCCCGCGGGATTCGGCAGCACGCGTGATAATCGAGTTCGAGTGAATTAATACATTAACGACGGTCCTATACCCATGCTAAATGACATATATTTGTAGAAGTGATAAGTGTTCTCTACTGCAATATATCTAGCAAATTGTCATTCTGTCTGACTACAGTACTTTAAGATCAAAGCATCTAGTGCCTCACCAATGGATGAATAATCGTAAACCTGAGTGGGATGGCAGTTTGAGGCTAGGGAGGATGTAGTGGTAGTACCGGTGTGAGAAATACCAGGAATCCATTGATAGGTGCTCCAGCCGCCGCAATATGACTGAAATACTGTTAAAAGCGGCATTTAACCCAAATCAATCAATCAAACAGTTCTCATGCCATAAGAATGAACCAAAGTTTGGTAAAAATGCCATTAACACAAGCGTTGTTTATCTCTCAGAGATGGAAACATTATAAGTTTTTTTTTTTTTTTTTACTTTTTTCAGTTGGCTGAGCAGCCAATGGCCTAATTTTTATTCTGTTGTAGTACATGTACATGTTCTAGTGTGAAAAATGACAGGAAGCCATGGTTAGGTGCACCTACTAACCGCGGTATTACTGAAAGACTTAAATTGACGTTTAACTAAATGCACTTATAACTAGTTTTCAATCGACTCTTCTTAACTTTTCTGAGATGATCCATTTCGCATGAAAAAACACAATTAATTAAGATATCATTTAGGATTATATTGGACTAGCAATTAATTCAAATGTATCACTTACAAGAAACTAATGGTAACATATTGGTAACATTGATATTAATACTTTGTTGTATGGAAAAGAAAATCTGTCATATAAAAACAACGAGAAAATAGTGCTAGAAGTCCAAAGATATATCAAAGACAGCAGGCGTTTCTTAAAAGTCCCTCTGTGTTAAAAACCCATATTTCGAAAAAGATACCCGTGATAAACGTATGTCTTACAGACAATTCTCATAATAAACATTGAAGAACACCATTCAACCACCCCCCTCCTGTAAAGTACTTCTATCTTTCAAAAACGCTTTCTTCTAACAATCATATGTATATAATATATGTTGTCATTTATTTAAAATTCAAGTAACCTATTAGAAATGTCAGTTAGTTACGCTATTGAATCACAAATAGGGAGAAGAACATTATAAGCTTATGCTTTCGTTCTAATCCTTTTTGCTTGATTTACATTTATCTGTGTCATTCTCATGTGTATATGTTTATAATGAAATTCATGCAAATAAAATATGTTTAAACTAAGAAACTAACGAATGATTATGTGTATTTTTAAACCTTCTCAAACCTAGTGGTAGCTTGAATTTCTCATTCAAAACAATTAACTACATCCATTTAATCTCCTTGAACTTGCAACATACTGAAATTTTCTCTCTCTTGCCTATACATTTCTATGCTGAGTAGTATGGGCCACCTCCGCGGTATACAGCTGGTATCCAGAGTACTAAAATGATAATTTCTGAATCCTACAATTGGTAAATGAAGCGAATCGAAGATTCCTGGACCAAATCGGCGAAGTGAGGTGAGCTGCAGCATTCCGATCGTTGAGCAAATTAGCCAGTTTATGTTGTGTACATGGTCGAAGCTAGAAAAAACGTGATTGGAGAAGATGATTTCTTATGCAAAAGGTGGTTTTATGCAATGAATAAATTGTATTGAAGTCTGACAATCTTCCCTTTTAAAATATACAGCCGAAGTACGGTAACGAAGCTTTAAAAATTATGAATTGAGCTTGATTAGGTACTACTTTTCCTACACCATACTTTGATCCTATAGGATTTTAGAAACTAAGTAACACTGATAAACGTTGAGACGTCCTCCAACAAAGACACTTTGAAAGCAATCGGTGAAACTATTGGCGGTACAATAGATATACTCAATCGATGGCTCAGCGCGAAATTGTTGTAACTGCCTATATGTTTATAGGCAGATGCAACTGTTTTGCACTAAGCCATCGAAATGACATATATTTGTAGAGACCCTACTGCAGTATTTCTATCAAGTGGTCTTTCTATTTTGGATATAGTTCTTTTATATCGAGGGCATTTTGGAAGCAGCCGGTAAAATAAACAGTGATCTTATACCCATGCTAAATGAAAAATAATTGTAGAATTGACAAGTGTCCTCTTCTGCAGAATTTCTAGCAAAGTGTCTTTAAACCAGACAAAAGTACTTTAAAACGAGGACATCTTGAAAGCAGTCGGTAAAGTGAAATTAAAATCCGATATATATGCAACCGACATTTCCTCTTCCGTTCATTCTTTAGGCATTTAAAAAGTAATTCAAAAGTCGAAGAAAAGAGAAAAGAAGTGGCAAAGTCGATGGTTTACTTAAATCGTTATGTACATGATCCTTGTCAACAGACATAGTCTAAGCCATTCCCACTTAATACCGATTTTATACTCCACCAAGACAAAAAAGCTTTGAAAAACATAGTGGACATAGAAGAAATTTCTTGTTACAAGTAAGCTTTTCATTTTCTTAAATGCTTTCAGGTGGATTATCGAGAAATAACGGTAGATTATCATTTGATAAACTCACCGCCTATCCAGTGAAATTATCAAAAACTTATGCCCCGCTTTCGTTCATTTCACCCTATCTGACGTTATCTAAGCAGAGCCAATTAAGTGACGTCATCATAAGCGTTGCATAGCAGTCACGCGCAAAATGACGCGCTTTAAGAAAACTTGTCATAAAATTTTCGCATTTTGTCTAATTTTTGCATTAAAGAAATAGAACAATCGTTTGTTTTTCGATTAAGATCGGTTGATATTTCATTTCATGAACAACAACAGCCATATTTTCACTCGTGGCTTCGCCACTCATGAAAATAAAGCTTTTGCTGTTCACTCAATGAAATATAAATCGATCTTACACTGAAACAAACGATTATCCCCTGTATATTTAAACCAAAAAGATAAGAATTTAATAATTTAATTTTCAGTTTCGTCTATCACAAACGAGCGTTCTGAATGGTCGAAAAAAAATAATCCACGAAAAAAGTTTTGAGTACACAGCCATTTTATTTGCTTCCGCACAAAAAGTCCCATACAAAAAGGTATCAAACTTTGTAACATATTTGCTCTTACCGCTCGATGCAATTAAATTCTAAGAAATGGAGAATTTTTTTTTTTGGTTTGTTTGTTTTCATGGAGGTATGAACCGAAAAACCTAATCACACTTATGTATGAATCCGCGAACCGAAAAACCTTATCACACTTATGTATGAATCCGCTTCGCGTATTCATACAGTGTGATTAGGTTTTTCGGTTAATACCTCCACGAAAACAAAAAAAATATGCTCTCCATCTCTTTAATGAACTGAAAACCGACGTTTATAATGAACTAAATACCGTCGTCTATAACTTGTTTGAATTTGGATCCGTCTAAATTGCTGACGTCTTTTAATATATTTAATATTTAATATTCTCAGTTGAAGATCGCGTGAAACTGTTGTTGTTGTTTTCTCTGGATAAAATAACTGTCGTGCAACTAAATCAAAAGAGTTTGTCTTTCAAAGATAGAGGCATCTATCAATTTATTTATTGCAATCTTGATCTAACTGTAGACGCTTAGACATTAAGAATATTTTCTATGAAGAATTGCTTAATATCGGACAATAAATCGGCTGTGTTTGAGGCAAATAAAGGTTTCGTGCATTTATCAAAAATATCTTTATATTGAAATTACCAGCGTAAACTGAGACTTAAAATGTAAAAATATTTGTTTTAAATCGCACTGTTTGGAAGAGACTACGTTTCAAAGGAATTAAGATATAATGACGACATAATGACGACATAAAGTTAAATACATCGAACCATTCCTTTGAGTTAGCTGCCTTTTCACTCATTGTCGCGTCATCATGGGGAATGGGTGACGTCCCCCTTAATTCATATATTGTAAGCATAATACGGTCTATCTTGTATTAAACGACCGCTCATGGGTCAACCAAAAATGGTCGTTTAAGACAGTGGTCGCTTAAAAACATCTTTGTGAAAAGAATGAAAGAATAACCCGACTGCATGCATAATTTATTTAAGAGATGAAGAGAATATTTTTTGTTTTCATGGACGTATGATCCGAAATAAACTAATCACACTGTATGAATACGCGAAGCGGATTCATACAGTGTGATTAGGTTCTTCGGTTCATATCTCCATGATAACAAAAAATATCCTCTTAATTTCTTATAATTTAATAGTATCGAGCGAAAAAAGCAAAAACTTAACAATTTTGATACCCTTTTTTAATAGAACTATTTTGTGCGGAAGCATTTAAATCGCCTTGTTCTCAAAATTTTGTCCAAGGAGTTATGAAATCGTATTTTCGACCAATCGGAACACCCAATTATGATAGACGAAACTGAAAATTAAATTATTACAGAATCCTTGCGAAATCCTATCCTGTTGGGACTCATTAGAATCGTCTATGTGAGACGATTCTAATGAGTGACAACAACATATGATTTAAGTATGATACATTTTTAGTAAATACGCCCGATTCTTTTTGTGGGCTTTTGATTTTGAAAAAGGGATTTCGATTGTGGTTGAATGATGGAAGTGACCGCTGAATAGAGGTGGTGGCTCGAGCAATATCGAATGTATATACGATGGGTGTTTTCTAGAACAGGGTGTGATTAACAAAACATGTTAGGCATCTTTTTTTACAAAACAAAACTGTTACTCGATTTTTTTCGACACAAGCTTATCTCAACCTCGTCCGGACCAGAAAAGTTAGTAAGCGAGCTTCGGCAAATTATAAAAAGAGGTTTGAGATAATTCTAGACGAGATTTACACATTATTGTTTCACAAAAAAATGAATCAAACTCAATTTGAAATATATTGAACATTTTCCTAGATAAGCTAGTAACGTGATAGACATTTTTTAACGTATTCCCAGGCAGCACGCTTGCTTTCATCCTTGTCGTGTGTAACCGATTATCGAACTCACGATATAGGTTAATTAAAGAGATAACTGAAACGCTGGTGATAAAAACTGAGACATGTTATGGTTTGAAGAAAATGGTGCATGTGGTTGATGTATGGCGGATGACAATCAAGAAATCAACCGACCAACCAAGGTCATTCAATTAGACGGGCAGTCAACTTTGAACTCCGACACTGAACGCTATTATGTGAAGCATTCCCGTTGGTTTCGCGACTTAAACATCGTAACTACAGCTTTGTAGGTTGCCAAACAACAGTTTTTACCTTTTGATTTTGGGCATGATCTTATTTTATTCATTTATTTCTTTTGCAAACTACCGCCGTTTTATATCGAAATGGAACTTCCTTTAGAAAAATATAAAAGTCACGCACGCCTAGAAATTCGGGCTTTTGTTTGGCCCCGTTAGGTTTCCGTATACATAGGGATAAATCTAGATCGTACTGATATCAAATGGAGCTATCCATTTATGCTGGTAATATCAAATTATGTAAAATACAACTATTTATTTTCCCCGACAACGACTCTACTATAATTTCCTCCTACAAACAGATTTAGGCCATAATAAAACTATCGACCAGAATACTAACGTCTAGGAACCCTTGACTGAAAAGTACAGTTTGTCTTGCTTAAACAGACACCTTTTGTAAGCGACCATTTGCATAAAGCAACCAGGATGTTTGCAACCCATCACAACTCAATTCCGCCTTTTTTTCGACCCTATCCTTAAGCAATGAAGTTAAGGAAAATTTTTCAGAAAATGAAGAAATTGCTTGTAACAAGCAATTTCTGCAATTCCAACATTGTTTTCTACACTTAAAGGTCAAGACATTTGAAATTCTAGTATCTCATAGTTGTTGTTTGCAATATTTCAATCAATTTGGGCCAGTCATTTCATCGTTTGGAAATGATTTTAAGCTCCCCTACTTTACACATACACAATCCCTCCTTTTTACGCCCACCTAAAAAAGGTTTTTGAAAATATTGTGGAAAATGAAGAAATTACTTGATACAAGCAATGTCTGCATTATCCACAATATTTTCTATCCAAAAATATGAAAAAAGTAAAATTCCGTCAATATGACGTCTACAACATCTTTCAATTTGGACTAGTCGAATATTTAGATGTGCGGGAATGGGTTAAGCTCTTGAAAGAAATTACATAAACAGGGGAAACCAACTTCTTAAGCATTGTTTGTTACCTTTCCTCAAGGGCAGCATGCATTTCAAGTTTGATAATTGATTGAATGGGGTTTAACGCCACTTTTAACAGTATTTCAGGCATATCGCGGCGGCTGGAGCACCCAGCAATGGATTCCCGATATTTCTCACACCAGAACTACCACTACATCCTTTCCTAGCCTCGAGCTGCTATCCAACTTAGGTTTACGATTGTCCTCCCATTAGTGAGAGACCAAATATACTGCTACTAAAGTCGCGGAGTTTAACCGATTACGACACAATCCAGCTTTTAACGCCCACAAGAAAAAAATCGGAAAAAACTGGTGAAAATGGAGAAATTGCATGTAACAAGCAATTTCTTCATTCGTCACATTGTGTTTTTTCCCCAAGAGACAAAGAATTTTGAATTTTTACCAACTTTTTTGAATGTGGATAAGTCTGAAATTTTGTCGTCTGGTAATGGTTACATGAAAATGAATAAAACCTTCATTAGTTTTTTTCTGCATCAGGCAAAAATCGGCTCTGCCATGACTTTTTTATTTGAGACAAGTTTGTCTTTACTCATTCCCACACAAGAAAATTTTAGACCGGTCCAAATTGAAAGAAGCTGCAGACGACAATTACAAGTTAGGGGAAGTTTAATTTTTCCGACTTTTGGGACAGAAAACATTGTGGATAATGAAGTCAATGCTTAATACAAGCAACTTCCTCATTTTCCACAGTGCTTTCCCAACTTTTCTTGAGGGGCATAAAAAGGAGGGATTGGGTGGCACTAGGTTAACAGAGTCTAGAAAAGCAAAGCAAATAAACAAGTCTCGGATCAGTGTGTGTCTAGTAGTCTTGAGTGCCAGGTTATGTTATTTTTGCTGTTGTTATTGTTGTTGTTGTTTTAATAAACTCTAGTTCATTCGTGTCACCAAAGGAAAAGTAAATAACGCGATATTTTAAATGAGACGACGTAATTGACGAAATGCGGCTGTACGTCAATAATCATTCGACCAACTATTTAGACTGGGTGTTCACTTTTAACTCCGCATTTTTTGTGAGTCTTTTATGATGGTTGGCGACTTAAACATCGTAACTAGAGCTTGTTCAAGCTGTAGCTACGACGTTTAAGTCGCCGTCTAACCATTATACATATTTTATGACATGCTAATAGCCATATTTTTTGCAAAATAATGCCGTTAAAAGGCGAAGCGGAACTTCCTGTCGGAGTAAATGGGCGGGGCAAAATAGGGCCTGCGATTGGTCAATTAAAGAGCGATCTTAATTAGTAAACGTTTGAGAAAAAAAACTATTCGATAGTGCACGCGTATCTACCACACAGGGCTTAGAACAGAAATACTGATTTTGATTATCAGCACGCACCTATATCTCCGTTGAATTACCCAATCACTTTTAGTTTTGAATCTGGTAGACATTAATGGCTCTGGAATTGTTCTGGAATTGGTTTGAACCGAGGCTGAGATGCGTGCAGATCAAGCGTTTGGAGTTAATGGACTTGTCCTTGAAGTCAATCAATACTCTTTAATCAGGTCGGCTAATTGATAACGGATTGGCTACACGAATCGACAGGGGGATCCGGAGTGGTTGATTGAATGTGGTCTCACATCACCTTTAACAGTATTTCAGTCATATCACGACGGCTCGAGCACCTAGCCGTGGTTTCTTTGTACTACCACTACATACTTTCTGAGCCCCCGTTTCTCATCCCTATTAGGTTAGACGATAAGCCACATATTGGTGGGAGACAAATTTCGGAAAGGATATTTTCCGCGATTGGGGATTGAACCCTGCACCTCCGACACGCCATACCATGTAAAGATTCTGACCCGTCTTGATAAAAAGGAACTTCTGAGAAACAAGAAAAGTATCGACTCTAGTCAGACTGCGCGGAACACATAGGCTGACCAGAACCTAAACTTTCCAGTTTGTGGATTTCTTGAATATTGAGAGCTCATTACCACATACTAATGTTTATTTACATAAAAGTAGACCTATGTGGGATAGCAGCTGGAGGCTAGGAAAGGATGTGATGGCGGTACTGGTGTGAGAAATACCAGGAATCCATTGTTAGGTGCTCCAGCTGCCGTGATATAACTGAAAGATTGTTGAAAGCGGCGTAAAACCCCATTCAAACAAACAAATTATTTACATAAAATGATGACGTCAGTGATGGCGTTTTCATTTTCGCTAGTCATCCAAACAGCTAGCGTACAATTTCACTCAGTCACGGAGATTATCGAAATCGTCCGTAAAGTTTAGTCATTAATGCCTGTGTATATGATAGTCAATTCCTAAGAATAGCGAATAATTTCTTTGAAGAATCGGAAGTATGTAAACAAATACGAGTTGAAATCAATAATAAAACTAATAAATAAGAATTCCGGAGACTTTCTCTCGCATCCCCCTTATGCATGCTGAAAATATTTTTTCAGTGACAAAAAAAGCAACAACAAACACAATCCACTGTTTATTTCTAAACAGGTTTTTCTTTTCTCGGAGTTTAAAGTCACAACATTATTGGCTATGTTGTTCGAATCGAATAGCGTCTAATGGTCATATATGAAGTCACTTTAAACTTCAGCTGTTTTAAATGATTTATGAAACTTTTCATATCAACGATAAAAATATAAAAGTAGCTAAGCTGTTTAAAAAAAATATTCTCTTCTCACAATCTTTTCCTTGGCTATATAATCCTCCGACGCGTAAAAAATACGGGATTGTATAGTAATGGATTAAGCCGTGGCTTCAGTGTTGAAGAAATAACCACGAAAAGGTCTGATCAATGACTTCTACTGGCAGCCGACTGCAATATTCCTCCGGATTGTAAGAGGATTAGACATCAATAATGCCGTCTGTCTAACTTGTAATTTCCTAGCGTCTGCCTTACTAATTGCTCAAATAACCGTGCTATCTACACGTAAAGTCATGTAGCTGCGTTATTCAATAGGATCAGCTCGTCTGGATTTCGTTTAGAGCCAGTTTTCGTACCTTTAACCGATTCACCAGACGACCCAATTTAGACTGGTCGAAATTAAATAGGTTGCAGACGAATACTCTGAAATCATCTAGATTGAAGTTGCATGCACATGTGTAGACACTATAAGGTTCATGTCAATCTCCAAGAAGAGTTGTCGTTCGTTATTCTCACTAAACACCTCTGCGGTGGGCTAAATGACAAGATTCTTGTCAGACCAAAGAATGAAATATGAGCCTGTGCGTGACATTTCATACAATTTCGCATGTGCGTGACTTGCACACATTGAGCACCCTGGACAGCCATTTGGGGCAATTAGAATATTCGCTGATTGTTTAAAGAAGCGTTGGGTCAGTATCTATCTACAGAGCGCAGAGTGAAGACTCTGATCAGACTGTGCGGATGCACAGACTGATCTGAGTCTTTACTTGGCGCACAAGTGTAATGGTTGGAAATGTCACGCACGCGCTCATATGTCTTACTTTTCTGTTGTTTAGCGAGAAATAAAACGCTGCTGACATAAAAAATATGATCCAAGATACATTATATGAGTATTAAAACTTAATAACCTACATAAAAACCAACGAACTATATTTGATATAAACCCATTTGAAATCCTAACGGAAAGCCTGCTAGATTTTGAATTGAAAGTTGGGTTTTTTTCTAAACTTGATACAATGACCATGATATAAAAAGATGATATTTGTTTCTTTCAGTGTTTTTGCATTTGTTTGTGTAAGATCGGCGTATATTTCATCGCGAACTTTTCACGAGTGGCGGGGCGCGAAATCAACTCAAGATAAGTCGATCTTACACGAACAAAAATCAGCTATTCAATTTCTTTCATGTAAAATTAGACAAAATATGACATTTTTGTAAAATTTCCAATTGCGTGTCATTTCACTCAGCAAACTGATGACGTCACCACTGTCTTTGGTCCTGCGTAGATGACTTTAAGGATGGAAACCAGGGCTTAAAAAAATATTACCAAAATAGTGAGTTTATCAATCCAACGATTTAGCTGCTTTATTCGGTCAAATTATCGATTGATAATCTACCGAGAAATCTCGATAACCTTCCGAAAAGCAGAAAAATATATTTGCTTGATTTTTAAATCGCTGAACTTGTTCTTCTAGTTCGATTGACACAACAATGAACAAACACCATTTTCAGAATGCGTAAAATTAAATTTTGGCTGCTCTACAATGATCAGAACTTTGTAGTATCCCCGGCGCCAACATGTCAATATTTACAACAAGTCCTCGTTAAATCGCTTTTTGTTTTGTTCTCAAAAGCATATCTCGCTAAAGAATTGACAAGAATCTACGCTCCTATCTCTCCTAGGATTACACTTATAGCCCAATATTGCATCTGTCTTATTAAGACATTCAGTTAACTCGAGCGCAATAAATCATATTTGACATACAGATGAAATATGTTTCTTCAATTTCTTGGAAAACTACAGTCTACAAGGAATGGACTGTGTTTATATTGGTGGCATAATGGATTTCTAAATGCTATATAAGAGGCAATTCTTAAATGTGTCAAAATAAGTAATCAGAAATGCTCCGAATTTTTTTTTTTTTTTTTTTTTATTTATGAACCGAGGATTGAAATCACCGAAAGTTCAGATACACTTTGTGTATTTCGGTAAATATTCCCTCCATGTTTGAATACTTTTGAGCGCTACATATAAACATTTACTCTACGAGGCAAAAAATGAAGGAAATCTTTCCATAAACTTTTGACACCAAAAGAAAATATACAGCCAATCTTGCTCTATTACGCGTCGCCTGTAATATACCAAAGAAATGCCGTGTTAACTTTAACTCTTGTCATGATGCCCTTGAACAGTTTTTCGAGAAAAATTGATTTAAGAAAATTTTCTGCTTTTCAACTTATCAACGTATTTTAACTCTAAATTTTCTTACTTCGTGCGAAATCAATCAAAATCATCTCACATTTAGTACATTGAAATATATTTCTTATTTCCTATATTGAAACATCGGAATTTATCGGATGAGGTCGTTAGTCTTCGGCGATGTCGAAAACTACTGTATTGCCAGCGGATGCCAATGACATAACGATGAATCGTGGAAACCACAATTAAGGCAATTTTCGTAGTAAAAGACGAATAATTTGATTTTTAGTTTCGTCTATCAAAAGGGGGCGTTCTGTTTGGTCGAAAAAAATTATTCATAACTCCATGAACAAAATTTTCAGTTCCCAGCAATTTTGTATGCTTCCGCACAAAATAGTCCCATACAAAAAGGTATGTAAATTCGTAAAGCTTTTGTTTTTCGCTCAATGCTATTAAATTATAAGAAATGAAGAGAATGTTTTTTGTTTTCATGGAGGTATGAACCGAAAAACCTAATCACACAATGCATGAATACGCTTCGCGTATTCATACAGTGTGATTAGGTTTTTCGGTTCATACCTCCATGAAAGCAAAAAATATTCTCATCATCTCTTAAATACCGTATTTACCCGATGGATTTTTGTTGTACTACACTGACCCATTTAGCGTCTCGTAACGCGAAATATTTTTGCTTCTTTTCTTTCTTTTTTCTCTAACTTATGAACAGTAATTTCCATTGAAAAATTAGCTTAACTCTTGTGCTGAAACCGGAATATTCCTGTTTTAGCAGGAGGTATAGACTAAGATCAGCCTGCACGTATGTGCAGTCTGAGGCTGATCTCAGTCTACACCACCGGTTTATTTTTTTAAAGACAGAGTTGTAATATATGAAATTATAAAAAGATCGAAAAACTGGCCCACACTTAGGGCCTTTCGGTACTTTCATCCTTTTGATTTAGTGCAATTCTGAACAAGGATTTTATTTAGCATGAGAAGGGTTTATTATCTTGTTACAAATGTCAGAAAGAATTACAGTTAGAAATTTGTACATTGAGAATCATACTGTTTCTTTCATAAATTGTGCAAGAGCCACTTTAACGTAACTTTTTTTCTGCACAAAACTGCACTACCACCTACTATCTACAGAAGCTCTGGGCGGAAATAATAACAAATAAGCATGATCTAATATTAAATAATTAATAAGTCAAAAGTATATACCTATTACCAAACGACAATGTGTTAGACCATTCAAACTTGGAAACAGTTGCAGACTATAATGTATAGCTGGTACAATATGAAATAAATTTGTCCTTTAGGATAGAAAACATGTGGATATTGAAGAAATTAGGATAGCAAGCAATTTCTTCGTAGTCTTCTATCCTTTTTCTTACACGTGTGTAGAAGCGCTCGTTAAATAACCTCATCTTACCGGCGTCTAAGTGCATGGAATTAGAATATTTTTGTGTTTCTTTGATTCCAAAAATTCACTTAAAGTACGTGTACAAAACTTTTATGACGAGAAAAAATCAGTAAGTCTTGGAAACTGACATTTTTAGCAATCAAAGCGTAAGCTTAAATAGCTTAAGTTAACAGACAAAATTTTGAGGTCTTCTCAAAGTTCAACTAGTGCAAACTGCCACTAGGGACTTATACACTAAATCCATTGAATATTTACGCCATACAAAGTAGTTCTTATGTATTTCAGGAATATTGCGAACTCCATTCAAGCCTATCAAGAAAAAAGCTTGGGAAAACATTGTGGACAATGAAGAAATTGCTTGTGACAAGCAATTTCCCCATTTTACACAATGTTTTCTACCCAAGAAGGGAAAGACTTTCTAAATTCAACTAACTTGAAATTGTCGTCTGCAAATTGTTTCAATTTAAACCAGTCTAAGACTTTGCCACGTTGTAATGGGTTCACTCCTGGATTACTTTAACCTCGTTTATTTATCATGATAACATTTGGCATAGGAGATTACTTAGCAAAACTATGCTTTGCTAGCTTACAGTACTTTCAGTACTTTGATTGTATTAAAGACTCGGTTAAGATTAGATTGTCTCTAAAAAATCTCGGATCCTTTACTAAACAAATCATTGGTCATCTACGCTATCAAACAAATAAAACGTAACTATATACACTCGTAAACAACGTACTTATTCAAAGACTACCGAGTTACTCTTCTTTACTGCTAGTTCATTCCGGCGGCGGCACATATCCTTTCCGACATTCGTCTCTCACCAATGGGTGGATAATCGTAAACCTTGGTTGAATGATAGCAGCTGGAAACTAGGAAACGAAGTAGTGGTAGTTCTGGTGTGGGATATACTAGGAATCTATTGTTAGGTGCTCCTGTAACCGCGATATGACTGAAAAATTGTTTAAAGCGGCATAAAGCCCCATTCAAACAATCAAAACTGGTAGTTCACGAGGTAAGACGATACATATTAAAGCTGATTGCGACGATTTTTTGCCTAATTGTATGAGTAATAGTCTCATGAATAATTCATAAACAGTAGTAGGAGAAGGGCTTCACTGCAATTATACCCTATCGATAAACGTTTATTGTGAATTAGGACCGGGAAGAGGGGAATTAGATGTCTCAGCGGAAAGTCAGAATTCCTGATTAGGAAATACTGAAAACTATTGCTGTATGTTATAAACCTTTCTCTCTGGTATTAGAAAAAAAGAAGTATTTTTAGAATTTGAATCCATATTTGGTTAGGAGATGCTTTAATATCCAGAGAAAGTTTATACTGTAGTTATTTATCGCCGTTTAATCTACAAGGCATATTGCGTGATGGTTTATTAACACAATCTAACATAGTGACGCTTTTTGACGCCACTCAAGAAAAATTGGAAAACATTGAGGAAAATGAAGAAATTGCTTCCAACGTGCAATTTATTCATTTTCCATTAGTTTTTACACTTAGAAAATTGAAATTCCTGGAATTTCATTGTTTTTAATTTGTCGTCTGCAACTCCTTTCAATTTTTTCGAGCTTTTTCGAGTACCTCGCATATCTCTTTCAGAATGGGGAGTTATATAAAAGTAACAAAACTGTACAAGTTACACAAACAACTCTTGAGAGAGGAGTTTTCATGTTTATAACGTAAAAATTCCAATTAAACTATTGTTTAACGTCTAGGGCATTTATCAAATGTTACCAAATGGTATCAAACGGGTGCAATTATGATATAAAATAGTTGTAAAAAATAGAGAGAGACAGAGGGCGGAGAGGGAGGGGAGAAAGTGAAAGATTGCGTGGGAGTGAAAGAGAGAGAGTGTGGAAGGGAGAGAGAGAGAGAGATCGGGGGAGAGTGAAAGAGAGGGGGAGAGGGGAAGAGAGGGAGAGAGAGCGAGCGGGGAAGAGTGAAAGAGAGGGAGAGAGAAAAAAGAGAGAGAAAAAGGAGAGAGTGGGAGAGAGAGTGTGTGTGAGAGAGAGCGAGAGAGAACAAGAGAGAGAGAGACAGACAGACAGAGAGGGGAGAAGAAGAAGAAAAGAGAATTGTGTCGTTCGGATGAAAATGCTAGGATTCGTTTGAGACCTAGCGCTCAATGTTTTTCATTTCGGATTAACAGTGTAATGTTGGTAGATAAAATCAAATTCCATGTATGAACTCGTTTGAAGCATCCAGTATTGTAAGCTTTGAATCCATTGAAAAACAGCGTATGAATAAAAGCATCATTAGGTTAACGAGTTTATTAATCAAACAGTTTAATGAGTTCCATTTAAAACTATTGAATACAGACAAAAGGAGAGTAGTGCGTGTGAACTATCGAACGGTCAACTTGCTTTAATGAAAAAATACTCTTAAATAACTTCGGCGCGTGAGAGAAATGTCCTAACTACAGCTTCATTAAAGCTGTAGTTACAGCATTTCTCTCGCGCACCGAAGATATACAAAATAACTCATTAATCATCAAATCAAAACCCAAACATAGAAACTACAACTTATTACAGCTGTAGTTACGATGGTTTGCCAAACGAGGCCATATTTCGTGTTGTTTTTTGTTGTTGTTATTGTTGTTGTTTCAAGCTACTCAATTTGTAAATATTCACTTCGATTTACTACTATAATATTTGCGTTTGGCGACCAATACCTCGTAACTATAATTTAGCTAAGCTGTTACGAGGGTTTTCTCTCCCAACGACGATGTTACGCGTACTATTCTTCGACAATTATCTAGTTGTCAGTATTTTACCCATTACCTCAGGAAACTGTTTTACACCAATCCAAATTGAAAGAAGTTGTAGACGCAATTCTTAGTTGATGAAATTTAAAAATCTTCATTTGGGGGGGGGTAAGAAACATTGTGGATAACGAATAAATTGCTTGTAACAAGTATATTCTTCTTTTCCTACAGTATTTTCTGAGAATATTTTTTGTTTTCAGGGAGGTATGAACCGAAAAACCTAATCACACTTATGTATGAATCCGCTTCGCGTATTCATACAGTGTGATTAGTTTTTTCGGTCCATACCTCCATGAAAACAAAAAAATATTCTCTTCATTTCTTAATTGCTGTCTTCAACTTCTGTCAAATTCGGTGACACAAAAATTTTTAAAAGAGGTAAGAGTTAAAGAGCACATAAGCTGGCAACTCCGATTTACCCTTTACCAGGAGAGAACAACAAAATTGGTCAATTAACCTAGATTTTATCCAATATGATATCTATAATTGTTTCGTTTGTATTATAGAAATGTTAACAGAAAGAACCTAACCCACAACTAAAATTGATGGATCAATATTTTTTTGCCAATAACCCATTGCTAGTTTTGTTCCTTCATTGTCCTATTTCTAGACATATCAGTACTTTTAAAATTTGTTGGAAAGAGGAATGGGCTATTTCTAACCGAATTTCTGTTTTATGGGGGCGTTGCAAATGCAATAAGATAATATCTAGCCTCGTATAGTTTTAACCCAATACCAGGTGGCAAAATTTTAGACTGGCCTAAATTGAAAGGAGTTGCATACAAAAATTAAAACTATGTGAAATTTTAAAGAATCTTTCCATCTCGGATTAGAAAACATTTTGGATAATGAAGAAATTATTTTTAACAAGCATTTTTTTGTTTCATTTTCCTTTCTTAAGCATTTTTTGCGCCACTTTGTGGGAACGGGTTAGATTAACCATTTTATAACTTGACGTCGCTGTAGTAAAATGAACTTCAAGAATTATTTTTCTATTACACTAATTTATTAGCTTTGCGATCGAACTGTTACCTATAGTAACACACTTTTGATATCGTGAAAATGACAATAACTAATGACGTCATTTAAAAGACGACGTAGTTTGTCTCTTGGAATGTCTTGAACCGAAAAAGTACACAAATTATTCAAACAGTGAAAATATCGAGGTATGAATCTAAAAAATGTATCAAATTGTATGAATACGCCACGTGATTAAGTTTTTAAGTTCATGCCTCAACGAAAACAAGAAACAATCTCTTCATTGATTATAACTTGATGCTATTTAGCAAAACAAAGCAAATATCCAACAGGTTTAGTAAGAATATTAGTTGTGTGTGTGTGTGTGTGTGTGTGTGTTTTGTTTTGTTTTTTTGGAAAAATTGAAATATGAATACATAAATGCAGCCAAATAAAAATCTTGAATCTTCAAAGGCGAAGCTAAAAGTAAATTATTCCGAAGTATCGAAGGAATCAAGATTATATCATCATATCATAAAAGAGAATATCGAATTTGTTTTCACAAGGTTCTGAATTTATGAAAACATTAAGAGAGGAGTAAAAGGCTCTAGTTTTATCTGTTTATAGATAACTCGTTTAATACATTCAGCTTTTCATGATCACTAATTCAATATACTCTATTTACCTTGAACTCTTTTTCTTATATTTCGGAAGCACTTCGATGGAATAACTCGTCGGTAAGCTAGTAAAATGCCGTAAATACAGCTTGAATTAAGCTGTATTTACGACATTTTGCTCACCCAACGTCGAATTACATCTAGGTCAGCGAAATAAATATAGAATTTCAATTCTTTTCAAAGCAACCTTTAGAATACCTTATCAGTTATTGAAAACGATTTTCAATACATAACACTCACTTCCCCATTGTTTTATTGTAAAGTTCAAAAATAATGTCTATTGACTGTGATTGATTCCTGGCAAAACAATGGCTTTCGGTGACGTCACTGCCAGAGAACTCTCTTTTTTTAGAGACAAAAAAAAAAAAAAAAAAAAAAAAACATCTAAAAAAACTTGCTGTAATGTTCTGAATATGTAACCTCTTTCAGTTGGTCGGTTAGGATATATTTATTCACACTGCTTTTGCAACTGTTTTCACAACTGAGATCAATTATGTGTGTTTCTGTTTACTGCATATTTCTTGTATACACGGTCTGAATGTAATGGTTTTATATAGAATCCATAGTCGATTTTGAGTCCGGTTTCGTGCTTTTGACCAGCTTGTTACTTTTGAAGATTAAATCATTGAGGAAATTCGACGGTTACATTTTTAGCTCACCTGAGCACGTAGCACAAAAGTGAAATTTCAAAATAATCTTTAAGAATCTTCTCCTCCTGGCCCAGAAGGCGTAGAGCCTTGATATTTTGCATGAAGCATCAGTATATTGACCTCTTACAAAATACTTAAAATCATGATCCTCGGGTCTCCAGGGGCAGATCCAGGGGGGGGGGGGGGTATAGGCATGAAGCATCAGTTCATAGACTTCTTTCTTATTACTGAAATTATAACCCATGGAAAAAGTTTCTCCTTCTTTCAAATCAGCACTAAAGCCTTGGAATTTGTAATTTAGACTTTTGGATCCCCAGGTTCATAGTCTTTATATGTAATTGTGGCCCACTTGTTTCATAATCCTAACCTTAACATGAAATTAGACTGTTGAAAGATAACGAGCCTTTATCTCAGGTGAGCGCCCCAGGGCCAACGGCCCTCTTGTTTTTCTATAACGGGTAAGTTTATAGAAAGATCTCAGTTGCTACATGTAAGAGCATGTGGTGTCGGATTTAAAGCGGCTCTTGAACAGATTTTCATGTAATTATAATTAAATTGTTAGTTTCGTCTATCAAAAACGAGCGTTCTGATTGGTCGAAAAATTTAATTCATACCTCCATGAACAAAATTTTGAGCCCGCAGCCATTTTGTATGCTTCCGCATAAAAGAGCTCCATACAAAAAGGTATCAAAATTTGTACAGCTTTTGGTTTTTTCGCTCGATGCTATTAAATTATAAGAGATGAAGAGAATGCTTTTTGTTTTCATGGAGGTATGAACCGAAAAAACTAATCACTTAATGTATGAATCCGATTCGCGTATTCATACAGTGTGATTAGTTTTTTCGGTTCATACCTCCATGAAAACAAAAAATATTCTCTTCATCTGTTAATTGAAATAGGCAAATTATCTGCTTTTCCAATATTCATTAATGTAGTTTTCACCATAAAAATTCTTTCTTCGGGTTAAATCGACTAAATTCACTTAAAATTCAATTGAATGTAATTTATTCTCAGCGCCATACTTTGAAAAATCGGAATTTATCGGGTGAGGTCGTTTGCCCTCGGGTGATATCGATAATGACTGTATTGGTAGCGGAAGCTAATGACGTAATTGATACGTCATGGAAGTTACAAATAAGGCAGATTTCGGTGCAAACGACAGAAACGTATTTAGCCGATGAATTCCTGTTGGCGTCTCGTAGCTTAATTTATTTCTTTTAAAAAAGATATGAACAGGCATGATCATTACACAGTCGGCTTAATCACCTACTTACGAATGTCTGAAATCAATACAGTTAGAAATTTAAAAGTTGAAAGCAGAAACTTTTCTTTCATAATCTATTCAAGAGCCGGCTTATGGATCTTTAAGGTTCGCAAACAGCGAGTTCCGGTTCGCAGACAGCGAGTTCGAATCCCTTGTTGGAAGATGATGCGTGTATTGCGTGTACAATGGCAAGGAGCTTTCACGAACGTAAATGTTAACTACACAATAGTGACTTACGTTTACTTTTAATCTCCGAATTAATTGATTGATTGAATGTAGTTTAACGCCGCTTTTAACAGTAATTCAGTCATATCGCGGCGGCTGGAGCACCTAACAATGGATTCCTGGTATTTCTCACACCAGTACTACCACTACATCCTTTCCTAGCTTCCAGCTGCTATCCAATCCCCGAAAAGAAGATATAGACCACATTTGTTAAAAGAATCGTATAAATGTTAACTAACAAACACATGAAAATACTTAAAGAATAAAACTTTGTTACACAACTGTTTGTTCAGAAAGCTTCTACACTTCAACCCTCATTTTCAAAGCATAAAAAGGGAATTTCTTTCGTAGTATAGTCTCAAACATATCCACTGAATCTATCAAATTCCTGGGAGGTATCACTCAAGCCAATTATGAAGACAGGAGTATTAAAAATTTGATAAGCTAATTAACGAAAACACAGGATGCATTTCTGTTCAGGGAAAAACAATACTTTTACTTGATGTTTCTTGAAACAGACATTCGTATTCGTTATTAAAGCTGTAGTTACGACATTTTGCTCGCGAACAGACAAATTGCTTTGCATACATGTACTAACACAGTTGCTTAGATTCATCTAGACCATCTTTTCGTACCAAGGGCGGCGATCCCACAATCCCTCCTTTTTACGCCCATCAAGAAGAAAGCTTTAGAAAATATTGTGGAGGATGAAGAAATTGCATGCAACAGGCAATTTCTTCATTGTCCACAATATTCTCTACGCCAAACGACAAATATCTTGATAATTCCACCAACTATTGTTGTGTTGGAATAAGTTAGATCTACAAATTAAATACTGATATAATCCGACGGCGATAACTTATTACGAAGACTGACTTGCGCTTGTATTTACCTGATGCAAGTTTATAAAGAGATGAAGAAGATACTTTTTTTTCATGGAGGCATGAAACGAAAAAAGTCATTCGCGAAGCGGACTAATACATATAGGTGTGATTTGTTTTTTCATTTAATACCCACATGAGAAAAATCTCTTTATTTCTTAGAATTTAAAGACATCAAGCGATAAAAATAAACGTTCTACAATTTTTTATACGAATGTATGGAACTATTTTGTGCTCAAGCATACAAAATAGCTGCGTGCTCAAAATTTTGTTCAAATAGGTAAGAATATTTTTTTCCACGAATAGGAACGCTCACCATTGAAAAACGAAATTAAAAATTTAATAATAAAGTGCCGAGTTTTTGGATAGGAGTAATGGTAAATTCTCTAATTTTTAGAGCACTTTTCTCCTTTACTGGAGTCATTTTCTCCGGACTCAAGGGATCGCATTTCAAGAGTATTCTGTCAAATATTGTGCGCTATTATACAGGAGACTGTCTAGCACTGAAGTTTCGTCAATAATTCAAGTCGATTTGACTTCCCTAAACAACTTTATAATTTGCTGCGAAATTTACTTGGAAAAAATCGGGAAAGCGCATTACGCAGATTGTTTCTTGTTGTTAGAATGAGACAAAGATGAAATTTTCCAGAATTTCTTGAAATGAAAACATTACGAAAGGAAATAAATATGTCAGCAGTTGGAGTGGAATTGTATGGTGGCATATCTTTGCCATGTGATGGAAATAGGAACACGTTAAGTTGTATTGTTCTTTCTTCAACTTTTCACGATCTAACTGTTTCATCATTATCCACAATTTTCTTTATCCCGAATACATTTTTTTTTTCAAATCACATTAACGAAAATTTGTTGAACCCTTGTCATGCTTTTCGCGGAATATTCCTGTTTTTGACCGGAGGTATAGACAAAGATCAACCTACACCCCCAATTTGTCCCCGTTAAGCCAGATGTGTTTAAATAGTCAGTTTTCAAAAGAAATATTGACCCTCATTCAGACTTACCAGTGCTGTCAGTCCTTTGATTGAATAGTTGTTCTGAATAGGATTTTAATTCAGCATGACAAGGGTTAAAAACACAGCTTCTTTAAAATTTGAGTTTTCTAACGCCAAAAAGTAATTTCATTTAGGCATGTTTTCCTGGACAACATCTGTTTCTGTTTTCGACCGTTACCATAGAATAACGTGCAAGACCAGGTTGATTTAAGAGATGAATAGAAGTGGATTCATACATAAGCGTGATTAGCTTTTTCGTTAATATATGCTATTCATTTCTAATAATTTAATGACACATTTTGTGTGTAAGCATACAAAATAGCTGCTTGCTCAAAAATTTTGTTCATGGGGGTATGAATATTTCTTCAGCCAATCAGAACGACCAATTTTGAAAGACGAAACTAAAGATTAGATTATTTACGAACTAAAGAGCATAGAAATGCGTTGTTACAGAAGTAACAGAAATTGGGAGTTAAGACCGTAAAGCAAGATAAATTAATGCTATAGCAGAGCAATGCATTCTCCCTTTCGTGATAGCTTGTCTAGATTTTCACTGTGAATGGATAATATTGTCGATGTGTAAGCAAAATGCCGTAACTTCAGAATTTTTAAGCTGTAGTTACGATATTTTGTACGCGCACCGACGATATACTTGTTCTATGACCGGATGTGTTAACCTTTTTTTGTTGGGTTGGCGACTTAAACATCGTAACTATAGCTTATTCAAGATGTAGTTACGACGTCTAGGTCGTCAACCAACCATACTTTTTGTTACAAGCTACTGGCCATAATGCCGTTTAATACTAGTGTCGAAGCGGAGCTTCCAGTCGGAGTCCATGGTCGGGGCCGATGGAGTCAGTGGGCTGGGCCGATGGAGTCTATTTGCGGGGTCGATGGAGTCAGTGGGCGGTGCCATCGCGATTGGTCTATTGACGGATCGTCGCTGACAATCAAATAACTAATTGACCAATCAAATCATTTCTTTACGACGGAAGAAAGTATTTGATACCGAAGTCTGTTACAAGCATTTTTTGTTGGTTTGACGACTAAAGCGTCATAACTTCCACATCATTCAAGCTGTAGTTACGACGTTAATTGTGGTCCACCAAACATTTGACTTTTATTGTTTATCCATGACCACATGGTGTTTTTTTTTCAAAATATTGTCTTTATTACTTCAGTCGACCTTCCATGGCGGAGGTCAGCGATTCAGCGTTTTCTGCTGTTTCGGGAACTTTATCTTCCTAACTTCAAATTTCCGCCCAAATTTCATTGTTTTCTCTGTTGACAAAAAGTCATTGAATTACATAATATTGATAAAATAATTAACTGCTCGAAACGCGAGGCTTTGAACGATGTTTATTCCATAAATATTTTATTGAAAATTTTGTTACGATGCCCCAGTGTATGCACTCCATCCATTAACTTGTTGCACTGCAGTATGAATGGTTAACCCGTTACCAGATGGCACAATTTTGGACTGGCCCAAATTGAAAGAAGTTGCAGACTACAATAAAAACTTATTAAATTTTGGATTTTTTAGATTTCTGGGTAGAAAACATTGTGGAAAATGAAGAAATTGCTTGTTACAAAGCTTTTTTCCTCGGGGCCGTCTTAAAGCGTCACCAAGTGGGAATGGGTTAAAACACCTTCGCAAAAGAAAGATAGAGTTTGGAACCTGATTTCCAATGAACATGTTTGAAACCAGTCAACTTTATTTTTGGTCTTAAACTTTATAAATTTTGCTTGTAGCTTAAGACTATACCCATATATTCCACAAACTATAATGTGTGTGTCTCAGTTTATTTATCGTCGCTACCGTGGCACATACCCATATGAGCGACGTCCCCAGATTATTGATTGATTAAATGGGGTTTAACGCCGCATTTAACAGTATTTCGGTCATATCGCGGCGGCTGGAGCACCTAACAATGGATTCCTGGTATTTCTCACACCAGTACTACCACTACATCCTTTCCTAGCCTCCAGCTGCTATCCCACTTAGGTTTACGATTATCCACCCATTGGTGAGAGACAATTGTCGGAAAGAATATTTGCCGCCTCCGGGGATCGAACCCATGACACCCATGTTTGAAGATTAGGAGTCTGGCGCGCTACAGACTGCGCTATGACGGCGGCGCGACCTCCCCAGAAGACGGTTAGTTGTTTCGGGGGATAGTATACAAGGATACAGGACGAAACTACTGAGAGCTCCGTCTGGTTCTTTGAAATGCTCGATGGATAGCACCGTCACACGGAACTAGGTTTAACATCTCATCCGAAAGACAATTAGTTTGTAAGTTTGGTCAGTCCGTTGATATGAAGGATTTTGATGTTTACAAGCAATTTGTTCATTTCAACCTTGTTTCCAACCCCACAAAGACAGATTTACTCAAATTCTCTCAACGTTAAATTGTCGTCTACAACTTCTTTGAATTTTGACCATTCTAAAATTTTGAGGTGTTGGAAAAGGGTTAAGGTCTGATAACGGCTCAAGTCTACTATTATAAAATTTCAGTTACTAGAACACCTCAGGGACAAACAAATTGGTTGAAGATCTCAAAAGATAGACCGACCATCCAGTATATCGGAGGATGCATTCCTCTCCCAAATTATAAATTGGGAAATTTCGATCTTTGATATTTTTTCATGTCATTTCCTATGGATCATATAATAGTTAAACACGCAAGAGCTTCGTTTGCCTTTTTAGAAATATATTTTTCATTGATTATTGTTCGATCTTGCTGGCCTTTAGATTTGATACATATATTGACCATTGTGACGCGATTCTTATTACGAAAAGGTACACTCCTAAACAATATGACATCAAACACCAGAAAAACATGCCAAAACCACCTATTATACCGCAACTGTGTTTTCGTGGGTTTTATAATTCTCAGAAATAGTCTCACGAGATCTACATGTGAATTACGTAATAAAGTACATTTACAGAATTACAGCGTCGTATAAGTTCTATTGTTATTTTTGAACGAATGCATTGCTGGTTGCTGTAGTGAGTATAAGCATGGCGTGTTGTATTATTTCGTCGTTGGGAGACCAAAATTGTCGTACATACAGCTTTATTCAAGTTGTATTTACGACATTCTGTTCGCTCATGACTTTTACAAGACTGTCTCTTTATCTTTCGAAATATTTCAAATTTTAATGCCCCCTTCTAGGACCCGCTCATGGTACCATGATCACCTTCGTCAGCCAATGCAAGTCACATTCTTTAACCCTTTCCTGTTTTTAAATTTTAGACTAGTCCAAATTGAAAGAGGTTGCAGGCGACAATGAAAACGGGATGCCATTTGAAATGAAACCATCCTATGTAGTAGAAAATATTGTGGAAAAAGGAGAAATTGCTTGTTACAAGCAATTTCTTCTTTTTCCACAATGCTTTCTCGAGTATAAAATCACAGGAACGTAAAATCCCGTATTTGAAAGGGAAAGGGTTAAAGATAGAAACAACATCAGTACTTGCCATTACTGTTGCCATTAATAAAAGTGTATCGATTGTTAGTTTAAATTTCGCGTAATTTCAACCCATGATCAGACGACAGACATTTAGACTGGCCAAATTCGAAGAAGTTGAAGACGACAATTTTCAGTTGTTGAAATTCTTAAAATATTTTGGCTTTGGAGTAGAAAAAATTGTTGAAAATTAAAAAAAATTGCTTGTAACAAGCAATTTTTCAATTTTCCACAGAGCTTCTAAAAGCATCTTTTTTGTGTGGGGAGGGTGGACTCCAAAAGGGGGATTGTGCGGTAATTGGTTAAAAGTGAATTCGTCTCTGAATTTTATTTTCTCTGTACTTTGTCGAAGTCTTAACCATATTCTGTTCAATCCCGGGTTTTGACGTCCGTATGATTATATTATTGAGAAAACATTGTTAAGAAAAGAAAAAAATCGCTTGTGAAAATCAATTTCTTCTATTTCTACAATATTTTCTTTCCTGCTGAATGCTTTTTTTTTTTCAAATTAAATCAACTGCATAATTTGTCTGCAAACCCTTTGAATTTGACAGGTCTAACATTTTGCAAAACCGGAAAGGGTTAATTCGAAATCGAGGTCAAATATTAGTTTCACGTCTTTATTATTGACGGCTTTCAATCGCAATGCGATTGAAGAAGTAAATAATCCATTTTTCCGGATGTAAGTGTTGAACATGTTCGTTTTTGGCGACTGAAACGTCTTAACTACAGCTATCCACGTTTAGGGCTCTAACCAACTTTTTAAATCTTCCTTTTAGCTTCAGACTATACCCATGTTTTCCACAAACTATAATGTGTGTGTTTCCGTTCATTTGTCGTCGCTACCTTGACATTTACCCATATGAGCGACGCTCCCAGAAGACGGTTAGTTCTTACGGGCGATAGTGCAAGGATACAGGACGAAACAGCTGAGAGCCCCGCCCGGTTTTTTAAAGTGCTCGATGAATAGCACTGTCACACGGGGACTTTGTTTAATGTCTCATCCGAAATACAATTAGTTTGTAAGTTTTTGTGAGCCTGTTGATCGAACCCGCGTTTTCTAGGTTTAAAGTCGAGTGCTCTACCAACTGAGCTATGGTGCTGGCATGAAACTATTGCTATTTGACAATTGATCCTTTAATGTCGTGATTTATCATTGGCTAATAAGCCAATTGCGTAATTACAATTATGCACAATACACTCGTGCTTAAAGCAGCTATATGTCAACTGTCGAAACTATAGCTTATGGATGATCAAAACATCGTAAATGCAGCTTATTCAAGGTTAATTTCAATGTTTTTCACCAACATTCAAACCATCAAAATTATCTCTTGTGGAGCCTTTTCCCTCTGCCCTGGGGGGGGGGGGGGGGGGGGCTAGTTATGTGGTTTGAGGGGTTGATTTTTCTTTTATGCCACCCTCACCCTATTTATATTCTCGAATGGTCTCGTATAGATTGCAGCAATCGGTCAATATTGTCAACATCTGTTTGGCTGAGAGGTGTGGGAGGAAATGTTCACATGTAATGGTGATTTATGAGTCAATAAGGCTTGTCAACACAAATTTCTATTTGCGTGCATTACTCCTGATTTCGTGGATAAGAAAATAACATGCATCTAGTAGTGCACAGATTCCTGGCGACATGGGGGGGATGCTGTGTTTGCATTTACCCTTTACTTTGATAGAGATTCGTAAAACAGGTGGGACTGACAACGTAAAAATTATCTGATCAGTTATCCAGGAAACGTACTTAAACCACACACACATACACACAATTATTGTTATTTTTTTTATACGCCCGTCAAAGACGGGACGTATTATGGGATCACCCGTGGTGTCCGGGCGTCCGGGCGTCCGGGCGTCCGGTTGTCCGGCGGTGTCCACTTCTTTGTCCGGAGCATAACTCTGTCACCGTAAGTCCGATTGACTTTAAACTTGGCAGTTATATTCTTCTCATCAATACGGAGTGCAGTGCTCAATAACCATAACTCTACCTAGCTTATTTTTTGAGTTATTGCCCTTTGTTGTTTTTCACACTTGAATCTTGTCCGGAGTATATCTCTAAAAGTATTATAGCTAGGATCATGATACTTCATGGGTGTATAGATCTCACCAAGGGGGAGTGCAGTGCACAAGAACCATAACTCTACCTATCCTATTTTTTGAGTTATTGCCCTTTGTTGTTTTTCATACTTGAATCTTGTCCGGAGTATATCTCTAAAAGTATTATAGCTAGGATCATGAAACTTCATGGGTGTATAGATCTTACCAAGGGGGAGTGCAGTGCACAGGAACCATAACTCTACCTGGCCTATTTTTTGAGTTATTGCCCTTTGTTGTTTTTCATACTTGCATCATGTCCGGAGTATATCTCTAAAAGAATAAAAGCTAGAATCATGAAACTTCATAGATGGATAGAGCTCACCAAGTGATAGTGCAGTGTACAATAACCATAACTCTACCTAGCCTATTTTTTGAGTTATTGCCCTTTGTTGTTTTTCATACTTGAATCTCGTCCAGAGTATATCTCTAAATTATAATAGCTAGAATCATGAAACTTCATGGATGTATAGATCTCACCAAGGGGGAGTGCAGTGCACAAGAACCATAACTTTACCTAGCCTATTTTTTTGAATTATTGCCCTTTGTTGTTTTTCATACTTGAATCTTGTCCGGAGTATATCTCTAAAAGTATTAAAGCTAGGATCATGAAACTTCATGGGTGTATAGATCTCACCAAGGGGGAGTGCAGTGCACAAGAACCATAACTCTACCTATCGTATTTTTTGAGTTATTGCCCTTTGTTGTTTTTCATACTTGAATCTTGTCCGGAGTATATCTCTAAAAGTATAATAGCTAGAATCATGAAATTTCATGGATGGATAGAGCTCACCAAGTGGGAGTGCAGTGTACAAGAACCATAACTCTACCTATCCTATTTTTTGAGTTATTGCCCTTTGTTGTTTTTCATACTTGAATCTTGTCCGGAGTATATCTCTAAAAGTATAATAGCTAGAATCATGAAACTTCATAGATGGATATAGCTCACCAAGTGGGAGTGCAGTGTACAAGAACCATAACTACCTAGCGTATATTTTGAGTTATTGCCCTTTGTTGTTTTTCATACTTTGTTTGACAAAAAAATACATTCAAAATAACCTCAGTTCTATTCAAACCCCCAGTTAATATTAAGCAGTTTGACGGGCGTATCTTGTGACAGTTTGGCACCTTGTTTTTTTTTTTTTTTTTTTTTTTTAATTTTATAATATGCTATTTTCCTGATACACTAAAACGAGCAAATTGCCAATATAATAAAATTTTGCAACATAAATATTTTTGAAATTTATTACCGTTTTCTTTTCGGCAGTGCCTTCACTAGCGGGATAGTGAACTATTCGGAAATTAATTATAAAGGGGTCTGCTAACAATTTGAACGAATATTTCAGGATTTCTTTCAGTGGTAATTTTGTCCATCCGAGAGCCGTAGTGCCTGTAATACTTGTCAAGTTGAATAAAATCATAGAATCCTCTACGTGTTTGCATTGAAATCAAAGGGCTGGAAGCACCGAAAGCACTAGACATTTTCTCTCTAACAATTGATTAACAACAACAACAAACCTGACCAGAAAGTGATAAATATGCAATGTACATGAAAATCAGAATAGATACATGTGAAGACTGATCATTGTTGAAACGGGAATTTTCCAGGTTAAGCATGACACAGTTAATTTTCTTAAGTACCCGCTTTCTTTCTGGTAAGTATGTATAGAAAATTGCTAAAAGTGTCATACATAGCACCATTTAGAGTAAACAACAGATTTAACCATTTCCTGTACAATCCCTTGTTTTCACGTCCCCTGTGAATTTATACTTGAGAAAACATTGTGGGAAAAGAAGAAATTGCTTGTCACAAGCAATTTCTTCTTTTCTCACAATATTTTCTAGTCTGTAGGTTCGTTGCTTTTCAAATTGCACGCACTTTTGATTGTTGTCTGCAACTTCTTTCAAATTGGACAGGTCTAAAATTTTGAAAAAATGGGAAAGGGTTAAGTAACTTTCAAGTGACCTGTGGTTTTATCTAAACATTGGCAGTTGAATGATCGCGGTTGTCAATCCGAGAATCAATCGACCAATCAGTTCATACAGTAACATCGGAAGTGAACTTTGAACTTCGAAAATCTCCTTTTTGGTTTAGCGACTTAGGCGTCGTAACTACAGATTATTCAAGCTGCCCTTGCGCCGTTTTATGTTACCTACCAACCATTTTCCCCTTTCGTTTAAAGATACTGGTCATTTATATTGCAAATTAACGCAATTTAATATTGAAGAGGAACTCCCTATATGAGCAAGCAATCTGTCAATTGACCAATCGCTGGCCCCGCCCACTGGCTCCATAGGCCCCGCCCATTCATTCCAAGAGGAAGTTTCGCTTCGATTTGTAACAGCGTTATTTTGCAAGATTTAGGACCAGTAGCATGTTACAAATAAGTAGAATGGTTGATTGGCGACCTAAACATTGTAACTACAGCTTGAAAAAGTTGTAGTTAGGACGTTTAAGTCGCCAAACCAATAATAAAGGTTAACAAAAATTTGCGGCCAATGTGGGAGTTGAAAAGCTCAGGTCCGGTCTGAATAAATTATTTGATTGGTCGGTTTATTCCTTGGTTGACAGCCGCGATCGGTCAATTGCTCAAATATCTTAACCCATTCCCACACAACAATTTTTTAGACTGGTCCAAATTGAAAAAAGTTGCAGACGACAATTTCAAGTTGATGAAATTTTATTTTTTTTTCGTCTTTTTAGGTAGAAAACATTGTGGATAATGAAGAAATTGCTTGACATAAGCAATTTCTTCATTTTCCACAATGTTTTCCAAAGCTCTATAATTGAGGCGCGTAAAAAGGAGGGCTTGAGTGGGAATGGGTTGACTGAATAATAATTTTCAGTATAACGTTCTATGAATTGGTGAAACTTTCTCGTCATTTTTCCAGACATGTTAATATGTCTGCAGACATTTAACCAGGGCTTTATGTATTTTTATAAGTATCGTTGTTTATGCACTAAAAATATATATTGTGGCTTCCGTCTCTATCAGGAATGGTTGATAATGAATACAACACTCTTCTGTAAACTGTTTACCACTCCGCGAAATTTTAGATTGGTCCAAATTCAAAGAAGTTGCAGTAACAATTTCAGGCTATTTTCAAGAATTTTGCATTTCGTTGTCTATTTTGGTAGAATACTTGGTTAAAAATTAAGAAATTGCTTTAATAATAAGCACTTTCTCTATTTTCAACCTTGTTTTTCTAAGTGTTTCTTTAGTGGCATCAAAAAGCGGGATTGTTTGGGAATAGGTTAACCCATTCCCACACATTTCCTCCGTTTTACGCCTCTCAAGAAAAAAGTTTTGGAAAACATTGTGGAAAATGAAGAAATTGCTTATATCAAGCAATGTTTTCATTATCCACAATGTTTTCTATCCGAGAATTCAAACATATTTAAGATTTCATCAACTTGGAATTGTCGTCTGCAGGCTGTTTCAATTTGGACCAGTCTAAATTTTTGTTGTGTTGGAATAGGTTAAGAGTATATTTGAATCACTTATGGCATAAAAAAGGAAATGACAGACCACTGCAAGTTATTGACTCGCTCGGGTGCAGTGGCTGGATAGTGAAAATATCAAAGTCGAAATAGAGGGCAACAATCTCAAATACTTCAGAAATGCATTTAGAGATACCTCCCGTGATGGTATGAAGTGATGTTGTGATAGCGAACAAACGTGCCAAGTTCCAACAACTTATCTTGGTAAAAAATGAGATGCGGACAAAGGTTAAGATATAATACACGTAATTCGTTTGGGTTTCTTTTGTGTGTGTGTGTTGTTGTTGTCTGGTGACGTCGTAACATTTCAGCTCCGCTGTGATTATTCTAATGACGTATTTATTACGTCATTTCACTACCTTCAAGAGGTACGGATTCACCCGAGGACTTCCGATATTCCAAAATGGCGCATTATGGTGTCGTCAACGTCGCCAACATCGCCAACACCGACTTGACGATAATAATACATCGACTTTTTTTCTCCGAGGACTATGACGAACATCCATCACGAGTAATCTTGTCTTGCACATTGTGACGAATCGCTTATCTAAAGATGTAATCAGGGCGTCATTTAACCTACTATCAGAGGACAAAATTTTACACAATTTAAAATTCAAAAGGGGTTGTAGACGACAATTTCAAGTCCATTTGGGGCAGTAAGTATTGCGGAAAAAAGGATATTGCTTGGATATATACGCTTGAACATAAGCATTGATTTCCAGCTCTTTTGCAAAGGCATATCATTGATTGTAATCAAAGATAATTCAAGCTGCAGTTACGACTTTAAACCTTTTCCTGTTCAACCTCTGTTTTTCATGTTTTTGTTATGTTATAATTGAGATAACATTGTCGAAAAAGAAGTAATTTCTTGTAACAAGCAATTTCTTCTTTATCAACAATGTTTTCTACTCTACTGAAAGGTTATTTTTCGAATTTATTCCACTCTAAATTTTCGTCAGCAAAAACCTTTGAATTTGGACGGGTCGACAATTGTGCAAAAACAAGAAAGGGTTAAGTCGTCCTCAAACGTAAATGGACATATTCTTCATATATTTTGCGGCTCTGGATGTTGCTCTCCGGTTATTAATGAATAGTTTGATTGGACTGTCGTGAGTATCAATAGCAATCAGTTGAACCCTTGCGAAATCATATGGAGTTTAAGTGAGTGATACAATAACTCGGACAGGTCGCTGCGGCTGGAGCACCTAACCACGGATTCCTGGTATTTCCTACACCATTACTATCACAACCTCCTTTCCGAGCTTCAAGCTGGTTATCCCACTCTGGTTTAACCCTTTACCTGTTCAATCCCTGGTTTTTACGCCCATTTGATTTATGATTGAGAAAACATTTTAGAAAGAGAAGACATTGCATGTAACAAGCAATTTCTTCTTTTTCCACAATGTTTTCTTCCCTACTGAATGGTTATGTCTTAAAAGAATTCCACTTTAAATTTTCGCCTGCAGAACTTCTGAATTTGGACAGTTCTAAAATAGGTTAAAACAGGTTAAAATTTTACAAAACAAGAAAGGGTTAAGATTATCCACACATTAGTGGGAGACATGGGTCGTAAAGGGTATTCGCCGGGCCCCCAGAATGAGGAGACATACGTGCTACCAACTGTGCTATGGCCACTGCATTAGGATTTTAACCCTTTCCAACACAGCAAAATTTTAGACTGATCCAAATTGAAAGAAGCTACAGACGACAATTTCATGTTTATGGAATTTTTAATTTTTTCGTCTTTCTGGATAGAAAACATTGTGGATAATGAAGAAATTGCTTGATACAAGCAATTTCTTCATTTTCCACAATGTTTTCCAATGCTTTTTTCTAGAGGGGCGTAAAAAGGAGGGATTGAGTTGGAATGGGTTAAGAATTGGAAAAGTTGTGCTGGAAACTTACCGCTAGTAAGATATTAAGACATATAGAAACCACTTTACAAATTGCAGTAACAGCGAGTGTGTGTTAATTAGAGTATTGATAGTCTACCTCTCACCGCTAATCACCTTCATGTTTATTTACAGCAAGAACTATTTCTTCTGCACCCTTTTCGCCGTTACACCCCCGTAATACAAAATCCAATAGATCTTTATCTTAGGCGGCTTAAGACAGGATGAGTTTGCTTGATACAGAAGATATGGTTTAATTTTCGTTTCGTTTATCAAGATAAATGCGTTTTGTTTGGCTGATTATTTTTTATCATTCTTCCATAAAAAAAAAAAAAAAAAAAAAAAACTTTGAGAACGCATTTATTTGTAAGCTTGCGCACATAGTAGAACAAATCATTTTGCTTTTTTGCCTTATTTTATGATAACCGAAAGGAACATTTTTTTTATTTTTGCTTGAGGTATGAACCTAAAAACTTTCGTTTGCTAAATGGTTTGACTTATTGCCGGGCCAAGATAAAAGAAATCAGAAATATAATTTCAAGGTTTTCATGATCCCTTAGATTATCTTCCTTTTAGCAACATATCAGCGTTTGGAGTGCAAAACATTGTAACCTCAGCTTGAATAAATTTTTGTCTTCAAAACCTTTGAATCTGGACAAGTCTAAAATGTTGAAAATAGTAAGGGGTTAAGACGTTGCACAAATAATTCCAATACAAAAGAGCTTAATTCGTTTCATAAAGTGTTAAAACAAGAACATCCAAGTTACATATGTCTAGCAGTAAAAACACAGTGTAGCATTTAGGATAAAGCATGTCTGATTTTGTTGATATAGTTTATGCCTAAATGATGCATTTCTTGCCAAACAAATAGACAACAAAAAACGACGATAATAAGAATTCCAGATTATATTATTCTAATCTTGAGTGTTATATCATTGCAGGGTACGTGTGGCTCGGGTTGCAATTTTTACCTGCATAACGCTAGTTATATACATATCCTTAAATCTCTTAAAAATATCTTTCTACGGGTTCTATTTAACCCTTTCCCGTACAATCCCTGATTTTTACGTCACTGTGATATCATATTTGAGAAAACATTGTGGAATAAAAAGAAATTGCTTGTAAAAAATAGTGATTTTTCTTTTTCCTCAATATTTTCTACCATATAGGATGATAGATTCTTTTTTAATTAAAATTTTGAATTTGGACAAGGCTAAAATTTTGAAAAACAGATAAGGGTTAACTCGCTACATTTTTGTTTTACGCTAAACAATATAACAAGGACCTACAAAATACCCTACGCCATAATAAAAGAGATGGGTGACTCAAGTTGATTTGTCCAGGGTAAATACTTTGACTAAACCTGGGCTTGAATAAAGCTGTAGTTATGACGTTTAAACCGCCAAGCTAACATAAACACCTCACATAGATGTCGGCTAATGTGGGGGTTCAAAGTGAATTTCGGTCAAAATTAATGATTTGATTGGTCGATTAATTCTTTGAATGACTTTCACTGTAGTGAGGTACGCCTATTGACTCTAACAGGAAGACCCATTTCGATTTTAAACGGTGCTATTGTACAAAAATATGGTCAATAGATTGTCAAAAAGTAGATTCGAATCGTTGGTTGGCGACCTAAACATCGTAACTACAGCTTGAAAAGCTTTAGATACGCCATTTACGTCGCTAATCAACAAATATGTTTCACAAAAATGTCGGCAAGTGTTGGAGTTAATATCTCAATTCCAGGCTGAATAAGCAATTTGATTGGTCGATATATTCCTTGATTGACAGCCGCAATTGGTCAATTTGTTAGATACCCCATATTGATCCCTTCGGCGCGAAGAAATGTTTAAGTTTTCCAGCATATCTTTGGAGGTTTGGGAGAGATTTTATTGCTTCAAGCCAACATATTATCTCAGAGTTGTTTTACAATCTGTCAATCAAAATGCCACTCAACGTATGTTTTACATTATAACAAGATATTGGCTTATACTGGAAGCAATTTTTAGCGTGAGGAAAGATCGGCCAGTTTACCTCGTCGATAGTCTTGGCCACTTTTTGGTCGGGGCTCATATTCCAAAAAGTGAACTTATCAGTCAAATTAAATACATAATTCCAAGGGCTTTGAATTGATATGGCGTGTCTAGGACAATCAGCACTCTCTTTGTGAAGCTGAAATACAAAACCGTTGCAACCCGTTGAGAATGAGCTGAAAGGGCATATTTGACCAACATATTTGTCGGTATTGTTCAAGTATAATTATGCAATTCTAGATTTGATTCTCACAAATAGGCGTACTTGTGAAAGGAATAATTGACCAATCGCAGCCCTCAATCAGATAATCAACTTAACTTTTGACTCTAACATTGACCGCCATTTATGTAAAGCATCTTTATATTTGTTTGGCGACCTAAGCGTCGTAAATACAGCTTTTCAAGCTGTACCTACGATGTTTCGCTCGCCAAATCAACAAAAATGTTTTCGTTTTTGCAAAATAACGCCGTTTAAACTCGAAGTTGAACTTCTTTTTCGAGACGACGGGCGGAACCAACGGGATAGGTGGGCGGGACCAGCGAATTGTCAGTTGAAAGATCGGATGGAATATTGCTGTAGATTTTGTGAAGGAAATGACAGGGAAACGCGGCTAGATGAACAACTCGCAGAAACATCACTGAAAGATTGCTAAACAACGTTACGACAAAACAAAGAAAAATTACGAAAGTTTACACCGAACCTTTCTGTCAGAGTACTACCAAATCTAGTAACCACAACTTCATTCAGCTGTAGTAACGATATTTTTGAAGCCCGATGACGCTTTCCTGTATAGCGTGTTTCAATTACTGTGATGTATTGTTTTGTTCTCAGATTAAATAATCTAATAAAGCCGGGGTCGGCCTTCTAATAGCTAAAGATAATCTAGTTCTCCTCCCCAATTTTGTTTTGGCAACGTTTCTATTAAGAAAGCAATTTGGGCCAAAGAAGACATGAACCGCGAAGTCAGACTAACACTTTTGCTTGTAAACGAAAATCATTATCAACTAATTATATGTGTATATATCCCCTCCCCCTGATATCTCGACCCGCCTATTCACCCACGGGTCTTAACCAATTCCCCCCCAACTAAATTTTAGACTAGTCAAAATTGAAATAACTTGCCGACGACAAATTAAAGTTGATGAAGTTTTGAATTATTTCGTCTTTTTGGACAGAAAACATTGTGGATAATGACGAAATTGCTCGATACAAGCAATTTCTCCATTTTCCACAAGAATTTCAAAAGCTTTTTTTAGATGCGTAAAAAGGAGGGATGCTGTGGGAATAGGTAAAGGGGAGGTATCAATGTTTCTAAATCCTGGATAGGAAGAATTTTCCACTTGACCGTAAAACCCCTTTATTTAATACATGTAGTTAATCATGATTCAGATATTGTTTTTACGGTAATCTGATAGCATAAAAGCAGCTTTTTGTGGTGCCGGTGGAAATCCGTATAATTCTTAGAAATCATCGTATTCGGTTGAAGACAACCGATTACCTAATTTGCATATGACCCTGGTTCAGCAGCAGTGACAAGGGAAACAACAAACGACATGTATTGTATCGCATCAAGTAGTTAGTGTCTATATGGTAATATCGGCGTTCAAAGTTCACTTCCGGCATAAATGGACGATTTGATTGGTAGATCGATTATTTTATTGACAGTCGCGATCCGTCGTTTTTCAGCATCATATCATAGAGAATGTATGGTTATAGAACATATTTCCCTTTGGAGGCGTGGCCTTAGTGCAGGGTTACGATCAAAAGGTTTGAAGAACCTTGCACCGATATCTCTGCAGTTTAACCCATTCCTACATGACACAATTCTAGACTGGTCTAAATTGAAAGAAGCTGCAGACGACACTTTCAAGTTGACTGAATTCTTTGTCTTCTTCTCTTTTTTTAAACATTGTGGATATTGATATTTTCCATATTTTTTCAGAGTTTTTTTTTTTTTCTTGAGGGGTGTAAAAAGGAGAAATTGTTTAGGAATGTGTTAAAGCCGGATTACATTTGTATAAGTTTTAACCTAAGCTCCAAGCAAGTGGGCGGGGCCAGCGGATTGGTCAATTTCCATGAGGTTTGAAACTAAAATCTAATCACTCTGCTATTTGAATCGGCTTGTGTGGTGTCCGCGGTCGAGAGGTATAGAGCGCCGGCTACTTGACCAAGAGGTCCCGATTTCGATTCCCGGGAAGGGCTATCGAATTTGGTTCTGTCCTTTGCCCACGCTTTCGGCGCGAGTACAGGTGAATTTTCCAGGAAGCAGAACCGAGAGTGATTAATCTAAGTTGTAAGAACTTGTATCCAAATCGATGTAAATAAATAGGTTTGAACCATGTGAATCGACCTCGTGGCTCAATTCAATGTAATTGGATTTTGGATTTAATACCCCTGTGAAAACAACAAATAACTTCATTATCTTTTACATGAATTCTATATCCTTCAAATTTATGCACTGGTACGTTCACAATATGGACAAACGGATAGGTAAATGTAGGTATGCATATAATCATTCTGTGTAGCATTTCATACCTTGAAAACTTACATGATGCAATAAAAAGAACACACACTTTTATTTATCCTTGTCTTCCTGAACACGGATCATTCCGGTTTTGGCTAGAGACCAAGGCAAAGATTAGCCTGCGCTTATGTGCAATGTAATCTTAGTCTATCCTACTTCTTTGTCCCTTTTGATTAAGAATAATTGAAAATGTATTTATGTATTTTCGTAAAAGATATATTGATCCAAAGCCATTCCATTCGGTGTTTTCACCACTTTGATTTAAAAAGCTATGTTGGAAATGATTATATTCTGTTATACATACAATCAGTTAAAAAAACATCACATGTCTGATAGCAATATTTATTTTCACATCAAATGAATATTCAAGAGGCAACAAGAACATGTTGTTCTATATTAGTTTTGAGCTAAAGGTGAACCAACTGTTGGTTATAAAAAAGCTTGGGGAGGTGCCAGATGGTTGCAAATTTAGACGCAATTCTTTGTTCTATCATTGTGAGGGTGGGTTATGTGAAAGTTTACAGTTAGGAATATTGTGAAATTTACAAAACCGACGATTTTTCTCTTTATGCTGGTTTTTGATTTGTCCTTTGTGTGAATGGAATAAACAAGTTTGGAACAAATTGAACATTTGAATGATACCGTCGCTAGGCAACGAATGCCTCATAACTACAGCTTGATTATAACAAACTTTTTGTCCGTTGTAATATATAGATTGTTTCCTCTCCTGATATAAATGTATTTTAGAAATAAAGTCATTTATCATTTTGGAACATTTAAACATTTCATAATGTTGGAAAATATAGGGAAAGTCAATAAATCGAGGCATGTTCTGTGAATGAAGCTTTTATTTTGAATAATTTGATTTTTTTTATGGAAAGGTAACCGAGCGATATGGAATGAAATTGATTTACCCATTCCCAAACGACAAATTTTAGACTGGTCTAAATTGAAAGAAGATGCAAACGACAATTTTAGGTATTTGGAATTCTAAAATCATTTGTCTTTTGGGGCAGAAAGCATTTTGGACATCGACGAAATTGCTTGAAACAAGCAATTTCGTCGATGTCCACAATGTTTTCCAATGCTTTTTTCTTTAGGGGCGTAAAGAGGAGGAGTTTTGTGGGAATGGGTTAAAAAGGGATAGGCGTACATAGCAAATGTTACGGACTGAGTTATGGACTGTACAAACACATGCCAACTTAAAAATGAATCCTACAATTTTTTAGTACAGGGTGCTCGACGGGAATTCTTTAACCTGGCAAGATAAAAAAAAATGTTAAACATTAGCTGTTAACGAGAGAGGGGTAATCTATCATCATAGTGAGTCTTACAAAGACAATTCCCACGAGTACTAACAACACAGGGTTTGTTGAATAAATAACGGAATTCTTAAAAAGGCATCTCTTTCTCTCTAGATGTGTTATTTCAAAACATGGGTGTCTTCCACAAAGTCCTTTCCTGATTCCCCCCAGTGTTAGTCTTGTCCAATTTGAAAGACTGTGCAAACGACAAAAAAAGTGAGTGCAATTAAAAAAGTAACCAACCTACAGGCTGGAAAGATATTGTGAGAAAAATAAGAAACTGCTTATCATAAGCGATTCATCGGTGGGCGAGCAAAATGTCTTAGCTATACAGCTTTAATAAAGATGTAGTTACGACATTTAGCACGTGCACCGACGAATTCGCTTTTTCCCCCATGAGTTTTTTTTTTATCAAAGTAAATAATCAACAGGATGAAAAAGCAAGGGATTGTGCTGGAAAGGGCTAATTTTCTACATACCGTAGACTATAAATTATATCCTGCCTGATTTTCTTGAAAACATTAAATAGACAGAAAAACAAATGCCTGCAAAACAGGACTATTTCAAAAGCACAGAAAAGTATTGACATTTATCAGGGCGCCTAGGCAGACAAGGGCATAAATGTTTGCATGTTTGATATGTTTTAAAGAGCCTTTGACGTGCGTGAGTTAAAAAGGAGATCACTATAAAATACTCCAACGCAGCATGTTGTCTGCGGCACGTGACGCCAACTTGATGAGCGTGCTTGGGGATAATTAACACATGAAAAAAAATATAAAAAAATACGATATTTCTTCAATCCCTTACACTATTTCTGTCCTATATTTCAGTATACTTGCCCTTGGAATGTTGAGCGCTCGTTATAAAATTCAAAGAAAAAAAAAGAGACTTTTTATTGGTTCTTGAACACAATCAGAGATCATCAAAAGCTATGATCCCGAATAGTTTACATTGCACCCAATATGTTGGCTAATGAACTGAATATGCGTTTGGTACATTACAGTTAAGAAAATCGTGAAGTTGACAAAAATAGTTCATATTGAAATGGACTTGGTATAGTGGTGTGATATAGACGCCTTATCCATTTTAATGAAATTAACGCCTTTTGATTACGATCTTTATACAGATGTGAGACATGACCAATCGCTAGCCCCGCCCACTGGCTCCGACAGGAAGTCCCGCTTCGATTTTAAACGGCGTTATTTTGCAAAATTTATGACCAGTAGCATGAAACAAAACAGTAGAATAGTTGGTTGACGACATAAATGTCGTAACTACAGCTTGAATAAGCTGTAGTTACGACGTTTTAGTCTCCAAACCAACATAATTGTTTCACACAAATGGCATCAATCTCAATTCCGGGCTGAATGAATGATTTGATTGGATAATATATTCCTTGATTGATAGCTGCGATTGGTCTTTTGTTCCGTAAATAAATATGTATGTTTTATGTGACCAGTGTGATAATTCTAAGTTCGTTGATTGATGGAATGAATAGGGTTTAACGCCACTCTTAACGATTTTTAGTCATATTGCGGCGGCTTAGCCACCTTACAATAGATTCCTGGTATATATCACACCAGTACCACCATTTCATCTTTTCCTAGCCTCCAGTTGCTATCCCACTGAGGCAAATGTCGGTAAGAATTTATGTGCCGCCGCCGAAAATTCTAAGTTCAAGTATGCAAATTAGTCCTACGTGATTCTGTGAAAAAGTCGGCTGGTAAAAAGTCGAGAATTGCTGGAAGAGCCACTGCTCAAGAGGGTCTAGCATTGGTGATACAACGGAAGCGCAAGAATGATTGAACCTCGCCGTTATATAACAGAAAGATTATTCAAAGCGGCTTTAAACCCCATTCAAAGAAACCGAGTAAGCTAATGGAATACCTGAATGTTTTTGAGAGCAAGTCTATTTGCTAGCTTCCACGGCAGTCCTAGTTTAACAGGAATAAGAATAGAACTTACAATTATTTTCAGATAAGGTCCAAAAGTAAGGATGATTAATATATGTACGAAGTACATGCGTCTGTATTGACGCTTTCCTGTTCAATCCCTGGTTTTGACGTCCCTGTGATTGTATACTTAAGAAAATATTGTGGAAAAAGAAGGAATTGCTTGTAAGCAGCATTTTTTTTCTTCTTTTTCCACAACATGTTCAACTTTACGGAATGATTACTTCTCAAATCCAATCGATTTTAAATTGTCGTCTGCAAAACCTTTGAACTAAGACAGGTCTTTAATATTGCAAAACAGTAAAGGCTAATTAAATGTGATTGTCATCATTTTTATTCAGTAATTATTATTTATAGAAATGTGGATTTAATGATATGTTACAGCAAATAGAAATTAATTAGAAATAATTATCAAATTCGTCGCACGTAAACGAGAGACAATTACTTAACATGCATTAAAAATATGACGGTAAAAACTATAGATAGTGGCTACTCATAACTATATTTAAAAGAAACACACTCACACACACTACACAACAGCACTGCACTTGTTGCCATAAAATACTGGGTTGTGTTGCTTCGAGTGTTTATACTCAAATGGAAATGACTTGGGGAGAAGATGATCAATTACCTATGTAAATTTAATTTACACTCCCACATAAAAAAATAAAAAAGCAATAAAATAATAAAAGATAAATTTAAAAAAATAGAAAGAGTGCAATTGAATGGGCGGGGATGGGATCGTGTAAATTGGTGTAAAAGAATTTTGTGCCCAGCGTCCCATTAATCTCGTAATGATATGCCACAATATTTGAGTTTGGTCGTGTTTTTATTCTCACCTATTTTAAGGCACTAAACACGTGGATGAAGGTACCAGCCTAATCAAATGGAATTATTTCCGGGAGAACATCACGACAAAAGAAACATTTTACGTTTTTACTCTTTCCTGGTCAACGAAGTGTAAACTTACAGGTCTTCGTCACACGGAACTGATTGATTGAATGGGGTTTAACGCCGCTTTTAACAGTATTTCAGTCATATCGCGGCGGCTAGAGCACCTAACAATGGATTCCTGGTATTTCTCACACCAGTACTACCACTACATCCTTTCCTAGCCTCCAGCTGCTATCCCACTTAGGTTAACGATTATCAACCCATTGGTGAGAGACAATTGTCGGAAAGAATATTTGCCGCCGCCGGGGATCGAACCCATGACACCTATGATTGAAGATTAGGAGTCTAGCGCGCTACCGACTGCGCTATGACGGCGGCCCACACGGAACTGAAAGAAACGTTTTGAATCCATATTAAAGATGCCTTAAAGCTTTCACGCTGTCTCGCTGTATTCGGGATTTATTCATATTTGTTTGAATTTCTCTATGACCGATCGGTAAATGATTTCCCGATGAGGCAATGTTACCTTACCAGGAGATCTCACCAACTTTCTGGATGAAATAGAAGAAATCGTGTAAGAGGATTTATACTAAGATTAGAAACAATCTTAGGGCATGTGCGTCTCGCTTCCCAAAAGAAAGGACAAAGATTGACCTACCACATGATTAATATTGAAGGTGTGGAAGTTCCATTAAAATCGAAATAATTTAATTTTTAGTTTCGTCTAGCAATAACATGCGTTTTTATTGGTCGAAAAAATTATTCATAACTCCGTGAACAAAATTTAATAGCACGCAGCGATTTTGTATGCTTCCGCACAAAATAATCCCCCAGAAAAAGGTATCAAAATTTGTAAAGCTTTTGTTTTTATCGCTTGTTGCTATTAAATTATAAGAAATAAAGAGAATATTTTTGTATTCATGGAGGTATGAACCGAAAAACTATAATCACACAATGTATAATCACACAATATAATCACACAATGTATGAATCCGCTTCGCGGATTCATACAGTGTGATTAGATTTTCGGTTCATACCTCCATGAAAACAAAACATATTCTCTTCATCTCTTAATTAAAAAGTGAATCAGTCCTCTTCTATTGGTCATGTTCAATATTAAGTCGTTTCCAAGATCGCGATAATGTATGAAAATGTGTATTATTTGTCCTACCTTTTGTGATTTGTATACTACGTTTTGTGCATATAATGCTTACGTCATAGACGATCGCTGCTATTGAGTGGGTTGTCTGCGCATGTCATATTCTCCGAAGATTGACCCGTCTTCGGGACCGTAGCACTTATCCAGATTGGGATGAATATTACTACGTCGTACGCATAACTCCATATAATATCGCCAAAAAGTAGCAAGTGAATAATTACAATAAAAACTACAATTGTGGAGAAATCAACTTAACTGTCGTCCCAAATTAATAAGAAAATATTTATTTTAAATTGCGAAAGCATTTATGTTTTACCTGTGCTCCAAGAAGAGGCATCAAGAATATGAAGCATGCTTTTCATGGGCGCTGACATTTTCAATGTAGTTCGACGGAATCGGAAGAGTTGTCACGAGTGTCACTACCCAGAATGCTCAAATTAGATAGGTCAGTATTTGAAAAATGCAATTTATCGGAAGATAACGGCCATTGAGTGGGTTGAGCTTCAGTTTCCTGGTGTTTCTAACTGTTCCTGCATATATCGGTGTATTCCCTGGGCTGATCATTAAAGTGCACGTAATTGTGATGATGTTATTTCATTCCACGCATTACACACATTGTATGCATTGTACGATCGTTTGTAATAGTACACAAGAGAGGTACACAGTATACATTGGATATCTTACATAATTTTATCTGTTTTGGTATTTCGAGGCTTAACACTTTACCTCGATCGGTCATTTCACTTTCTAGACGAAAAATTTTGGAATACTTTTGACGAGTCGAGCGAACAAGAACCTCCTGAACTGCACAGGCTTACTGGAACAAACCTTTAGGCTCTTTGAAATTTTTCACAATCTAAACTGGCTATTCTACCTTACTTATCCTATCACATTTTGAAGTCTTGTTTTACGGAAAACCACTGAGGTCCTTTTTCGTCTGACACGTCACATTCATGTGACAGGTCTATGTGAATGATCGATATTCAAGTTTGTTAACATCGGATGGCCTGATAAGCAAAGCGCTACAAGTAAGATAAAAAGAGGTTTATTTCAATGTAAAATTGATTCAGAAAAGCTGTTTTTACCCGTGTCTAGTTTTTTCTTACATCACGTCTCTCTACGGGATAGTAGGAAAAGACCATTAATACAAAATATGATGCTATAAGCAGGACTCGTGCTAGCCTTTGAGGTTGAGGAGACATTGAATTCTTGGCCATGACATTCTAGGGGTCAAAATTGATTTCGAGAGGGTCAACACAACTAAAGGTGTGAATCATTTGTATACTTTTGAAGGTTTAAATGCTTACAAACCTTTTCTTGTAAATATATAAGGTCAGTTGATAAAATAATCGATCAGAAAATACTGTTTTGACCCTAATTAATTTCTCTCAGGGGGGTCATGTTGACCCCCTTGAGAGAAAATTCTAAGGGTTGAAATAGGATATTTCCAGACTTTTGAGGGTCCCCCCCCCCCAGGTTTAAGAGTCGCACGAGCCCTGGATTAGATGACGACACCTAAAGAGGGAATCTACACGTGTGGTTTTCGTGGTGAATATTCCTCATAGAAAATAAGGGCTGTTATTTCAAAAGAAAAGGTCTTAGAATGAAGCGATTAAATGAATAGTTAGAGATGTCACCTGACTTACATGCTTTGAAATTTTACATAATCTTTGGTCCATATTTTGCGTTTATTAATTCACAAAGAGCCATGTCATTATGTTATTCTGTTATCATTATGATAAGGACTCATAAAAGAGTTAAATAAACACAGAACCTAGATCAAAAGGCAATGGGGTAGATATTTTTAAACAAAATAATGTTTGAAATGAATCGATATATAAGTATATTCAAACAGGAAAAAAGTGTTTGACTACCCTTGTCTTTCAATAAAAAAACATTCGCGACCTGATAATGCATTTTGGTTTAATTGTAACTTACACCCTGATGTTAATGTCCCTGTGATTTTATGATTGAGAAAACATTGGAGAAAAAGAGGAAATTGCTAGTAACAAGCAATTTCTTCTTTTTCCACAATGTTTTCTGTCCTTACGAATGTTGTTGTTTTTGTTTTTGTTTGTTGTTGTTGTTTTCAATTTAAAAAAAACTTTTGAATTTGGACAGGTTTAAAATGCAAAAAAAAAAAAAAAAAAATAAATAAATAAATAAAATACACAGTTTTGCCAGGATGGCACACAAATGTCTATCATGGACGGATCTAATTTTTACAAACACGCAAAGCGGTTAGATGGTTTCTCCCACGATGCGAGATAAAAGACTGATTGATTGATTGGGATTTAACGCCACTTTTATCAGTATTTCAGTTATATCGCGTCAGCTGAACACCTACAATGGATTCCTGGTATTTCTCACACCAGTGTTACCACTTTATCCTTTCCTAGCCTCCAGCTGCTATCCCACTTAGGTTTACGATTATCCACCCATTGGTGAGAGACAAATGTCGGAAAGAATGGTTGGCTAGGGACATACAAGTCGTAACTATAGCTTCAGCAAGCTATAGTTGAGACGTTTATGTCACCAACCAACAAAAATGCTTCAAATAAATGACGGCACATGTCGGAGTTCAAAGTTAATAAATGAATTCGTTTGCCGTTTTTTCATTGATTGACAGGTGCGATTGGTTACAAAGTTTTTCGCAGCGACGATGTTTTCTTTGTCTCAAACTGTCCGTCGATGGCCTTTGTTGTTTTAATTTCCAACTCAAAAACGTTATATTTATAAAGGGTTTAGCTTCTTTAAAAAACTCTGAAAAATAAACACAATAAAGATAGACTCTTTTACGTTCTCCCGCTGCACGAACCATTATGAAAGTGGGTTTTAGCGGCGTTGTTTGATCTTGTTTAATTTTGCCGGAAAATCAATAGTACTTCACCAAGTCTTACCAATTAATTATCCACTTCACAAACCAGGTTCTTTTTATCGCGATTTCCAAAAGATACGGCGACTGGTGTCTCTTTATTACCGTGACGTTTACTCGACCTGATAACTCCTAATGGGGGTCGAAATTTACAGAGTACGACGGCTGTGATTGTACCATACCGTCTCACGTCGGGAATAGTAACACATAGCATAGTTTTACTGTTGGATTATTATATTTATGGTTTTATGTATGGTGACCAACCAAGTTACCTTTTTAGCTAGCAAAGCGTCAGCTTTGATAGCTTAAGTTAATTGACAAAATTTTGAGGTCGTCTCAAAGTTCAACGAGTGCAAACTGCCACTGGAGGCTTAACCACTAAATCCGTTAACTGCCTACGCCATAAATATAGTTCTTATGTATTTCAGGAATATCGCAAACTCAATTCAAATTTTAAAGAACTTTGTCAAAAGCATGCTATTTAACCCATTCCCACTCAATTCCGCCTTTTAAGCATCTCAAGAAAAAAAGCTTTGGAAAACATTGTGGACAATGAAGAAATTGCTTGTAACAAGCAATGTCTTCAATGTCCACAATATTTTCTACCCAACAAGGGAAATATTTTCTAAACTTTCTAAACTCAACCATGCTTTGCTTGCTTACAGGACTTTCAGTACTTTGATTGTTACAAGTTACTGGCCATGATATTGGCAAATTAAGGCCGTGTACTATCGTAAAGAACCTTCATGTTGGAGCCCAGAGGGCGTGGCAAGCGATCCGTCAGCTGAAGCCAACAGTTCCTATCAGTCATGTGCAAGTAGCGCGTAAATCATGCCGTTACGTGGTAATTAAATCGCTCTGGAATTTTATGCAAAAAGAAAAAAAAGTTTATGCGCTGTAGATGGTTAATTTAGCGAGCTTTCGTAAATAAAAACTGTGAATTTTGAAATGTATCTGCATGGTTTATGCTTATTGTCAGAACATATTAGGTATTAAATTCGTTCCAAACATAGTCCGTTAGTGCCCTGGTTGTTGAATTTTTTTTTTTTTGGGGGGGGGGGGTGTTGTTGTTTTGTTTTTGTGTATGTGTTTGTTGTTTTTTTGTTGTTGTTGTTGTTGTTGTTGTTTGTTTGTTTTCCAAATGACATAAAGACTGAACCACGTTGTTTCAAAGGGAAAACGGACAGAAAAATGTTGACAAGACGAGAGAATTTATCTCCTTTTCATGAAAACAGTTCTTATCCATTCCTATAAACGTCTGATTACCCTAATTGTTCCTATAAACATCTGATCATTCTAACCACTTCTATAAATGAACCATCGTTTTATCCAGTCATTCCAAGCAAATCGCCATCCCCTGTCTATTTCTAGAAAATAGCAAAAGACATCGACTTTGTTTGAATGCAAGACGTTGTCATAGACAGACATCGTCAGTCCAGCAAGCCTCCTACAACTCATTGACGCTTTCAGACGCCCACAAGAAAAAAATGTTCGGAAAAGCATTGTTGAAAATGAAGAAATTGCTTGTTACAAGCAATTTCTTCATTATCCACAATGTTTTCTACCCCAAAGGTTAAAAAAATCCGAAATTGCATTTGTTTTAAATTGTCTGCAATTTCTGTCAATTTGGACTAGTCTAAAATTTTGCCGTCGGATAATAGGTCAAGATTGGCGTCTCAGACTACCACTTCAATGGAATAATATCTCGTTCTGTATATATCTTTGTATAAATGTCTTAAAGACAGCTTGAATGGTATGTAGTTACGTTGTTTTGGAAGCCTACAGTTGATGTTGACATTGACCAATAATCGAATAACATCGGTACTCGATCATGTTATGTTATATTGGTAATGTATACAACTCGTGTTGTACCAATATATTGGACGTTAACGAGACGAAATAATTCGTCTGGTATATATGGTGTCATGTTTCTGCCACAAAATACGATTGGGAACTTCCCAAATTCCCTGCACATACGGAGGTTTTATTTTTTTTTGTTTTTTTTTTTAATATAATTTCCAGTCATCGTCCTCTAATGAGAGGATGGGGCCTGGTAGAACGACAAATCTTAATTACATATGGCGGATAAAATAACACGCAAAAAAAATAGCCAATCGAATGATGTTTTGTTTAAGGTTTATTTCGGAAAAAAGATATCAATGGCTTGACGGCGGTTAAATCCCGACTCTCGTTGGGGGGCGTGGCTTCATCGTTGACGGGCTTAATCATAAATCGTCAATCAAAAGATACTGATGCAGAATGTCATAAAAACAAAAGCCTCGCTCTGTCAATAATGAAATCATCTTTCCCCTACCACATATATTTTTCAATTACGTTTTTAATTCCAATGTTTGAAAGTGATATATAGGCCCTTTGGGCCGGGTGTTCATATATCTATTTTATTTGTTGTCCTACATTTCATTGCTTGCAATTCAGACGGGTCTAAAATTTCAAACAATGAGAACGGGTTAAAGATGCAGTGACCACGTTGAGATCGTCTGATAAGGAGATACTTTTATCCCGAGCCGCGGACAAAACTCAGTGGTAGCGCGGAGGATTTCTCGTCAACGGGTCCCAGGTTCGATCCCCGGCCGCGGCGTGTATCCTTTCCGACATTTGTCTCCCACCAATTGGTGGATAATCGTAAACCTAAGTGGGATGAGCAGTTGGAGGCTCGGAAATGATGTAGTTGTAGTACTGGTGTGAGAAATACCAGGGATCGATGGTTAGGTGCTCCAGCCGCCGCGATATGACTAAAATACTTCTAAAAATGGCTTTAAACCCGATTCAATGAAGCAAAACTTTTATTCCGATGTCAAAAGTAGGCTTGAAATATCGAGAACCTCTTGTCAAGAAATTGTATGCTTATCTTGATAAGATTTCCGGGAAACGTTAATTTGTCACGATGGTTTTCAAATTATCACGATACAGCCATCTCGTATCTCGTGGCAGAAATATGCCACCACAGGTTTTACGAAATCAACCCGTCAAGAAGTTAGAATCTCCTTGTCGATGTAGCATATAGTCAGTGTTCGAACAAGAGCATCGTAACTACAGCTTTGAACAACCTGTATACAGTTACGAGGTTATGACCGAACAACAACGATTATTTCAATTGTATGGTGAAAAATAATAATAAAAAAAAAAAAAAAACACGTGGTTTAACAATTTCGGTTACAACGCATTCCTTCACAAGCCTTCCTCTTTATGCACCCCAGAAATAAAGCTTTGAAAAAAATGTGGAAAATGAAGAGATTGCTTGTATCAAGCAATTTCTTCATCATCCACAATGTTTTCTATCCAAAGAAACGAAAAAAAAAAGTAAGAAATGGGTTAAAGCTGCTCTCGGGGATCCAGCGTGACCCAGTGGTTAGGACAATGTACTCTTACTTTGAGAGGGAAACCAACCACTGGTCACTGGGGTATGTCTATTGACACGACATTTCAGAGCAACAGATCCATCTGTCAAGGAAGCACGTGAAAAGTAAATTTCGCCCTGATACAACTTTCAGATTTTTGAAACGAGCGTTAAACCCGATAAGAGTCTTTTAATTCCACAAAGCAGATACCTTGGTATTCTTTGTTGTTGTTTTTTTTTTTTTAATCTGAAAAAGGCAAATTAATTCAAATGTTATTTGAAAAACAAGAGTTCCAGAAACTTTGGTAGAGTAGCTCTCAGTTTGCTGAATTTTCTGAAACCAAAATATATAAGACCGAGTCGCTTGTTTGTTTGTGTGTTTTTGTTTTTTTTTTTTTATTTTAGCTGATCAATGACAATTTCACTTGACGTTTTCTTTAACATCACCGATTCAAGTATCTAACTGCACAAGCAATCCCTCTTATCACTCCCCCTCAAGTACTTCGTGAAAATACAAAGCATTCACAAACGAGGATCAAAGTCGACCGACATATGACGAATTGAGCACACGTACTTGGCCTCCGAACTTTTGAGCTTATAGTACCGTCTGGTTACTTGCATAATTCAGGTTCCAATTAAGTAATGGACGGGTTTACCTACTTGTGTATCCTGACGCCAGACGATTTAATGACATTGGATAACTATTGGTGCTCTTTTATTTCTCCCTAAATATGGTACAGATGGGACTGTTCAAGTAACCTAGTAAATATGAACTTCGTCCTCTTAACCCATTACCAAAACGAGAAAAAATTAGACTGGTCCAAATTGAAAGGAGTTGCTGACGATAACTTTTATTTGATGGAATTTAAAGAATCTGTGTCGTTTGGGATAGAAAACATTGTAGGTAAAAAATTAAGAAATTGATACATTTTACACATTGTTGTCCCAATTGCTTTTCTTGGGGTGGGGGTGGGGTCCAACAGCGCCAATGGCATACTTGAATCGATGCAGAATGTTCCCTTATTCTTACCTGGTATGTTGTTTGGACTCACTAGAATCCCCTAGTTGAGACGATTCTAATGAGTTTAAACAATATTGGATTTAGGTATGATATGTTTCTGGAAAATACGACCACGTCTGTACGAGAGCTTTTGATTTTGAAAAAAATATTTTGATTGTGGGCGAATTTGCTATTTACCGACAAACGAGAAAAATTGATATGTATTTCTGCAAGAAAGTTGTCTGTACTCCGAAAGCTGTATAGTTTTCGATGAGGCAAGGTTACAAATGATTATATGTGTGACAAATATGCACAGCTGTTAAATGTGTAAACAAAGATGTGTAATTTTAGAGGCTTTTAAAACAGACAGGGGTGGGATCTCAGGAATTCTGTGTTGTATCCCTTGTCTATATATAGTATTTCTAAAAGGCCTGGTTTGACTTTAAGGTCATTTTAGTTAATATCTAGTATGCGTAACTGCTCCCTGTGGGGGAAAATGTACATGAAACTACATGGATAATAGATCATCAGCTTGAAATTGTTGTCTGTAGTTTCTTTCAACTTGTACCAATCTAAACTTTTGTTTTGTGGGATTGGGTTCAATCACCTCGGTTTTTGATTGTTTGTTTTTAACACGAAGCTCTAGTATCGAATCAAATCTCTTCGACAAAATGACGTGTTACGGTAAGGAAAAACCATTCGTCCTGTAGAATCTGCATTTTATCTTATCAGAACAAACAACTACACAAAATCTGTGGAACTTTGATTGAGCATTGAGAAAATGACAACAATTCTTTAGCTTTAGAACAGTAAATGAAGAAATAACAAACGTTGTATTGTTGATGGTAATTCATATTTATAGTGCAGTTATTGTTTTCTGATAGGGAAAATAATTAGTTTTGTCTTCAACCTTTTCACAAATGAGCGCCCTTTTTGTGGAAAAGTTTCTGCCTTGTCATGCTGGACCAGGATAAGGAGATATAGACAAAGACACATATGTGCCGTCTGATAACAGTCTACACCATCTGTCTGTCTGCATATGAGAACGCATCTTTGTGAAGATTACTTTTCGAAAATAATTATTCAAGTCCTTTGAAACTAATACATCTCCAGGCGGCAATTTTGATTCCAAATATTTCGAAGAGAGAGAGAGAGGGGGGGGGGGAGACACTTTTTTTTCAAGTGACGGAAGTGTTGGTTATTAACGGAATGAATGATTCACTGATATTCCACAAAAAAGAACCATTTTATTTTTTTTCAAATAAAAAAGTTTTTTTTTTAAAGATCTACCATGAAAAAAAAAATGAAATTTTAGATTTTTTACAGCCGGTAGAATTTTTTGTGTAAAATGAACTAATTGCTAGTTGCAAGCAATTTTTTCCTTTTACACAATGATTTCCTGATTGTTCTTTCTTTGGGCGCGTCAAAAAGCGTCATTGTTTGGGAATGGGTTCAGTTAAAGCGGGAAGATAGTTCAAACTGCCAACTGTACATAGTCTTATAATTTAATTTTCAGTTTCTTCTATAATAGTCGGGCGTTCTGATTGGTCGAAAAAATTTATTCATAACTCTATGAACAAAATTTTGAGCACACAACGATTTTGAATGCTTCTGCACAAAATTGTTCCATTCAAAAAGGGATAAGAAAATTGTAAAGATTTTTTATTTTTTCGCGTGATACTATTAAATTATAAGAAATGAAGAGAATATATATATATATTTTTATGGAGGTATGAACCGAAAAACCTAATCACACTTATGTATAAATCCGCTTCACGTATTCATACAACGTGATTAGTTTTTTCGGTTCATACCTCCATGAAAACAAAAAATATTCTCCTCATTTCTTAAATACGTATTTATCCTATACACAGAGTCACCCGTTGGAATCAGGCAGGAACACAAAAAGGATTTTCCCCGATTTCATGGTTTTATACCAATGTGCAAAGAAGTAGAAACACCAAATAGGCATTAATGTCTGTTTAAAAACGTTAATTTACGTTTAACCTCATGGTTGATTATATTCTAGACGGTTTTAAATCAGGCGTAAGATTCGCGTTAACTACAAACCAAGCAGGCAAAATGGGGGTTAAAATGAGTGTCCGCTTCGTTAGGCTAGAGATGTAACCCATGACACAGAAAAACATACATTTACCGTCGCTTGGAAATAGAAATGTTGGAGAGAATAAGCTAAAAAAAAAAAAAAAAAAAAACAAACGAAAAGTGGCTTTAAGATGCGGCAATTTTGAACATCAGAAATCTTCGGGCAGATTCCTTTCGTTGGTTTGCCAGCGGATACAGTAAAATGACGCAATAAATACGTCATTTTTGTAATTTTAGTGAAACCGAAATGTTACTACGTCAACAGAGGAATCCCGACGTCATGCTGGTTGATAATTGACGGTTCGCCGCCCACTGACTCCGCTTTTTTTTTTGTCATTAGCATGTTACAAAAAAAGTAAATGGTTGTTTGGCGACCTTTACGTCATAATTACAGCTTGAAAAAGCTGTAGTTACGACGTTTAAGTCGCCAAACCAAGAATAAAGGTTAACATAAATGGCGGCAAATATCGGAGTTAAAAAGCTCAGGTCGGGGTTAAATAGATTATTTGATTGATCGGTTTATTCCTTGATTGCCAAACCAATAATAAAGGTTAACATAAATGACGGCAAATATCGGAGTTGAAAAGCTCAGGTCGGGGTTAAATAAGTTATTTGATTGATCGGTTTATTCCTTGATTGACAGTCGCGATTGGTCAATTATCTAACAATAGATAGTGTTACTTGCCGGCGATGAAATATTTTTGAAAAAATAAATGTATGGAAAGTAGAAATTTTTTGCTTGTACAAATGTAACCATTAATTTGTATATTTTTTCAAAAAAACTTTTTATCCTATACGCCAAGTGTTTTCTGGTCGATCAGAAACATGAGTTTATCAATTATCCCATTACGAAGAATTATAACCCCTTAATTAACACACTGTGTAACGACAACATTTGGGACCGGTCCAAAATCAAAGAAGTTGCAGGAAACACTTTTTTGTGTAATGTCATTTTGAAAATTCTTTACATTTTTGGAAGAAAATATTGTGGACAAGGAAGAAATTGCTCGGAAAAATAAAGCAGTACGTTTCTTCTAATAATCCTCTCTTTCTTTTCCATTTACCAAAGCTCCGAGTTTCCCGTCCTATAACCCATGTCTTTGATATGAACCGGAATGTAAGTTTGTTTTCTGGTAATGATTGAAATATTAGATTTAGCATTCGAATGGTAAACAAAAGCAGATGAAAACTGAGACAATTAGATTAAGGTACACAGAGAAAGAGAGACTGTGGCAACTTGTTCAATTTAAATTCAATTTTCGCTTTATTTTGAGTGACATTTAATTTTCGAAAGTTCCAAACTTTTCGCTTTTCTTATTGTTTAGAAATCCCAATTGTCTGTACGCAAAATAGTTTGAATCGATTTTACAATAGGCATGAACTTTTAATGTTTCTACCTTCGATTGTTTTTTCCAAATCTTAATTTAAACACTCATTCTTATTTGTAGACGAAGCATATAATAAATTTCGCGACTCATCACTGTCTATGGGACAAATTAAAGGCATTCGGGGTTGGTTTTTATTTTTATTTCAGTTTTTGTTTGAATGAGATTTATCGTCGCTTTTAACAATTTTCAGTCATATCGCGGCGGCTGGAGCACCTACTACCATGATATCCTTTCCTAGTCTCCAGCTGCTATCCCATTTCGGTTTACGATCATCCGCCCATTCGTGAGAGACAAAGGCGGAAATGATTGATATATGCCGCCGCCGGGAATCGAACCCATGACATCCCAAAATTGATAGTTTGACAGCCAAGGGAACCAAAAGTGTCTTAAGGTTCCTTGCATAAGCATTAATAGTCCCCGAAATAAAACTGACAGACTTTTCTTTAACCCAATTCCACACAACAAAATTTTAGACTGGCCCAAATTGAAATAAGATCCAGACGAGAATTTCATGTTTGTGATTTTTCAGGAATATTTGCCTTTTAGGGTAGAAAACTTTGTTGACATTGAAGAAATTGCTTGTTACAGACAATTTCTTCATTGTCCACAATATTTTGAGAACATTTTCTTGGGGGCATAAAAAGGCGGGATTGAAATGGAATGGGTTAAAATACATGTTGAAAATCCGCGTATACAGACAGTGTGATTAAGTTTTAAACCAAAAAAAACTCTTCTTTCCTTAACACATTACCAGACGACAAAATTTTAAACTGGTCCTAAATGAAAGAAGTTGTGGACGACAATTTTCAGTAAGAGGAATTCTAAAAATAACTTGTCTTTTGGAAGTAAAGACATTGTGGGTAATGAAGAAACAGCGTGTAACAAAGGAACGGTTTATCGAGCATGACAAAGGTAAAGTAATCTATTAATAATACTCTGTACAGCCTAGTGCTCCTTGGCTTCGTTGCCGTCGGCAAAATGTTTCTTCAACAACGATATTTCAGCGTTTTCGGCGCTTTGATTTCTCTTGACCCTTGTAACTTATTGAATAGAGGGTGTCTGGGCAGAATCGACCCACCAATCACCGCGATGTCGACATATTTCCCTCGTCAAGGGACCAATGCAGATGAAATGATCGGAAATGGTCGCCTCCGAGATACTAAATGACAATACACATGATTTTGCCATTGTCGAGGCATTTCTGCAGACGGATAATGTCACGTTAAAATGGGGTTATTCTCGGGATTTATAACCAAATAATTCAAATGACTGACAAGGCAAATATATTTACGCGTGTTTTCTCCTTTTTGATCGTTCTTTCTAAGTATAATATTCACCTCTGACGTGAACTATTAGTCGAAACCGGTTCCGGTACATTTTGAAGGCATTGGCACAATTCAAAAGTAACATCATATATGACATAGAAGATATTGCGAGAAATGAAGAAATTGCTTGTTACTTGTAGTTTCTTCTCTAGAATAATATCACAGGGGGGTAAAAACAAGGGATTGTACAGGAAAGTTTTAAGAATGAAGCCGGTTGAATTTACAAGAGTAGAAACAGAATATTAACTTTTGACTTGAGCATTATCGACCTCACAAGAATGAACTGGTTGTATAGGTGGTGCGGTTCGAGACTTTTCGTATTTTCATTGTTTATTATACCTAACGGTTTTATTTAGACCGATTATTATACCCTTATGTTCAAATGAAGATCTAACTGTTTCAATGGCGAATTGTTATTTACACTTTAATGTTTCAACCACGACTGGTTATAAATTTTTACTGTATCAATGGTGACTGAGTGTAATACGTTACTGATTGAATGAAGACTGATTACTATAGCTGACTGTTTCGACGAAGACTGATTAATATACTTTAATGGTTCAATTAGACGACTAGTTATTATTCTTTACTGTATCAATGGCGACTGATAATTATTTTACGTTACTGTTTCAATGAAGTCTAGTAATAATTACTAACTGTTTCAATGAACACTGATAACTATACATAACTACTTCAATGAAGTCTGATTATTATACCTTACTGTTTCAATGCCAATTAATTTTTATACCTTACTGTTCCAATGAAGACGGATTAGTATAGCTTACTGTTAGAATAAAAGTGGATTATTTTAGCTTAATGTTTCAATAATGAGGACTGATTATTATTACTTACTATTTCAATAAAGACTGGTTTTTATACCTTATTATTTCAATGAAGACTGATTATTACACGTAATGGTTTCAAAGAAGACCCATTTTTATATTTGTCTGTTTGGACAAGGACTGACTATTAGACCTAACTACTTGAATGAAGACTGATTATTATACCTAATGGTTTCAAAGAAGACTCCTCGTTCTTTACTATTTGAATGAAGACTGATTATTATGCCTTACTGTTTCAATGAAGACTATTTTTAAATGAAAAAATGACACATGTAAGTATACCTTACAGATACTTGTATTTATACAGTGTACAGTTTCATACCTTCACGAAAACAACAACAAAAACAACAAAAACCCATTCTCTTTATATCTTAAATCTACGCCGTATGTTATGTATGTAGTACCTTTCTGTTTATCCTTTGTTATCGGGATTTTATTTCTCAGCTATACGTAATCTGCCTTTTTTGCGGCTCCTGGACAGATTTTCATGAACATTTGATATAGGAATATTATCTGCTTTTCCAGTAGTTATTAATATCATTTTCACGATAAATATTCTTTCTTCGTGTTAAATCGACTTAATTCACTATAAAATGAATTTATGTGATATATTCCCCATGTCCTACTTTGAAACATCGGAATCAATCGGATGAGGTTATTAGTCATCGGGTAATATCGATAACGGCTGTATCGCAAGCGGAAGCCAATGACGTAATTGATATGTCATCGAAACCACAAATAAGGTAAATTTCGGTGAAATCGACAGATAGCGTAATTATCCGATGAATTCTGGTTCCATTCGAGTTGTACTTCGTTGACTTATATGGCGTCTCGTAACGCGAAATATTTTTGCTTCTTTCTTTCCTTTTTAAAGTTATGAACAAATTAGCTTAATCACCTTCTTTGTAATGTCTGAAAGCATTCGAGTTAGAAATTCAAAACTTGGGAGCTAAAATTATTCTTTCATAATCTGTGCAATAACCGCTTTACAAACGCTGTATACAAATTAAACAAAACGACACAGTTTTACAAGCCTTCGAGCCGTGGGCCTCGTAAAAGAAAATATTGAAAAAGGTGTCGGCTTTAGCAGAGGTCAGTAAGTATGAATTTCAAAATAAAAATAAAACGAAAAAAAAGGTATGTCTAGACCTATATATGATTGTTTCGACACAAGTGAGCCGGAACAATCTGCGCAGATAGATACAAAGATAGAAACGTTTTGCTCTTCCCAGGAGGTCTTCTTTCGCCTGGCGGGTCATATTTGTAAAACTATAATTCGTGTCCAGACAGTGGACCCTTCTAGAAAGGCTGGTTCATTACTAATGTCAATATCGCTAAAAGCTTTTGTCCGAGGTTATTAAAAAGGCTCTTAAATAAATGCTTTCGTAAATATTTGGCGTCTCATTTAAGCTTTATACATTCATAGCACAATATCCTGTTTGTCGAGTATAGTATTTGTCTCAACTCTTGACATACATAACATGGAAATCTCTTATACATGCCATAAACGATACTTTCAACGGGCGGATCGCCGCTGTCAGTTATAAAAACAACAACAACAACAACAACATCAAAAACCAATTGACCAATCAAATTTTTCATTTACACTGGAAGTGAACTTTGAACTCTAAAGTTGGCCGACATTTATGTGACGTATTTTTGTTGGTCTGTTTTGGGTTCAGTGGGCGTGGCCAGTGATCTGCCAGTCACATGACCAAACTTTAGATTTTAAGGATCGCCTTAATGTTCAAGCACACTACAGACTGAGCTCAATTTAGATGCGTCGAAAGGGCCCATACAAAAATAACTAAAGATTATTTGATATATTTAGAAAACAGAGATAACTTGGCTTTGCATTTTAGTTTCGCCCATCAAGATTTAGGCGCTTTGATTAGCTCAGTTTTTGAATACTTCCACGAATAAAATTTTTAGCAAGCAAAAATATACACAAAATGTACTTTGCGCACGAAGTGGATCCATAAAATATTACTCAAAACTAGTAAAATATTTGTTTTGTCTTGCTTGATAGTATTCAATTGCATGCACTGAAGATAACACATTTGTTTTTATTAAATTATGAACCTAACTACTTAATCAAACTAATGTATGAATCCGCTTCCCGTATTCACATAGTATGGTTAAGTTTTTAGTGTCATACCGCAATGAATTAAAAACAATCACCATTTCATAATTCTGCACATTGCCACAGACTGCAAATATTGTCCCCTTGGTTGGATATGCGTTTTATTTTCGATTAATGTATATATCTAGTATGTATCTTAACCCGAAGCAATTGACCAATTGCGGCCGTGAATCAAACAGGCAGTCGACCAATGAAATTATTCATTTTGACTGGAACTTCAGTTTGAACTCCAACATTTAACACCATTTTGGTGAATCATTTTTGTTGGTTTGGCGATATAAACGTCATAGCTACAGCCTATTCAAGCTGTCATTACGACGATATGTCGCGAACCAACAAGTCTACTTATTGTTAACAAGCTACTGTCCATAAATTCTGCAAAATAACGCCGTTGAACATCGAAGCGGGACTTCCTGTTGGAGTTAATGGGCGGGATCAAATGAGTCAAAGGGCGGAGCCAGCGATTGATCAATAGGGACACTCTATTTCAAAATTTCAAAGGCCCTGTGATGATTAACCCTTTCCTGTTTTTTTGAAATTTTAGACTTGTCCAAATTCAAAGGTTTTGCAGACGACAATTCAAAGTTAAACTTATTTTATGATCATTCGGTAGGGTAGAAAATATTGTGGAAAAAGAAGAAATTGCTTGTTTCAACAATGTTTTCTCAAGTATTAAAACGCAGGCACGTAAAAACCAGTGATTATACAGGAAAGGGTTATTCGGGGTTTCTTGCCAATATTTATTCAGTGACCTTGAGATTTTGTTGAGTTCCTAGAGCCTGGTAAAAAGCTAACCACTCTCAACTTTGCCCGAGGAATCTCGGAAAATTTAACACGACCCCAGACATATTAGTCAAGACAGAAGTTTCCCGTAATTTTTGAAATGAGATTTTGTCCCATCTGTGTCGAAGAAAAGTCTAAATGTTATTTCAAGTCTATGGTAGACATGATTAATGAGCAGCCGAAAATAGTCCCAAATCTGTCAACCAGAAAGTTCGCACGTGTGGAGGATATATTACTACGCGGCGATATTGACACTATACAACGTCAGCTACAAAAATATGTCTATGTCAACACAGCCGGTTTGGGTTTAATTACCTGTTTTTCACGAATTTTCAGAAAATATATTTCAGTCTAGCGTACAAGCCAGTTCTGATCCTCAAAATCAACCAGCGGTAAATTTGTAGGCTTGACAGGTTATCTGTCTGCTAATCTATTAAGTGGCTATCTATTTCACTGTGTTGAAGTCCTGGAATGCTTGACCTGGGTCCCTAGGAACTAACATGTTAGATCTAATGATAAGCCATGCAACAATTTTTTTATCATGGCTAGTCATTGTTTTTCCAACTTTAAATGATTTGTGATATTTCTAAGCTCTTGCCTGTCAGTCCTAAATATTCAAAATAAGGTTTAACAGCGACACTATCTTTTTACTTGTATACCTGGAAGTAAGCATTGAGTTTAGTTCATCTCTTGCATGCTCTTATTTATTACTTATAAGAAGAGAGGTTTAACTTTGTTAAAGAAAGAGGAATACGATATTTACAAATTAACAGGACCTGCCAAAATTGAAAGAAGCTGCAGATGACATTAAAAATTTAAAAATAAGCACCGAAAAGAGAAGAAACATTTATTCAATAGGAGATGTTTCTTAAAAAAGCAATTCCTTCCCTTTTTTTCACACTGTATCCACTGTTGATTTATCTTTAGGGTATCAGAATGCCAGATTGTGTGGGAACGGGTTAAGTTGAAATCTGGAATATGAAAGGACCAATAGTACACATTGATGTGTAAATCACAATAAATTGTTTTGTATGTTATTTCAAATGCCCCTTTGAATAATCTTTCAGTTATGTTACAACAATGTTCACTTATTCATATGTTTCCTGTGTATCACTTTTACAAGGCTGAGACCTCAGTGCTAATGATGTTCAAGGACAATCATGTGTTTTCACTCATTAAGCTATCAATCATCACTTCAGTATGAGATATAATTATAAAACATTATTAGGTATATAGGAATTTAAACTTTTAAGTAGGACAAGGACATGTTTAATGGGTGAAAGTCTATAACCCATTGCAATTCTGTTTAGAAGATATAAGTTTTGTAAAAAGATCATTAAATAGATCAAAGGTTAAGGCCACCATATTGGATGCAAAGTGAAAACCTAGGAAAGGAATATCTGTGTTAGATATTATAATTGAATAAATTTGGTATATAAAATAAGAAGAACAAGTTGTGTTGGTCAAAGGTCAAGGAAAAGCCTATAACTTGATGAAATTATGTATTGAATACAAATTTAAATATACCTAGTACATTCAAATTAAAAGCGGCCTTATTAGCTCACTATGATAATCAGCTGTCATTATCTATCGTTTGTCTATAATTTCTATAAAAATCTTCTCCTTAAAAACGGACAGACATAGCAAGCTGAAACTTTGCAGGGATGTTCCTTGGGTGAAGCTCAAAAAAGTTGTTAAAAGAATTCCGTGTTCCGTGAAAACTTTGCCATCGAATTTGAAAATTTGAAATTTTAGTAAATCTTTGATTTTTTCTAAGAAACTACAAGGCCAAGGGAAATGCATATTTTATATATAGCATTATCACATTATTCTCTACCAAGTTTCAAAAATCATACCCCTGAGTTAAAAAAAGACCCCACTCCTGAGGTCAAAAGTTGGGAAAACACTCAATTAGAGCAAGTTCAAAAGTCTTCTTCTCCCTAACTATATGGCCTAGGGCATTATTTTTTGGTAAGTAACATAACTAGATGGTTTTGTAGTATGTTATTAAAAATCATGCCCCTGGGTGGACCAAGTGTGCCAATTTTCAAGTGAATGCCTTTAGTACAACCAGAGATATCACAAAATGTCAAAGTTTCAGCACATCCCCGACGACGACAACACCAAGGCTATCGCAATACCCAAGGTCTCTCCGAAAACAGCCGAGCTAAAAATCTTCCTATCAACTACGAGGCCTTAAGCATTCAATTTCCGAATGTAGCATAACTTAAAAGTTATCTACCATATTTTTAGGGATTATACCCCTTTGGTCAAAAACAGCATTGCCTCTGGAATCCAAAGTTAGGAAAAACACTCAATTACAGCATGTTCAAATATCTGCTAAATTTATGATAGTATAATGCAATCATATTTCATACATAGCATATTCACATGGTCCTCTACCAAGTTCACAAAGTTTATACTCCTGGGGTCAAAAATAGCCCCAACCCAGAGATTTTTTTTTTGGGGGGGGGGAACGCCCAATTATAGCAAGTTCAAAAGTCTTGTCCTCCTAAATAATAAGGCCTAAGACATTCATATGTGCTATGTACAATAACTATATGATTTTTAGCTCCACTGGCCGAAAGCCAGCAAGCTAATGTCATGGCGCTGTGTCTGTCATGCGTCCTTCCGTTCATGCACGCATCCAGCCGTAAACAATCACTTTAAAAATATTCATCTCAGAAAGTACTGAACAGATTTCAACCATATTTCACAGAAATGATCCTTTCGTCTACCCTTTATCAGATTCCTTCAAATAATTTTGATCGGATAAAAAACATGGCTTTAATGGGCGGGGCTAATCTACATAGTGACGGAACCTTTAAAAATCTTTTTTCAGAAAGCAGTGGATGGATTTCAAACATATTTTACAGGAGTGATCCGCGGGTGACTCTTTATCAGATTCAATTGAAGAATTTTGATTGTCGGATGATAAACATGTCTTAAATGGGGGGGGGCTAATTTCCATATATGGTGAAAGCTTTGAAGATCTTCTTCTCAAATACTTGGGTTTCAACCAAATTTCACAGAAATGATTATCAGATGACCTTTCCAAATTCTTCTCAGAGACCAGTTGATGGATCTCAACCAAATTTCACCGGAATGATCCTTTGGTGACTCTTTTTCATATTCCACCAATCAATTTTGATTAGTTGAAAACATGGCTTTTTATGGTTATGGCTTATGTCGATATATGGAATACAGTGATTTCTCTCTTTAATTTTATTAATATCTTTTTCAAATGACTCAGTAAATAAATTGACTTTTTTTAAAGTAATGAAAGGTTTGTAACATAAAAAGATATGATTTACAAGATTTATTTGATACACATGGTGAATACGATTCGGTTTATATTGAATTCCTAAAAACACCATTTGCTAAATCAGTACAATCAAGCGCCATAGCACAGGTATGAGGCATAATGCATTCAATTTTGGTATATGGTGTATCCTTGTGGTTCTCTAACAAAGATGCCAAAATTGTTATGTCTTTTTTTATACAAAAAGTTCTATAATTATCAGATGCCTCGTGAGCAATTAAGGACCATCATGGTTGGTCCTCTTGTTTAAGTATATCAAAGATCAGGGTAACTATTCTTGATTCCTGATCTAATAGAGGTCAGTATGTGACCTAATCATTGAAAGAAAATTAATTTCTTTAAAGTTGGTCTTGGTCTAACACCATATGTTACTCAATAAAATAGACCCAATTCTTAAGAGGATCGACCCTTGTGGTGGTTAGTCATTATGTACAAGTTTGAAGTGAATCAATGGAATTGACCTGTTTGTTTTAATGAAGATATTTCAATAACATTTTCTCCCCCCCCTTCTTTTCATGGATTGATGTTACAACAATTCTGTGCAATGATAGAATCCGATGAAACACAATGATCATATCAAGTTTTACGATGGTATTTTTATTAAAGATTGCCCTATATTGTTGACAGAATTGACCCTGTGCAAGTTAATCACAGTTGAATACTCTCCGGGCCACTTTTTTCGCATTACTTGTCTGAATTTCTAAAGGAACAATCCTTGTGAGGTGCACTCTTCTTGTGCTAATTCCCTGCAAGTTTGCAGAAAATCCCGTAAAATCTGTTGTCATTTTTGCGCTAACAGGAAAAAGAGGACATCTTCAAATTAAAGTACTTTTTTGTATTAAAAATGCAACTGAAGTCAAATAGATTTAAAAATTATAAGACTTTGGGCATAGTAAAAAACCATTGAGTAACGAAACATATCAAGAACGAATGCCTTAGTCTATATTTGATTGGATCTGGTAATGGATTAAGAGGGTAAGACTATGAAATTGCGCTAATTGAGCATTTTTCTAAACTTTTAACCACTGCAGTAGGGTTAATTTTGTTTAGATTGAGAAGACTTTTGAGCGTTTCCCAACTTTCGACCTCCACGGCGGGGCCATTTTGACCCAAATGTTATATTTTTGAGAAAATTGTGACTTAACAATTCCACATTTTCACTGATCTTTAATGAATGCATTATTGAGATATCTGTACAAATTTCTTTAAAGAATAGCTAGATAAGTAACCTTTGTATTCGGAAATGGCTGAAAGTCTAGAATGAATTTAAGCTTTGTGGAAACAAATACTATTAATTTGGTTCTTCAGAATCTCTGTTGACCCTGGACAAATAAACAAAGCTTCTGCTAGTGCTATCAGTCATTAGATGTTATCAATCAAATGTTTGATATTTTAACTGTACTCTGTTCCTGGTGGATTTAGTAGATTTTCAGAGTTACTGGGTTTGTACGTATGACTGTATTTCGCCAGTTTTCATTCGGCATCTCACTTTTCCAGACAACAATGTTTAAAAAGTCACAGGGTTCAAGAATATATACTAGACCGATCAAAATCTATACCACCATTTATTGAAATCCAAGGTCGCAAAGTGCGTAGGAATATCTTACATTATATGAATGGAAGATTAGATTTTAGAGAAAACCTTCAACATTTTCTCGCTTCGTTTATTTATTTATTTCTAAGGTCAGAACGCAAAAGACCACAAGACTTTGCCGGAAGTAGTGAATTTAATGGTTCCCATTTTCGAGTGGGAGCAATTTCGTTAGGAAATTTGATAATTATATCCGATGTCAAGGGCAGATAACATTGAGAGAGAGAGAAAAAAAAGTTGGAAAGTACCTTGAAAATTTGTCGACAACTCTGCAACCCGTTATTTGGCAACATATTTTGAAAAGAAAAAATCATTGGGCGAAAAAGCACTAGTGACCTTAACTGTCTTCTTTTTAGGTTACTGGGAAGATTAACTCAAAAATTCGTAACGATAAGCTGGTCAACATTGCCATTTGATCATGAGGCCAAACATTGGTATTACTAGATAATGTCAGTAGTCAACGTAATTATCGTCACTAAAGCTGTAGTTACGACATTTTGATCGCCCATCGACGGCATATTGTGCCGTTTCGTTTTGACGAGAGATTTAATCCTACTCTCACGTTGAAAGTAGACTGGCATATTCTATAATTACAATAATTACAACCCCTATATCGTCGGTAGGAGACCACAATGTCGAAAATAAAGCTTGAATTTAGCTGTAGCTACGAAATTGTGGTAGCCTTCCTAGGACGCGTAAATTCAAAACGAGTTACTTTAAATTTCACAAAAACAACCAGGGCTAGTGCTAGCATATGAAATTGAGGAGTCATTGATTCCTTGACCTTGACCTTTATAGGGTCAAAAACTGATTCTGAAGGGGTCAAAACAAAGAAACAAAAAGAAACTTGGTTAGCATTTTTGCACAGATTTAAAAACCAAATGATCCTTTCCAGTGAATATATGGTGTAGGCAATTAATCTGTACAACTTTCAATAGAAAATAAGACACATGCATATCATTGAAAACTTGGGGGATAAAAACCTTTTTTGACCCTTAGAGATTTCGCCCAAGGGGGTCAAATGACCCCCTTGGGAGAAATCTGTAAGTGTGAAAATGAGGTATTTTCAGATTTTTTAGAGTCAAAACCTGGTTTGCGGATCAAATCCGAGTCACGTTAAACAAAAATGCAGGAAAGTTCCTTAATTTAAAACGAATATATATTTTTTTCGATCTGCAGTTTATGTCTAAGAACTTTTTCATTCAGGGCAACAAAAAACGATTATTTCTCTTCATTGACAAAGAAAGAGGAAATATAGCTTTAGGGGTTTCTAGGCCGTGATGTACGCAGACGAGAATTCTGGGAAAAGTAAATCTGTTCCCCCGCTGACAACAGCGCAGCTATAATTAGATTTCGTTCTCCTACATTGTCAATAGAAAATCCTTAACGCGAATATACGTAACGCGCTATTCTTGGTTCATTTTGCTGGTAGAATCGCTTTTCCATAAAATCTTTCGGAAAAGAACATAATTTGTCTTGATACGGTTCGCGATATCAATCAACCAATCAAATCGTATATTTAAGAGATGAAGAGAATATTTTTTGTGTTCATGGAGGTATGAACCGATAAACCTAATCACACAATGTATGAATCCGCTTCGCGTATTCATACAGTGTGATTAGGTTTTTCGGTTCATACCTCCATGAAAACAAAAAATATTATCTTCATTTCTTATTATTTAATAACATCGAGCGAAAAATGCAACAACTATACAAATTTTGATACATTTTTGCATGGAACTATTTTGTACGGAAGCATATAAAAATGGCTGCGTGCTCAAAATTTTGTTCATGGAGGTATGAATTAAACTTTTCGATCAATCAGATCGCTCGTTTTTGATAGACGAAACTAACAATTAAATTATTTAGACTTGAAGTGGACTTTGAACTCCGAAAATGACGGACATCCATAAGTAGGATTTCTGTTTGTTTTGCCGACTTAAACGACGTAGCTGCAGCTTGAATACAACAATTTTAATTCTTTTTCACATGTTACTAGCCATGAATTTTGCAAATTATGTCATTTTAATATCTAAATCAAACTTTCTGTCGTAGGTCAGTAAGCGAAGACCCCAAAATAAAATAGCCGATATAGTTGAATATCATAGAGGTTCGAACAAATTAACCGCCAAATGAAATACATGTACATGCTAATTGCGATAGCAATCCTTAGCCCGTTTCAAAGATTTTGCAGCCAACAATTAAAAGTGGATTTAATTTAAAAAATAACCATTCATTGGAATAGAAAATATTGTAGAAAAAGAAGAAATTGCTTGTCACAAGCAATTTCTTCTTTTTCTGAAATGTTTTCTCAATTATGAATTCACAGGGACGTAAAAACGAGGGATTAAACTGGAAAGGGTTAATAAAGTTGATTAATATTCATAAAACTTAGAAGAGGTGTTTCTTCGATAAAACTGTCGTAAGGTTGTCCGAAAAGGAATGAAAACAATGAAATGGATAGTTTGCCCCGATAGGTGCCCTCCGACAGGGATTTCCACTCAGATATCAAACAACGTTACTCGGCAAAATGTATGTTCAGTAACATCTAACGTAAACGTAAATTGGTTGGTTAGCGATCTAAACAACGTAACTGCAGCTTGGACAAGCTGTAGTTACGACGTTTAGGTATAGCCAAACCATAAGATATACGTAACGCTTTTGTCTGAGTTAAAAGAACACTTCTGATTTTATGATTGAAAGCGGCGGCTTGTAAATTCTCTCTGATCAGACGGGGAATTAGTTGATTCTAAACGGTTAAATAAAAAGAACCTACTAACCTACTTAAGTAATTAATTCAGATGTATTTGAGAAAACAGCCGACTGACATGTAGACACACTCAGAGAGTGATATATTAACCGATAAACGAATTGACGTGTAAAGAGGAGAAGTAATTGATTATTGAGGATTGGAGAGAGATTCTTGGGAAAATGTTCAAAATTACTGTCTAGTTGCATGCTTGTAATACGTTGTGAAACCTTGAGGTGCCAGATGGACTAAGTGTGGAAAGTGGCTGAATTGGGCGAGAAAAATTGTCGCAAATACAGCTTTATTCAATCTGTATTTACGACATTTTTGCTCGCCCAACGATAAGTAGTTGGTGTTCTTAAGACCATGAAAATTTAAGAAAAATAATAAATGTCATGTAATTTGCTTTTGGCCAAGCTGATCTAAAATTTAAAAAGTCCTAAACCCAATCCCACACGGTGACGCGCCCCAAGAAAAACATTTGAAAAAACATTGTGTTAAATGAAGAAATTGCTTGTAACAACCAACTTCTTCATTTTACACAACGTTTTCTATCTAGAAGATTGAACAAATCTAAAATTTCATAAACTTACAATGTCGTCTGCTACATCTTTGAATTTGGACCTGTCTAAAATGATTATTCCTTTTAGGAATGGGTTAAACGTCTAAAAAGAAAAGTTATTTACCATTTTATTACATTTTATGTTCTATTCATGGCAAATGCCATCTTGCATCAAATAAAATGAAACCACAGATTCTTTTCATACATATGTAAGAGTTTTTGCTCTAACCAGACGGTTGCAGCATATTTATAAAAGGCCAATGCCCTCAGAAAAAACAGTTTAGTGATTAAATGAAGGTTTATCCAACTCGATGGTTATATTAGAGATTTGTTTCCGAACACAAAGCTTTGATTTGGCGGCAAGTACACAATGACTGAAAAGAGCAAGAAACCTCCGTGAACCCTGGTATTGATTAAGTAAAATAATCTAATCTAAACAGAGACAGGGTTTGTTCAATCAGCGAAAACATGGCCCAATTCGAGCTTTTTATATCTACTTTCCATCCTGATTTCGATCCGAGTGGTATAATTTCCAGATAGATATTTATTTGAAATAGGGTGAAATTTGTATGTGTCTTATTTGCTAGAAGTGGTTCGTATGCATTTTTTCAGAGACAAGTTATATAAAATAAATCAAATACGCAGTTGACCTACTTCATTCAAAACATAAATATCTTCTCTTTGAACTAAAACTTTGATCTGTCCAATACATCATGTATCTCAGGTAAAACCGAGCATAATAAAGGGTTAAAATGAAGAAAAATTTTTTTTTCTTTTCTTTTTCTTTTTTTCATTTTTCCAATGCATTATTATTCATTTAGATCGAAAATGAACTTCAAACTGCAGCATTGGTCGACATTTATTTGAAGTGTTTTTGTTGGTTTGGCGACATAAACGTCGTAACTACAGCTTATTCAAGCTGTAGTTACGACGTTTAGGTCGCTAAACAACCACTTCAATTTTTTGTTGATATTCGTGTTAATGGCCATATATTTTCAAACAAGTGTCATTAAATATATAATTGAAACTTTCTGACGGAGCTCGGTGGGCGGAGCCCAGCGATCCGTCAATTTACTGTATGTAATGTAAAATCTAGTGAATTTCCTGAAAGATTAGCACGTGTCGAATGTCAATTGATGTTTTATCTCATTCGTATTTGTTTTATCTCTCAATTAGTACAGTAACCCGAGACCTTTGATGTTATTTAATGAACATACTATATACTGATAAATCCTTTGAGGCTGCTTTATGGTGATATGGTAGCTCTAGTTAGGTATCTTTTACTAGCATCGGAGTCTGGCTTTAATTAGGAAAACATATTCTCACAGCACTGCCCTGGTTCAACTGTCTCGAACTTCTTTGTCATTTGCCTGTAAAGAATAACTATATAAATGACTTCATCACGACGTCACATAAGCTTTTAATATTCCTGGGATTCGTAGAACATGTTGAAAATCAAAGTGCTGAAAGCACTGTAAGCTAGCAAAGCATGGTTGAATTTAGAAAACTTTCCCTTGTTGGGTAGAAAACATTATGGACATTGAAGAAATTGCTTGTACAAGCAATTTCTTCATTGTCCACAATGTTTTCTAAAGCTTTTTTTCAAAATGCTTAAAAAGCGGAATTGACTGGGAATGGGTTAAATAGCGTGCGTTTGACACAGTTCACTACAATTTGAATAGAGTTTGTAGTATTCCTGAAATTTATTAAGAACCACTTTTAATGGCGTAGGCAGTTAACGGATTTAGTGTTAAGCCTCCAGTGGTAGTTTGCACTCGTTGAACTTTGAAACAACCTCAAAATTTCGTCTGTTAACTTAAGCTATCAAAGCTGACGCTTTGCTAGCTAAAAAGTATCTTGTTTAGGTCAGATCTCACCTCGTCTAGTAAAGTAGGGTTATTAATCTCGCTGCGGCTCTTCCATCTTCACGAGTGTAGTAATATCGAGCAGAATGTTCGCCGCCCTTTGTGCGGTCCTTCGCTAAAACCCCCTTTTTTAGCTAGCAAAGCGTCAGCTTTGATAGCTTAAGTAAACAGACAAAATTTTGAGGTCGTCTCAAAGTTCAACGAGTGCAAACTGCCACTGGAGGCTTAACCATTAAATACATTGAATGCCTACGCCATAAAAAGTAGTTCTTATGTTATTATGGAAAATTGCAAACTCTATTCAAAATGCAGAGAACTCTTTTAAAAGCATGCTATTTAATACATTACCAATCAATTCCGCTTTTTAAGCATCTCAAGAAAAAATCTTTGGAAAACATTGTGGACAATGAAGAAATTGCTTGTAACAAGCAATTTCTTCAATGTCCACAATGTTTTCTACCCAACAAGGAAACGTTTTCTAAATTCAACCATGCTTTGCTAGCTTAGAGTACTTTCAGTACTTTGATTTTACTATAGACTCGGTTAAGATCAGCGTAACAGTGTTTTTGCTATTTTTTTTTTTTTTTTTTTTTTTTCTCAAAGCTCTTCATGATTATGAACAAATATGTCGATGTAATTACAACTAAAATGCTCGAATAAGCAAGATTTAAGCTGTGGCCTTCAAACTCCTTATATCTAGGGTCACAGCGTTGTAAAAAGGCAACAAGATCCTATGGTTTAAACAAACACCTTCATCTTTTACAAGAACAAGTGTTACATCTACAGATTTTATTTTCCAACATCGCCCTCACTGGATCAAGGGTCACATTATTGTACAAATGTTCAATGGAATACAATATTTAAACTACCAGCATCGCCCGTACTGGGTCGAGGGTCACATGGTTGTACAAATGTTCTACGGGGCACAATATTTTAACTTCTACCATTGTCATTACTGTATCTAGTGCCACACGGTTGTACAAACTGTAATCAGGATCCAAAGAATAAAACTAACACCACCGCCCTTACCTTATCTAGGGTATCACAAGAATAAAACTAACACCATCGCCCTTACTTGATCTAGGGTAACGTGGTTGTACAAATGTTCAACTATCGCCCTCGAATTTCCTGGCACTAGTGTCACAGCTTACTAGATACTAAGTTAACTCTTTCACCCGGCCACGGTGGACTAAAGGTCTTATATTTTTACAAACAGTGAAAACGGCCTACCTAATTACCGACCAGTCGTGGCTTTTGCCTATCCCAATAAGGTACCAGAGTTAGTCCTTACATTCCAATGATGCTTTTTTAAATTAAAACTAGATAGCAGGGGCATTGAAAAAGAGTACATACAAGATTTCTTTCAATGTGTTTTCACCTAATGTAATTGTTATAAATATCGGTAAATAGCTCATGAGAAAAACATGCTCATATTCAGCTTTTTCAAGCAGTCGAACATAGATATAAACCTGAGATTGAAATTTAAGCAAATAACATGGCGATGTTCTTCTAATACAGAGCAGAATCCTCCAAAGCCAAGAACTTCTAAATATGATCCCATTAGTCGGTATAAAAAGGGCAAACTAGGTTCTCTCTTTGATATTTTCCCTGTAGCCATATCGTCTCGTGTGTTTATCCTCTGAGTCGTGGAAGTTAGGTGCTTCGGTTTCGACATTTTTTTTATCTTATTTTAGGACACGAAAGGACAATTTTCAAAATGCTACACAGAGGAGCTGTAATAACTATAGCTGATTTTTTGGTGAAACTTGAAACATTGTGCATTATACCTAAATTAGTACACTTAAAGTTGTGTCGAAAAAAATGTAAACCAAGTTATATGATAAACATTGATGTAGAGGATAATTGATTTTTTCATGGTAAGATCAAATATCGTTCGTTTCGTATGCAATAAAGATACATTTTTACGAGTGGCGGAGTTTGTAAACGTTTTCTCTTATGATAAGCTGCAAATGCTTAAAATACTGCACCATTTATCTAATACGACTGCAGCCATTATTGTTGCTTCTTATAGAACCCAGATACCGATTATCGACAAGTAATTAGTTTTGAAAACTCATGGTACTATAGGTAAAATGACAACGTGTTGGCTTGATAAGACACTGTATTTTAAAGTAAATATACGTAGATAACATATCGAACAAAAAGGAAAAACTGTACAGTATATTACGAAAGACCGGTGGTGACATCATGTATTCACAGTTCACACTTCAAACTTCATACATATTAAGTCTGAAATTGGAAGTGTGAAATGTGAATTATGAGACCAGTGGTGACTTCTTAAATTCACAGTACATAATCAAACCAAATTAAATATGAAGTTTGAAGCGTGAAGTTGGAAGTATGAATTGTGAAGTTGGAAGTTTGAAGTGTGAAGTTGGAAGTATGAAGTCGGAAGTTTGCAGTTGGAAGTTGGAAGTGTGAAGTTGGAAGTTGGAAGTATGAAATGTGAAGTTGGAAGTATGAAGTGTGAAGTTGGAAGTTTGAAGTGTGAAGTGTAAAGTGTGAAGTTGGAAGTTTGAAGTGTGAAGTGTGAAGTGTGAAGTTGGAAGTATGAAGTGTGAAGTCGGAAGTTTGAAGTGTGAAGTTGGAAGTTTGAATTGTGAAGTGTGAAGTTGGAAGTATGAAGTGTGAAGTTGGAAGTATGAAGTGTGAAGTCGGAAGTTTGAAATGTGAAGTCGGAAGTTTGAAGTGTGAAGTTGGAAGTATGAAGTTGGAAGTATGAAGTGAGAAGTTTGAAGTGTGAAGTTGGAAGTATGAAGTGTGAAGTGTGAAGTTGGAAGTTTGAAGTGTGAAGTTGGAAGTTTGAAGTGTGAAGTGTGAAGTGTGAAGTAAGAAGTATGAAGTGTGAAGTCGGAAGTTTGAAGTGTGAAGTTGGAAGTTTGAAGTGTGAAGTGTAAAGTTGGAAGTATGAAGTGTGAAGTTCGAAGTAAGAAGTGTGAAGTCGGAAGTTTGAAATGTGAAGTCGGAAGTTTGAAGTGTGAGGTTGGAAGTATGAAGTTAGAAGAATGAAGTGAGAAGTTTGAAGTGTGAAGTTGGAAGTATGAAGTGTGAAGTGTGAAGCTGGAAGTTTGAAGTGTGAAGTTGGAAGTTTGAAGTGTGAAGTGTAAAGTGTGAAGTTGGAAGTATGAAGTCGGAAGTTTGAAGTGTGAAGTTGGAAGTGTGAAGTGTGAAGTGTGAAGTTGGAAGTTTGAAGTGTGAAGTTTGAAGTATGGAGTGTGAAGTTTGAAGTGTGAAGTCGGAAGTTTGAAGTGTGAAGTTGGAAGTTTGAAGTGTGAAGTGTGAAGTTGGAAGTATAAGGTGTGAAGTTGGAAGTATGAAGTGTGAAGTCGGAAGTTTGAAATGTGAAGTTGGAAGTTTGAAGTGTGAAGTGTGAAGTTGGAAGTATGAAGTCGGAAGTTGGAAGTATGAAGTCGGAAGTTTGAAGTGTGAAGTTGGAAGTTGGAAGTTGGATGTATGTATACCTTCCAACTTCACACTTCACACTTCAAACTTCCAACTTCAAATTTCAAACTTCCAACTTCACACTTCACACTTCCAACTTGACACTTCACACTTCAAACTTCCAACTTCACACTTCATACTTCCGACTTCACACTTCATACTTCCAACTTCACACTTCATACTTCCAACTTCACACTTCACACTTCAAACTTCCAACTTCACACTTCAAACTTCCGACTTCACACTTCAAACTTCACACTTCATACTTCATACTTCCTACTTCACACTTCAAACTTCCAACTTCAACTGGAAGTTGGATGTATGTATACCTTCCAACTTCACACTTCACACTTCAAACTTCCAACTTCACATTTCAAACTTCCAACTTCACACTTCACACTTCCAACTTCACACTTCACACTTCAAACTTCCAACTTCACACTTCATACTTCCGACTTCACACTTCACACTTCATACTTCAAACTTCCAACTTCACACTTCAAACTTCACACTTCATACTTCCAACTTCATACTTCCAACTTCACACTTCAAACTTCCAACTTCATACTTCATACTTCCAACTTCACACTTCAAACTTCCAACTTTACACTTCATACTTCCAACTTCACACTTCACACTTCAAACTTCCAACTTCACATTTCAAACTTCCGACTTCACACTTCATACTTCCAACTTCATACTTCCAACTTCACACTTCAAACTTCCAACTTCACACTTCATACTTCAAACTTCCAACTTCACACTTCAAACTTCACACTCACATACTTCAAACTTCATACTTCCAACTTCACACTTCAAACTTCCAACTTCACACTTCATACTTCCAACTTCACACTTCAAACTTCCAACTTAACACATCATACTTCCAACTTCACACTTCACACTTCAAACTTCCAACTTCACATTTCAAACTTCCGACTTCACACTTCATACTTCCAACTTCACACTTCATACTTCCAACTTAACACTTCACACTTCAAACTTCCAACTTCACACTTCAAACTTCCAACTTCATACTTCAAACTTCCGACTTCACACTTCAAACTTCACACTTCATACTTCCAACTTCACACTTCAAACTTCCAACTTCACACTTCATACTCCAAACTTCCAACTCCACACTTCAAACTTCCGACTTCACACTTCAAACTTCACACTTCATACTTCCAACTTCATACTTCCAACCTCACACTTCAAACTTCCAACTTCACACTTCATACTTCCAACTTCACACTTCAAACTTCCAACTTCACACTTCATACTTCCAACTTCATACTTCACACTTCAAACTTCAAACTTCACATTTCAAACTTCCGACTTCACACTTCATACTTCCAACTTCTCACTTCATACTTCCAACTTCCAACTTCACACTTCACACTTCATACTTCCAACTTCACACTTCAAACTTCCGACTTCATACTTCCAACTTCTTACTTCCAACTTCCGACTTCACACTTCAGAGTTACTATGTATGAAGTGTGAACTGTGAATTCTTGATGTCACCACCGGTCTTTCGTAGTATATGACTGCCTACCTACCTACCTACCTCAGTTTGTCTGTCTCTGGATCTCTCTCTCTCTCTCTCTTTCTCTCTCTCTCTCTCTTTTTTTTCTCTTTCTCTCTCTCTCTCTCTCTCTCTCGCTCTCTCTCACTCTCTCGCTCTCTTTCTCTCTCTCTCTCTCTCTCTCTCTCTCTCTCTCTCTCTCTCTCTCTCTCTCTCTCTCTCTCTCTCTCTCTCTCTCTCTCTCTCTCTCTCTCTCTCTCTCTTCCTGTAACTTTGTTAATATATCTCTCTCCTTTTCATATCTCTCCTTCTCTCTCTCACAAACATACACACACTCTCTCTCTCTCTCTTTCTCTCATTTTTTCTTTTTTCAAGGGTCGGGGGAGCTTTATAATTCATTTCCAAAGTAGAAATGTTACGAGAGAGGAATAAAGAAATGTTATAGATAAACATCCCGATAGGAAAAACGTTCGTAAATAATCATTGATAGAACCGTTATTAATGCCAAGTGATGATTTTAAGATTAATTCAAGATTTATTCTAACGTTATAATTCAAGGAATATAAATTCCCTAGGGCAATTCCAATAGGACTTTCAAATATTTCCTGTAAAAAACACTCAAATATTTGATTCCGTGAAATCTATCTGAATATTTGACAGGAACCTTCACAATCTTGGCAGACAAGAGAATGAAATAAACAGTCTATTGTTTTGACCTTTGTTTCAATTCAAAGACCGTGTGAAAACAACAAGGAATTTAGCATAGACAGTTTTTTATATAAAAACCTTGTAACTACGGCTTAATAAAAGCTGTAGCTACGGTGTTTTGAGGGTAAACCGAAGCAGGAAATTCCTTGTACGGAACAGACGTGACGAGAGGGTCATTGTCCGTTTATATATGGTAAAAATGGAGAAATAAAGCGTATTATCTCGGATTTGTCGACCAGGATCAATTTTCTAGACGTGGTTTACACCAAATTTGTCACGCAATGAAATGGGCGTTCGGCTTCTTATATCTCTGACTTAAACAGTTTGGTGTTGATCCTTTCCTGTACAATCCCTGGCTTTTACGACCCTGTGATTCTATAAATGGAAAAAAAACATTGTGGGAAAAGAAGAAATTGCTTGTTACAAGCAGTTTCTTAATTCCCTACGATATTTTCTATCCTGTAGGTCTGTATCATCTTTTAATTTGGACAAGTGTAAAAATTAAAAAAAAAAAAACGGGAAAGAGTTAAGAAATCGACATGGTTATTTCTAATATTTGGAACACAAAATGAATTCGAGAAAACTATTTCTAAAGGAACCCTGAGTTGTTTTTCGCTCCACTGGCCAAAGGTTAGTAGGCTATTGTCAAGGCGTAAAGTCCGTCCGTACGCTTATTTAACTGAAAAATATCGCCTAAGAGACTACGGTAGTCTTTCAACACAGATAAATGACCCCCTTCTGACTTGAAAATGGATCCTCAGAAAGTGCTTAATCTTCCATATAATCTTCCACCCTTTTCAGGCGTCTCTTGGAAAAGTTTAAATGTTTCGGGTTTTTTTTGTTTTGTTTTGTTTTGTTTTGTTGTTGTTTTTTTTTTTGTGTGTGTGTGTGGTCTGGCTTTGTTCCATATAAGTAATATGGTTGAAACTTTGGAATGCAACGCGTCAGAACCTACCCAGTCAAGTTCAACCGCATTTCAAACTAGAAATGTCGAAAAGCGGACTTATACCCCCCAACAGCACTTGTCCATGTACAAGTGCTATCCACCAAAGGGCCGTAGCAAAAATGGACTTTTTTATTAAAGGGCCATAAATCAGTCAAAAATAAATGGGCCGATTTAATTTAATATGATATACACATTTCTTACTTATACCGAGTCTTTCTGTAAAATTTCAATCAAATCCGTCCAATGGTTGCTGAGAAATTGGGCGGACACGATTTTTCACCAAAGGGCCATAACTCCGTCAAAAATAATTGGACCGTTACCACAAATAGAATATGCACATCTCTGCTTGATACTGATTATATCAGTGAAGTTTGAATAAAATCCGTCCATTTGATGCCGAGAAATTGGGCGGAAACGAAAAAGCTACAGACAGACAGACGGACGTACCGACCGACCGACAAGCTGTCTCCTTTATACCCCCAAACATAGTTTTGGAGGATATAATTAGTATCAGATTCCTTAGAAACATTCTGATAGGTTAAAATTGCTTTATTGGGGGGGGGGACTTAATTAGAATTAATTTCGATAACTGAACTTTTGAAATCCTGATCTAAATATTTGTCACTTCAAGCCGATGGGGAGGGATTCAGGCGTTTAAGCCCCTCTAGTTTCTAAACTTATTTTCCCTGCGTTATTTTGAAAATAGAAGTAATTCTTCCTTTGCTGTCATAATCATACAAATATATACACGATATTTGTTTCGCTGTGAAATCGATTAAAAATTTCATTGGGTGAACAACAAAAGTTGTATTTCAACGAGTGGCGGAGCTACATGTACGAGTAAAAATATAGCTTTTGTTAAACTCTCAATGAATTTTTTGTCAATTGTACACAACAAACGATTTAACTTTTACCAAATCAAAGTACTGTAAGCTATAAAGCATGGTTTTATTAAACAATCTTCTTTGTCAAAGGTTATCATGATGAATAAACGAGGTTAAAGTAACCCAGGAGTAACCCTCCAGTGGCAGTTTGCTCTCGTTGAACTTTAAAAAGACCTCAAAATTTTGTCTGTTAACTTAAGCTATCAAAGCCGACGCTTTGCTACCTAAAATGAGGCAAAATCGACTGTATGACTTTCATGTAATTTGCGCGCATTTGCCCCAGACTAAACCCGCCTACCAGTCTGTAAAGGTTAAAACTAAGCTAAATCTTTATTGGGGCAATTATTATTTCGGCAATTTCTGCAAAGCTTGAAAAACTAATCAGAGAAACAGACATAGGCTCTAATGAAGCTAAAAGTAACCCTTGGGATTCTGGTGAATTGATTTTGGCACAGGAAATTGTGGTTTGTGGGTCACAATTACGTAAATTATGTCTACAATTCTTTGTATGACTATACCCAGAGGGCTTTTGATGGTTATTTCACTTTTGAGCAATCTATTGAAGGTCCATAGAAAATTTTTTTGTCAGCTCAGCTATTACAGAACAAGATGGCGATGAAAGTGGTCACCTTGGAGAGCGTATTCCACATTGATGTACTCTCCCCGGTGAGATCTGTCTCGATTACTTGGCAAAGGGCGACAATTTACCAATCGCTAACCCCGCCATTTTATTCCTTTGACTCCTATAGGAAGTCTCGCTTCGATTTTAAACGGCTGTATTTTGCAAAATTTGTGGCCAGTAACATTTAAAATTGTTGTTTGGCGACCTAAAGGTAGTGACTACATCTTGAATAAGCTGTAGTTACGATGTTTAAACCGTCAAACGAACAAAAACTTTTACACTAATGTCGGCCAATGTTGGAGTTTAAAGGAACTTCCGGTCTACATGAATTATTTGTTTGGTATATTGAATCTTTGATTGAAAACCCTTATTGGTCAATTACAACCTGGTAATTGTAAAAGGCATTGAAACACTTCAAACAATAAGTCATTTTACGGACACGGTGATGCACAGCGTTAATTTCTAGTCTTTCCATTACCGCGGCCATGTCCTAGTTGACAGCTCGTCGATAGGGTTCGATCCTCGGTCGCGGCAAATAGCCTCTCCGACACTTGTCTCCTAACAGTGAGTTGATAATCGTAAAACGTAAAGTGGGATGAGCAGTTGGAGGCACGGAAAGGATGTAGTGGTAGCACTGGTGTGAGAAATACCAGCAATCAATGGTTAGGTGCTCCAGTCGCCGCGGTATGACTGAAAAACTGTTAAAAGCGGTGTTAAACCCCATTCAACCAATCAGTTAGCATTTCAATCACCAATCCAAAATGGCACAAGGAATGTCTAGCTAACTTGATTATTTCATTTTTTTTATCCTCGATATACGTTTAGTTGTATGTATTCATCTAACGAACAGAGTTAGTGTTTTCTTTGGCATAGTTTAACAAAGCACTCATTTAATACGTCAATCGCGTATGGAATTTGAATTAATTTACGGCCTCATAACGCCAATTCCACAAATGGCAACTAAAGCTGAACCATCAAGTGTTTCTCTAAAATGTCAAATCATTGAGACAAATTGCGGGCCTAATCTAGGATAAAAACACCCTTGAGGTTCGGCCAATTTCATTGCTTGATGGGGTTGTTGTTCAAAATATCATAATAGAGTAAATTTCACCATCGATAGTTTACGTAACCTAGTTTCTAGATTTTCGATGATTTGCATAAAAAAGAGAATAGATACTTGATATGCTGGAAATCGGCTAAATCGACGGTGGCCGAGCAAAATGTATTTACGACATTTTGCTTGTCCACCGACGAAATGTTTCTTTGATTTTTCTAACATTTATTCAGCTTTAGCGCGGCTCTTTAACATGTTATAGGTGCACAATATTGGCCCTCAATTTCTAAATTCCGAACTTTGATGATTTCAGACATTTGAAAAAAGGGAAATAAGCTGAATTTGTTACGAGAATGACTCTTCACTACTTAAAAAAAAGAAAAGAAAAGGAGTAAAAAATTTGTCGTTAATTAGTCGACGAAATATAACTACGTTATTTTTCAAGTTTATCGAACTTTGCCTTATTAATGGCTTCATTGCGCATGTCATAATAGTCGTTATCGACTTCACACGAAGTCACTAACGACCTCACCCGATTAAATTCTGATGTTTTAATAAAGCTGTATTTCATCGACGATATAGTAAATTGAGCAAATACCAACAGTCTTTGTAACAAGAGCACGTTCAATACTCAAGAAATATGAGCCCATGCGTGACATTTCCAACCATTACACATGTGCGCTAAGTAAAGACTCAGATCAGCCTGTGCATACGCACAGTCTGATCAGAGTCTTCACTCTGCGCTCTGTAGATGATCTGTACCAAAGCTTCTTTAAACAATCAGCAAATATTCCAATTGCCCAGAAATGGCTGGCCAGTGTGCTCAATGTGAGCGAGCCGCGCACCTGCGAAATTGTTTGGAAATGTCACGCAGCGGCTCATATGTCTTTTCCTATAATGTGTCTCTTATTGGATATTCGAAGCTAAAAAAAATAACGGATCGCTGGCCACGCCCACTTAGCTCCGCCAGGAAGTTCAAATATGATCACCGATGGGTGGATAATCGTAAACCTTAGTTGGATAGCAGCTGTAGGCTAGGAAAGGATGTAGTGGTATTACTTGTGTGAGAATTACCAGGAATCCATTGGTAGGTGCTCCAGCCGCCGCGATATTACTGAAATACTGTCAAAAGTGGCGTAAAATCCCATTCAATCAATGAACAATCTACTAGGATTTGAACAGCGATATTTTGCAATATTTTTGGTTAGTTACTTCAAACCAAATACTTATAAAAAAAAAATCACAAATCTTCATAAGTAAATAATTTATTTTTAGGTTCGTCTATCAAAAACGGGCGTTCTGATTGTGTCATAACTCAATGGACAAAATTTAGTGCACGCAGCGAGTTTGTATGTTTCCGCACAAAATAGTCCCATACAAAAAGGTATCACAATTTGTAAAGTTTTTGATTTTTTCGATCGAAGTTATTAGATTATAAGAAATGAAGAAAATATTTTTTGTTTTCATGGAGGTATGAACCGAAAAACCTAATCACACTTATGTATTCATACAGTGTGATTGGTTTTTTCGGTTCATACCTCCATGAAAACAATAAATATTCTCTTCATTTCTTAACCCATTCCCACACAACAAAATTTTAGACTATTCCAAATTGAAAGAAGTTTTTTAATTGGTGAATGTTAAAACAATTGTTATTTTACAGTAGAAAACATTGTTTATAATGAAGAAATTGCTTGTTACAAGCAATTTCTTTATTTTCCAGAATGTTTTCCAAAGCGTTTTTCTTGTGGGGCGTAAAAAGGAGGGATTATGTTGGAATGGGATGAATAAATAGAATGGTAAGTAAGCTATATGTACGCCATAAGCACAACCCGATTAAGTTAAAGTTACGACGTTTATGTCGCCAAACTAACAACAGCAACAAAAATGCTTCGCATAAGTATCGGCCAAAGTCGGAATTCAATTTTCAATTATGGTCTAAATGAATAATTTGATTGGTCGATCGATTCTTTGATTGACAGCCGCTGTTCGTCAATTGGTCCCTATGAGCCTGACGGATCAGAGATCTGCAGGATGATGGCTGTTTATTTAGAGGCAGTGTCTTACGCCTGCAACAATCCATCTTGCAGTTATTAATCAATTTCGAAATATTACACGCACTATTCATCATTTGGCGTCAGAGCTTTCAATTTGTCGGTGGAAAATTATCCCTCTCTCGACCCGAGTAATGCCTTTCTACTGTTCAAAATATGCGGAAAATAAACACGCGAAAGATCTTGTGATATTAAAAATAAAATGAAATGTTTCGGAATCAATTTCATACATTTTGTAACATGCTAATGCACGAGATAAGATTAATAAAAAAAAAACAATAGTAATAAACGGTTCGCTTGTTTTGTCTTTTTACAAAAGTTGCATTTCAAAATGAACCATACGGTTTATTTTGTTATATCGTCGGTGAAATTTTAAAACCTCGTATCTACAGCTTGATTCTAGCTGTATTCACATGGTTTCAGAATTGCATCGACGTTATAGTACCTCGTCTTCTTGAACAGAAATATTCATTTTATTGAATTTGTTAGTTCCTATACGAGAAATCGACAATTTGGAACTCGTTGTTGTTGTTACTTTAATCTGAGCGCTGCTGTCAATCAAACAAAACAAACAAACTTAGTCAACCATTCATTTGACCTGAAGTGAAACATGAACTCCAACATATGCCGACATTTTGTGAAGCATTTTGTTGATTTGGCGACTTAAGCGTAGTAACTATAGCTTGAATAACTCGTTTTGACACCCTAAGAAAAAAAAAAGCTTTGGGAAACAGTGAAGGTAATGAAGAAATTGCTTATTGCAAGCAATTTCTTCATTATCAACAATGTTTTCAACCTTGAAAGACAGAAAATTTAAAAATTCATACACTAAAGTTTGCGATCAGCAACTTCCTTCAATATGGACAGGTCTTAAAATTGTCGAGTGGGAAGGGATTAATATTCACAACTACAATTAAATCATTTAAATGCTTAATATGAAATAACGAAATGGCGTTTTATTCTTCTGGTCTCTCAAAACACGGATAAAATATAATCATAAGAAATTTACTTAATGCCACGCGAGCTAACTGTCATGGAGTAAGATATATTTCACATCTCTTAGTGCAGTTTATTTCTCAAATGAAATGGAAACACAACAATAAAACGAAATTCAAGGAGGCACACAATATCAGTTCACATGCCCTTAAAGCAATACATTCCAAACATTTTTTCCAACCTAGAATGTTTCAAACTTGTAGAATGAGGTTTTAGAATTACACCGACGAGTTATCTTCCTTGATTATCATCTTCGATTACTGTCCACTGTTGTTTAAACTAATGTGTTAGTCAGCCCGATTAGCTCAGTTGGTAGAGCACTTGACTTCAAACCTCAAGATCACGGGTTCGAGCCCTGGGTTGACCATATCAACTAACAAAACTAATTGTCTTTCGGATGAGACGTTAAACCGAGGCCCCGTGTGACGATGCTATCCACTGAGCACGTTAAAGAACCAGGCGGAGCTCTCAGCAGTTTCGTCCTGTATCCTTGCACTATCCCCCGTAACAACTAACCGTCTTCTGGGGGCGTCGCTCATATGGGCATGTGCTACGGTAGCGACGATAAATAAACGGAAATACACAAACTAATGTGATTATTTTAAAAAGCAGGGTTGTAAACTTTATTCATTTTTAGAGGCTTATATATTATTATATTACTTTAACCCTTTCATGTACAATCTCTGGTTTTCACGTCCTTGTGATTTTATAATTGAGAAAATATTGTGGGAAAAGAAGAAATTGCTTTTTACAAGCAATTTCTTCTTTTTCCACAATACTTTTTAACCTGTAGAATGGTTTTATTAATGTATTGAACCAAATTTTAATTGCGGTCTGCAACTTCTTTCAAATTGGACCAGTCTAAAATTGCAAGAAACGGGAAAGGGTTAATAACGAGTTCTCTATATCCTTAATTTTGTTATCAAATTAATGTTTTAAGGATATTCATTTGACCCTCTCCCGTTCAAATACGGGATTTTACGTTCCTGTGATTTTATACTCAAGAAAACATTGTGGAAAAAGAAAAAAAAATGCTTGTAACAAGCAATTTCTCCTTTTTCTACAATATTTTCTACCACATAGGATGGTTTCTTTTCAAATGGCATCCAGTTTTCATTGTCGTCTGCAACCTCTATCAATTTGGACTAGTCTAAAATTTCCAAAAACGGGAAAGGGTTTACGGGTTGCTAGGCCCAACCACTGACCTCATACAGAAGATTTGATGTAGATTTCAAACGTCAATACATTTCCAATTGACCAATCGCTGGCCCCGCCCACTTACTCCTTTGACCTCGCACATTGACCACATCAGGAAGTTCCGCTTCGATTTTAACCGCGATATTTTACAAAATGCACGGCCAGTAACATGCAATAGAAATGAGAATAGTTGGTTTTGGACGTAAATGTCGTATCTTCAGCTTGAATAAGCTATAGTTACGACGTTTAAGTCACCAAAACAACAAAAAAGTTTAACATATATGGCGGCCAATGTAGGAGCTTAGAACTCTTTTCTGGTTTGAATGAATAATTTTATTGGTCAATTTGGGCAATTTGATTGACAGCCGCGATTGGCCGTTTTTCGGCCAGGAACATGTGACATTCAAATGAAGTGATTTATGGGCAACCTAAACGTCGTAAATACAGCTTGAATAAGTCGCCAAACTAACACCAATTAATTACCTCAAAAGTAGGAGTTCAAAGATCATTTCCGGTCTTTATTGACGATTTTATTGGTCAATCGAAATTTTGATAGACAATAGCGATCAGCCAATTTCAAGATAAAGGCCTCTAGTTTTCCACTCATGAAATAATCATAATTATCCGATATTCATGTACAGTGCGTCAGGACCGAATAATCGCATTTTCTCCCAGAAAAATATCCCCCCCCCCCTTTGATTGATTATGATATTAATTGTATTGAAATCGAGAATACAAAGAGTACATTAGGGGAACTCATTCATGTACAGACCTATTTATCATCAACATGAATTTACATTTCATCCAAATAGTGCGTTATTTGCAAAAACAAAATTTTATCAGTAACAAGTGATAGTTTTATTAAGCTGTAGTTACATTGTACGACGATTGCAAATGGATCGCCAAGCAAACAAAAATCCTTAACTCTTTCCCGTTTTTCAAAATTTTAGACCGGTTAAATTTGAAAGAAGTTGCAGACAACAACCAAAAGTGGGTGCTATTTGAAAAGGTACGAACCTACAGGTTAGGAAATATTGTGGAAAAAGAAGAAATTGCTTGGGAGAAGCAATTTCTTCGTTTCCCACAATGTTTTCTCTAATATAAATTCACTGGGACGTGAAACAAGGGATTATACAGGAAAGGATTAGTTTGAATGTTGGAGTTCATAGTTCACTTCAAGGCTATAAATGATTGATTTGGTTGGTAGGTTGATTCTTTGGCGAGACGAAGTTTCGATCAGCCTGTCTCGAAAAAAAAATAGATAAAACAAGTAAAAGATTATTTGGCAGATAAACAACTTTGTTTCCCTTCGTAAACCCATTTTAGCTAGCAAAGCGTCAGCTTTGATGGACAAAAGTCTGGGTCTTCTCAAAGTTCAGCAAGTGCAAACTGCAACTGGAGGCTCAACCACTAAATTCATTGAATGCCTACGCCATAAAAAGTAGTTCTTACGTATTTTAGCAATATTGTAAACTCTATTCAAATTGTAGAGAGCCCTTTAAAATGCAGGCTATTTAACCCATTCCAACTCAATTCCGTTTTCTAAGCATCGCAAGAAAAAAAACTTAAGAAGACATTTCGACAATGAAGAAATTGCTTGTAACAAGCAATTTTTCTTTGTCCACAATGTTTTCTACCCCACAATGATTTTCCAGATTCAACCAACTTGAAATTGTCGTCTGCAACTTCTTTGAATTTGAACCAGTCTAAGATTTTGTCATGCTTTAACAGGTTAACTCCTTGGCTACTTTAACCTCGTTTATTTATCATGATATTCTTCTGCAAAGAAGATTACTTGACAAAACTATGCTTTGCTACCTTACGGTACTTTCAGTACTTTGATTCAATCCGAGGGCCAGAAAATACCCAATATCGTGCTCTTTGAAGACCTGGTTATGATGTTATCTAAAGAATGGTTCATGTATGTTGAAGGGGGTTAACTCCTTTTAATGTTTTTTTACAGTATTTCCGTCATTTCAATGAGGCTGGATCACCTAACCATGCATTCTTGGTATTTTTCACAACACTACTACGATTTCATATTTTTCAAGCCTCCAGCTGCCACCCCACTTAGGTTTACGATTATCCAACAGTTTGTGGGAAACAAATGTCGGAAAGGATATTTGCCGCAACTAGGGATTGAACCCTGGACCTCATGATAGAGAGTCCGGAGCGCTACCAACTGCGCTTTCGCTGCGGGGGCCTACTCGTGTTTGAGACAAAATTATTCGTGATGGTTATTCAGTATAGAAAACAAGGGAAGATCTTTGAGAAAATACATTTACTACATAAAGTCTCAAACATTGTTTTCTTCGAGTTATATTCTAGAAATGCCCTTTTGCGTTGCTTTTACGTTATAGGAAATGTTTGTGAATGTATAATGGTTTGACAATTGATTTTCAGACTACTTAGGTAATGGAGAGAATATTTTTGTTGTTGTTGTTTTTATTGAAATATGAACCTTAAAACTTAATCACATTGTATGAAGGCGCAAAGCGGAATAATGCAATAATATGATTGATTATTTTAATATTCGCCGTAATGAAAACAAAACAAAATATTATCTACACTTTTTTTTATAACATAATGCCACCAAGACGTAAACTTCGCGTTGAATAAGATGCAGTAACGGTGTTCAAATTTGGAAATCAACAAATAATACCCGACAATGCGCAAACACTTTACTTGAAGGCAAAATGATGGACAGACCGAGTACATTTTTTTTCTATTTTTTGTATTAATGGTGATTAACCCTTTCCTGTTTTGCAAAGATTTAGACCAGTCCAAATACAAAGATTTTGCAGACGAAAATTTAGCATGAATTTAGTTTGAATAATAACCACCCAGTAGGGTAGAAAATATTGTGGAAAAAGAAGAAATTGTAACAAGCAATGTCTTCTTTTTCTACAATGTTTTCTTAATTATAAAATCACAGGGACGTAAAAATCAGGGATTGAACAGGAAAGGGTTAAAATTGGTGTATTTCATTTTGTCCTAAATGATCGGATCTAGAAAACTTGTGGTTAGCCGAGAAAGCGGTTAAAGAATTTGCTGGAAATAAATGGGTATTGTGACATACTGTTGTTTGGAACACATAAATAATGCATTCAGACAATATATATGGTAATTCTCTAAGATCATTTGTATGTGGGTAGCACAAAGGCCACTTGGACCTATATATACCTTTCATGCGTTGGCGTTTAAAATGTCATTTTCCAAAATTAATTCAAGAGCAGTAGACGCCTTTAAAAAAAACAGCTGGCCGTTCATGCGAGTCTTCATTCGGAAAGGAACCAGTCGGGAATTCAAAAAAAAAAAAAAAACTAAACGGACTTATTGGGTTACTTTTTTTAACCCTTTACTGTATTACGAAATGCTTGACCTGTTAAGATTCAAGGAATTTGCAGACGACCATTCAAAGTTGTTTTTATTGGGGCCTATGCCCCTGCCCAGTCTGATCAGGATCTGCACTGTTGGCTCTGTAGATTGCTCCTTATTCAATGTCTCAACAGACGGTCAGTGATTTTTCTCAAGACTATCCTGGCTTCAAGCATATTGTTTCTAATATCACGCCAATACTCATCTAACGGATTTCCGTTTTTAATCATGAATTCGATTAACCAAACTATTCATTAATTCGGATGTAAATTTTGAACTACGACATCGATGCTAATCATTCTCGTTGGCTTAGCCACCTAAAACATCGTAACTTCAGCTAATGAAAAGCTGTAGTTACGATGTTTAGGTCGCAAACCAACCACTTTAATCGTTTCATTTTACATGATGACAATACATTTTGCCAAATAACGCCGTTTCAAATCAAGGTTGATCTTACTGGCACTGTGTCGCCACCCGGAACTCAGGGAAATTCGCTCTAAAGGTTTGAAATATCGTACAAAAGCTCTTAATTTTCGGATTGCTGCCAATCAAAACGTCCCGAGAGTTTTTAAATCCACAGCTAGCTAATAAAGAAACATACCGATGGGTTCGAGCCCATGACCTCTAGATCTGTAGTAAAACCCCTTTAACGGTCGCATATCGAAGCAGACAAGCTCTTGGAGTGTTTGATTCTCAATCCACAACATGTGGCATGCGAATTTGCCTATGACACTTGTCAACATTAACCTTTACGACGAATTTTTAATAATTCATTCGTCGTTATGACAATCCCTTCCTGACATCTGTTTAGAAGGCAGCGTAAATTTAGATTTTCGAAATGTCTCGTTTATTTAGGCTAAGCCTCAGTCAAACTGAACCAGGAATATTCCTGTGTTAACAGGAGGTATAGAGAAAGATCAGCCTGCACATATATACAGTCTGATCTTAGTCTTCAACACCTGTTTTTCTCTCTCAAACCAGGGTCGTATCGTCGTTAGTCGTTCAAAATGTCGTAACTACAGCTTTACTTATTCAAGTGGTAGCAATGATATTTTACATGCCCAATGACAATAAATGTGATATTTTTCAAAAGAATTATTGACATACAAGTAGTGCCCCCTATCCTTTCAGTCCTTTTATCTTGATCTCCATTTGATAAAGTTTTATTAAGCATGATGATATTTTGATGATCACTTGAGAAAGTTTTATTCAGCATGATAAGGATTGATATTTGTTGAATCAAAATTTTAAAAAAAGAAAAAAAATATGTATAGATATAATTTTTTTCCTTTTTTTTAAATAGAGCTTAACCCATTCCTACACAATCCCGCTTCTATACACTCTCAAGGAAAAAAGCTTTGGAAAACATTGTGGACAACATAGAAATTGCTTTGTACAAGTAATTTCTTCATTGTCCACAATATTTTTACCCATAAAGATAATAATTCTAAAATTCCACCACCGCGAAAGCGTCTTCTACAACTTCTGTCAATTTGGACCAGTCTAAAATTGTGTTGTGTGGGATTGGGTTTACACTGATATGTTAAGCCTTGTCATGCTGAACCAGGCATATCCCTGCCTTAGCAGGAGGTATAGACAAAGATCAGACTGCACATATGTGCAGTCTGATCTTAGTCTGGACCACATGTTTATCACTTTAAAGCCAGAGATCTTCGTAAGATAAATTTTAAATAATTATTAGCCCAATATATGTGCATCCAGTGCGTTCAGTCCTTTGATTTTAGATCAATGCTGCAGAGGGTTTTATTCAGCATGACAAGGGTCAATGATAATTATGTAATAGAAAAAAATGCTTTTGAACAACAAATCCATCTCATAATTGAATTCTGATGTTCTGTAAAAAACGGAAAAGAGTTTGATGTTGGCGGATGCCGTGTTTTCTAGTTCATCGTTTAAATTGCTTTTCATATCTTAAATTGTATCTAAACAGGGGTTAACAGGGTTTATCAAACCGAAGAATTTACCCAGCATGGCAATTTCTCACATATGTGAACTGATAAAAGGAGGGGGTCTGTATCTTTTGAAGAGGGTCGCGTAGACCAGAACAATTGGCAGGTCGCCGATGTGAATAAGATAATCGATCGACTAATCAAATCAAGCATTTAGAAAGGAGGTAAACTACATATTCTATCATTTTTGTCGGGATTTTTTTTGTTGGTTTTGCGACTTAATCGTTGTTACTACAGCTTGGTCAAGCTGTAGTTACGACTTTTAAGTCGCCAAGCAACAGCTTATAATTTAATTATTTATTTACTTAATTCAATTTTCTATTTTGTTGTTGTTGTTGTTGTTGTTACATGCTCGGATTCATGATTTTGCAAAATAAAGCCGTTTGCCATCTTGGTCGAACTTCCTATAGAAGTTCGTAGGTCTTCAAGTACGTTTAGATTGTGTCATGCCGTAAAAATATTTTGTGAAAATACCTCAAATCACTAATCTTAGCGGCGTAACTAACATATTTCACTTGTGAGCCACCGGAAATGATTACCTTTGACGAAATTACCATAATAATAATATTAAACATAATATAAGATTCGATAGGAAAAATAGTAGCGATTGCACGGGCTTTCAGGTCTAAGAATGTGTATTGTATTAATTTAAAGATTAATTATCACAGAAATCAATCTCTTCTATTTCAGACAGATTTCTAATTCATTGCTAATTTTTTCCGCCAGCTACTTAAAAAAATCGATGCGTAAATATAAAATCTGTTTATCTGGCTTCCCCAATTGGAATCCATGTTCATTTTTTTTTTCATTTATTTTTTGTCGATCTAATTTTAGTGTTTAATCATACACTGTCTTCTGTCAACCATATTGTCTGTTTATATCATGGCCGGTTTTGAATTAAGAATTTTGTTCTTGTAGTTATTGTCTTGTTATTTTCAGACGCATAGTTACGTTTATTTACCGAAATGTTGTCTCTTTTCTTAACCCTTTCCTGTAAAAACCCATTTATCACATCGATTTTACACTTGAGAAAACATTGTGGAAAAAGAAGAAATTGCTTGTAACAAGCAATTTCTCCTTTTCCCACAATATTTTCTACCAGACAGGGTGGTTTCATTTCAAATTGTATCCAGTTTTCAGCGTCGTCTGCAACCTCTTTTAATTTGGACCAGTCTAAAATTTAAAGAAAAAGGGAAATAGTTAAGACAGATGTTAGAACAAACTCGCGACAGAGTATTTCTCTCTTTTTCATTCATACAGAAATTTGCCATTTTTACTAATTTCAGATAGATACTGCAAATATCGAAATTTTCAATCTTTAGACAGACACATGTTATTACAAAAGTTTTGTCTACTTCCAATCATATATTTATTCATGCATTGCCTTGTCTATTTTCAGATAGAGTTTACTTGTATTTTTTCTTAATTCCAGAAAGATTTAATGTGTGCTTTATCCAATGTACTTACAGACAGATATTTACTCGGGTTTTCTACTTTCAGACAGACATTTACTTTGATTATCAGCCAAAGATTTAATTCGGTCTTCCATTTTCAAACAAATATTTACTTGGGTTCTCTATTTTCAGACAGATATTTACTTGGGTTTTCCATTTTCTGGTAAATTGTCACGTCATGTTTCATATCTTCTAATTACAGACAAATATTAACTTATGATTTCTCTATCCCATTTTTATATGAATAATTACTTTTCCCCCTTTTGTATTTTCAGACAGTTATTTACAGGAGTTTTTCCTTTTTCTATTTTCAGACAGATATCTATTCTATATTTTTGAAGTGCTTCATCAGCATCTCGACTGTGATATTACTCGGACTTATTTTGGCATATCATGCATTAGAGGTTCAGGTTAGTACACATTATTCATTTTACTAAATGTAATCTTTTGTGAACGATAATGCCTTAAACGGAACATCGCTGATTTCCGGAAATCAATTTATGTAACATATCGATGCCAGCTTTATACAAACAATTTTCTATCGTCAGATGAAATGTCAAAATTTTCGACCCTGGTTATTCTGCGGTTTCCATTCAGTTTGACCAGGTTTGATAGATTTCGTGTTTGCTAGATAGTTTCTCTCCTTAGGACTGGTGTCATTCGCTTCAAATCAGTGTTCAAGAAATATTTTCGAATTAGTTATATTACTTGGTTGCATTAAAAAAAGTCCTAAGTGCATTTACCCTTTATTGTCGGAATATATCAACCCTCGCTTTAGCGGCAACCTGTATCAATTGACTATGGCAAATCTTCCCTTATAAAAGGAAAAAATGTATCATATTCCTGTTACCACACAATGATGCTTTTTGACGCCCTAAATAAATACAATTAGGGAACATTTATTATCCATTTTTAGCGCTATTCGAAATGTCAACTCCAATTTTATCTAATTTGGACCAGTCTAAAATTTCGTCGTCTGGCAATGGGTGAATTTTCACCAAGACCGAATTATTCTCACTCATTGGAATCGTCTCGGTAAGGTATTTTTAGTGAATTCTGACGGCTTGGTGTTTGGTTTAATGAATTGTTATCCATTTCTGCAACTTCCATTGATGCTTCTTTAATTGACGTACTAAAACTATTTCATCGGGTGTCCCTGTGCAGTCGCTCATACAAGTTTTACTGTATCATTAAAACCATCAATATATTAATCAGTTTTCGTTATGTGTGTATTTCCGTTTATTCATCGTTGCTACAGTAGCAGATGTCCATACGTGCGACGCCTCTAAAAGTCGGTTAGTTGTTAAGGGGGATAGTGCAAGGATACAGGACGAAACTACTGAGAGCTTCGCGTGGTTCTTTAACGTGCTCGGTGGATAGCATCGTCTCACGGGGCCTCGGTTTAGCGTCTCATCCGAAAGACAAGTATTTGTGTTAGTTGATATGGTCAGCCCAGGGATCGGACCCGTGATCTTAAGGTTTGAAGTCAAGTGCTCTACCAACTGAGCTAGTCGGGCTCGGTTGTAAACAGAAGCCGTATTAGAATCGCGGATTGTTTAGAGTTTGCAGTGTAAAGCTATTGCCTTGAATTACAACATATTTTCTGTAAGATCGATGAGTCTTTCAAAAAAAAAAATCAAGTAAAGATAGTTTTTTATATTTGTTTTTTCTTGTTTGTTGTCGACATTGTAGTTATGTAAAACAAAAATATTCCAATCACTAAGTTGTCAGATCTTTTAGGACTATTTGGTGCAACCTTAAGTTATTAAGTCTTCTTACGCTTCTTTAACCCTTTACCAATCAACAAAATTTTAGGCTGCTCCATATTGAAAGAAGCTTGTTTCTTGCGTGGCGTAAAAGGGCGGAATTGTGTGAAAATAGGTTAACTTGGCCTAACGTTTTAACTTTCTTCGTACTCAATTGAGAATATACTCAAAGTTCAAGTTTAAATATTTGTTAAGTTTCTACGTTAACTGTTGATTTTGTGTTATCAAATACAATTTACCAATATAATTTTTTAATTTCACGCAGTTACCGTGGAATTTTACGTTATATACATCTTTGATTCCGAATCCAATTTTGAGTAAATTCTCAACTGAGTACGAAAAAATCTTTTTATAATCTCGGGCCCTGATTTTACGATGGAAATGTGTATTTCACATGTAGCAGTATTATTTGAATATACGAAACGACTAATTTTCCATCCTATGCCGTGAGGGTTGTCACTTTCAAATGAGTTTCTTAAGGATTAGATAGAATTCGGTGTTATTTATAATTGTGGTAGACTGGCACACCTGTCTTTTCAACCTATTTTAAATTCATTCCCACACAGCGACGGTTTTGGACGTACCTCAAGAAAAAACAATCGAGAAAACAATGATTAAAATGAAGAAATTGCTTGCAAGCAATTTCTTCATTTTCATCAATGTTTTCTACACAAAATCTACAATTTGGTAATTTTAAATTGTCGTCTGCAACTTCTTTCAATTTGGACCAGTCTAAAATTTTGTCGTCTAGTAATGGGTTAACTGACAGCATGCGAAGTGGTGTAGTTCCGTGTAACGTTGTAACCCCTTGTAAATTTTTCATAGATATTCACCGAAGGCAATGTACGTATGTAACTTTCAGAATGCCGATCCTACACATTTTGATTATTTTATCACTGATTTATTTTTTCTTAATTAAAAAAATCACCTCAAGTTTCATTTTTGATAATGTTTATTTTTTCAAACGGTTGAATACAGCCCTACGACTACAAACGTTAAGTAAAGGAATGTATATTATTATTTACCTTGCTGTGAAATCTTGGGATTTCTCAAGAGTAATTAATTTTGATATTGTCACTGGAGTGACGATAACACTTTTTCAGTTTCACTCTCTGCCGTAATTTAGAAACTACTTTTTTCCAACCAAGTGACATTATAAGGAGTCTATAAGAGTATAAAAATGGCGACTTCTTCAGTTTTGTGGGCGTCGCTTTTGTCGTTAATCGTGTATTCATCCTGGTTTTTTCAATAGACCTTCTCTCTACCAAAAAGATTTGTTTCTATATTTTAATAAAAAAATAAGATAATAAGGTACATAATAAATAGAATAATCAACTGGTTATTCCTGATATGAAAAAAAAATTCACTCGGATGCGTTGTTAGGCGTTAAAAAAACTCGTGCTGCGCACTCGTTTTTCAACGCCTAACGACGTATCCTCGTAAAATATGTTTTAGGTAGCAAAGCTTCAGCTTTGATAGCTTAAGTTAACAGACAATTTTTAAGGTCTTCTCAAAGTTCAAGAAGTGCAAACTGCCACTGGAGGCTTAACCACCAAATCCATTGAATGCCTACGCCATGAAAAATAGTTCTCATGTATTTCAGGAATATTGGTAAATCTATTCAAATTGTGAACTCTGTCAAAAGTATGCTATTTAACCCATTCCCACTCAATTCCGCATTTTAAGCATCTAAAGAAAAGAGCTTTAGAAAACAGTGTGGACAGTGAAGAAATTGCTTGTAACAAGCAATTTCTTCAATGTCCAAAATGTTTTCTACCCGAAAAGGGAAAGATTTCCTAAATTCAACCATGCTTTGCTAGCTTACAGTACTTTCAGTACTTTGATTCATATCCGGAGTAACCAGTTGATTATCCTCTATTTATTGTGCAGATGCAGCTGTGTACGTCTGTGTGCAATAGACAGATTGCCGCTACTAATACAAAATATTCCGATCGACAAATCACATAATTGACAGATCTCTGACCCCGCCCACTGACCCCTGACAGGAAGTTTATTTCGATATAAGCATTCGTTATTTTGCAAAATTTATGGCCATTCACTTTTAACAAAGAGGGTAAATTGTTCATTTGCGAGCTTAACGTCGTAACTACAGCTTGATTGAGCTGTAGTTACTACGTTAAAGTCGCAAAACGAACATAAATGCTTCACAAAAGTTTCGGCCATTGTCAGAGTTTAAATTTTACTACCGGTCAAAATGAATGATTTGATAGGTCCATTAATTATTTCATTGAAATCCGGGATCTGTCCCACTCTGAATCGATTGAAAAATCAAATAATTTAAGCTGACTTCTGAAACTGGTCACCAACCAACATAAAGCATTTTACTTTATCTTTCTGACCACAAATTTTCACTAAGTAATTTCGTTTATATCACCAATCGAACTGCCTAATAGGAGGCCAGCTGGCAGGACCAGCGATCCATTAATGGGGGATGCGAGGGGGTAATGATATAGTTCACACGTATACGATTATTTCGGCAAGAATCTTTCTGTTTTCACCAAATGTTCTAATAAGTTTTATCAATAAAAAGCATGCTTTCACTTTGATACTATATACGTTTGTTTTGTATCATTGATATTTCATGGGACTATTGTTAAGACAAAAGCATTTTAAAAACTTTCGGAAAAAAAATTAAGAAGAAGAAACAAACCGTATATTTCTTGTGACTAGCATTTTATTATATTGTTTTCCTACTAATTTCTTTCAACATATTGCTGTTCTCAAAATAATTTATATGTCTACGAAGCATGTGCAACTAGGTCATTGCTGTGTTTTGAAACTTTCAATCTTACACTGGTTTCGTCTCAGTAATTTCAATAGATTTTTTCCTTTTACCGGAAAATTATTTAATGTTCGGAGTCGATCATAGAGCTGATTTGAAAAGGTTTTAATACCTGGTTCGCATCGTACATGTAACTTTTTATTGTATCTACCTTCCAAAATCGACAGATTGCAGCTTACAAACAAAAAATTGTTAACTAATGCTCAATTCCGACATTTACGTTATGCATTTTTGTTGGAATGGCGACTTAATTTTGATAGTTACAGCTCATTCAATATGCTGGATCTATTTGGTATTTGTCGCAGACCAAGGATTGGCACTATATTTATGTCTCTGACTGCAAATCTTACACATAAAGTCGAACAGCCGAGTCAGTGGGCGAGTCAGCGACACATCAATTAAATCTACGTATTTCAAGATTCCGATAAAGTGATAAAGTGATATTAAATGTTGTTATTTGTTGTACCGTAATGATGCTATTTAACCCATTCCAACACAAGCCCTCCTTTTTACGCCCCTCAAGAAAAAGCTTTGGACAACCTTGTGGAAAATGAAGAAATTGCTTGTATCAAGCAATTTCTTCATTATCCACAATGTTTTCTATCTAAAGAGACGAAAACATTTTAAATTCCATCAGCTTAAGATTGTCGTCAGCATTGTCTTTCAATTTGGACCAGTCTAAAATTTGTTGTGAGGGAATGGGTTAAAGAGAGAATGCATTAAACGCGTACAAATATCAACAACGGGATCTTGCAACATCTTTATGAACTGTCCTTAGAAAAAAGCAAAATGAGGTACAACAGAATAGATAAACAAATAAAGATATTACATCAAAAGAATGTCTGTTTAATAGATATTCCCATTTCAAGGCTGTTCTCTCATCATTAAAAACTATCTCTTTTTGAAAGTAGTATTTATTTTATTTCATCTAGCAGAAATATACATCTTTCCTCTTGAACATTATACATCAAAGTAAAAAGTAAAAAAAAAAAAAAAAAATATTTACATATTTCATTTTAAGTCGAAGTCGATATAATGGACACGATTTTAGACTGGTCCAAATTCAAAGACGTTGCAGACGACATTTTTCAGTTGATGAAATTCATTTATTATTATGAATTATTATTGTATGTTGTTTCGTGTAACGACAAACACAGCGGATAATGAAGAAATTGCTTGTCACAAGCAATTTCTTCATTTTCCACAATGTTTTTTCAATACATTTTTTGTTGGGCAAAAAGGCAGGATTGTGTAGGAATGAGTTAAGAAATTACATTTTGTTCTTTAGAGCAACAGCTATCGTTCACACTCTTTATCTATATAATGATATGTAAAAGTCCGTGAAGTTGGCAGAACAATCTGAAAAGCAATACTTACATTGCCTACCATTCATTCCGTATATATCATTCCTGTGTCTATGTTGAGAGAAAGTTTGGCCTTTTTTTGTGGTCAAAGTTCTTTCAAGATCTTGCACGTCGATGTGATCAAAAACGTCAAGTAGGCAAATTAGAGAACAAGCCGCTTACTAAGTCTTCAAGGAAGTTCTGTATATTACAAAGATGCAAAACGGTATCAAAATTTCACATTTAAAATGACACAAAATGCAAAAAAATGGACATTCAACTACATTGCTTCTACAGTCATTCGCTTCAAGTGACATAACTGCCGAAGTACACAATCACATGTGACAATTTTGATTAGCACACTGTACACTTCCGCTCCTTAACTGTGTTCATGGTATCAATTAAGAGATGAAGAGAATATTTTTTTGTTTTCATGGAGGTATGAACCGAAAAACCTAATCACAATGTATGAATACGCGAAGCGGATTCATACATAGGTGTGATAACTTTTTCGGTTCATACCTCCATGAAAACAAAAATATTCTCTTCATTTCTAATAATTTAATAGCATCGAGCGAAAAAAAAGCATCAACTTAACAAATTTTGATACCTTTTTGTAGTGAATTATTTTGTGCGGAAGCATTCAAAATGGCTGCGTACTCAAAATTTTGTTCATGGAGGTATGAATTAAATTTTCGACCAATCAGATCGCTCGTTTTTGATGGACAAAACTAACAATTAAATTATTAGTTTATGAAGGAAAATATTCGGCAAGGCTGTCACTTGAAACACCGATCTGTAAATACTAATTGATATGTAAAATATAAAACTTATAAATAAGTTTGATTAATAAGAGTAATTGTTAATTGTCTCCATACTTCGAAATATTTGTTTATATCTGGTTTCGTCAGAAAATTGGGTCCGGGGAAATCTTTGTCATCGGTCTGAAATGAAGGAACGCCCGATCTTGTAACCGAGAGCTGTTTATGATGTTTATAAACCTTATCATGCTGAACCCGGAATATTCCTGTTTTGGCAGGAAGTATAGACAAAGACCAGCCTGCACTTAAATGCAGTCTGATCTTAGTATACACCTCCTGCTTTTGCATTATAGGACAAGAGTTGTTTATAAAAACAAAACTTCAAAATAATCATTAACTCACAATGTTTGCATCAAGTACTGTCAGCTTTTTAGCTAACCTGAGCACGTAGTGCTCAAGTGAGCTATTGTGATCCCCTTTTGTCCGGCGTCCGTCCGTCGTCCGTCGTGCGTCGTGCGTCGTGTGTCGTGCGTCGTGCGTCGTCCGTCAACAATTTCTTTAAACAACATCTCCTCCCAAACCACTGGGCCAATTTGAACCAAATTTGGCAGAAATGTTCCTTAGGTGGTCCCCTTCAAAAATAGCTAAAAGAATTGAAATCCGTTAAAAACTCTGGTTGCCATGGCCACAAAAGTGAAATTTTAAAAAAATCTTTAAAAATCTTCTCCTCCTGACTCAGAAGGCGTAGAACCTTGATATTTTGCATGAAGCATCAGTATATTGACCTCTTTCAAAATAGCTAAAATCATGATCCTCGGGTCCCCAGGGGCGGAGCCCCAGGGGGGGTGGGTTTATATAGAAATAAAGAACGATTTTTTAAACAACATCTCCTCCCAAACCACTGGGCCAATTTGAACCAAATTTTGAAGAAATGTTCCTTAGGTGGTCCCCTTCAAATATAGCTAAAAGAATCGAAATCCGTTAAAAACTCTGGTTGCCATGGCAACAAAAGTGAAATTTTAAAAAAATCTTTAAAAATCTTCTCCTCCTGACCCAGAAGGCGTAGAGCCTTGATATTTGGCATGAAGCATCAGTATATTGACCTCTTTCAAAATAGCTAAAATAATGATCCTCTGGTCCTCAGGGGCGAAGCCCCAGGGGGGTGGGGTTTATAAAGAAATAAAGAAGGACTTTCTAAATGACATCTCCTCCCAAACCACTTGGCCGATTTGAACCAAATTTGGCAGAAATGTTCCTTAGGTGGTCCCCTTCAAAAATAGCTAAAAGAATTGAAATCCGTTAAAAACTCTGGTTGCCATGGCAACAAAAGTAAAATTTTAATATAATCTTTAAAAATCTTCTCCTCCTGACCCAGAAAGCGTAGAGCCTTGATATTTTGCATGAAACATCAGTTTATTGACCTCTTTCAAAATAGCTAAAATCATGATCCTTGGGTCCCCAGGGGGGGAGCTCCAGTTTGGTGGGGGGGTTAATATAGAAATAAAGAACGATTTTTAAATGACATCTCCTCCCAAACCACTGGGCCAATTTGAACCAAATTTTGAAGAAATGTTCCTTAGGTGGTCCCCTTCAAAAATAGCTAAAAGAATTGAAATCCATTTAAAACTCTGGTTGCCATGGCAACAAAAGTGAAATTTCAAAATAATCTTTAAGAATCTTCTCCTCCTGACCCAGAAGGCATAGAGCCTTGATATTTTGCATGAAGCATCAGTTTATTGATCTCTTACAAAATAGCTAAAATAATGATCATCGGGTCTCCAGGGGCGGACCCGGGGGGGGGGGGGTTATAGGCATGAAGCATCAGTTCACAGACTTCTTTCTTATTTCTGAAATTATAACCCATGGAAAAGTTTTTTCCCTCTTTCAAATCAGCACTAAAGCCTTGGAATTTGTAATTTAGACTTTTGGATCCCCAGGTTCATAGTCTTTATATGTAATTGTGGCCCACTTGTTTCATAATCCTAACCTTAACATGAAATTAGACTGTTGAAAGGAAAAGAGCCTTTATCTCAGGTGAGCGCCCCAGGGCCAACGGCCCTCTTGTTTATTTGGTTTCGTCAGAATATTGGGTCCGGGGAAATCTTTGTCATCGGTATGAAATGAAGGAACGCCCGATCTTGTAACCGAGAGCTGTTTATGATGTTTATAAACCTTATCATGCTGAACCCGGAATATTCCTATTTTGGCAGTAAGTATAGACAAAGACCAGCCTGCACTTAAGTGCAGTCTGATCGTAGTCTACACCTTCTGCTTTTCCATTTTAGGACAAGAGTTGTTTATAAAATAAAACTTCAAAAGAATCATTAACTCACAATGTTTGCATCCAGTACTGTCAGCACTTTGATTTTAATGCAATTCTTTAGAGGTTTTTATTCAGCGTGACAAGGGTTGATATTGTCGTTACTCTACAGCGCAAATAATTCCTAAGATTAACGGCGGAAAAATAGCAGATGAAAGCTGTTTTTGATCGGATAAAAAAGACTTGGCAGGAGATGCGAATTCCACCTGTTGTTGCAGAAATAATTTCTTGTGAAGTAAAGTGTCAAGAGTTGACGGGTCGCAGCTGTCAATCAAAGACTCAATCAACCAATCATATCATCCGTTTAGACTGGAAGTGTACTTTGAACTCCGACATTGGCCGACATTTATATGAAACGATCTTGCTGTTTTGGCGACTTGGCTATCCAAATACTAGTTTTTTCAAGCTTCATTCATCCATGACCCAATATAAAGCAAAATAATGCCGCTTAATATCGAAGTGCATCTTCCTGTAAGAGTCAATGGGCGTGGCCAGCGGAGTTAGTGGACGTGGTCATCGATCCGTCAGTTGTTTTAATTGGTCAGCATACGCTTCGCGTATTCATACAGTGTGATTAGTTTTTCGGTTCATACCTCCATGAAAACGAAGAAAAAAAATTCTCATCATGTCTTAAGTAAGTTGTTTTCTTCACATTACTTTATATTATTGTTAAACCATACACATGTCTACATAAGTAAATAACATTTGTCAGATCGCTCGCCGACCAATTATTGGTTGACGACCTAAACGTCGTACCTACAGCTTGAAAAGCTGTAGTTACGACGTTTAGTCGCCTAACCAATACAAAAAATGTCTCAGTTCAAAGTTTACTTCCGGTTAAAATGAATTATTTTATTGGTCATTTAAAGTTTTTAATTGACAGCCGCATTTGGTCAACAGAATACGCAGTTGTTGCATCGACGTAGGATGAAGTTTGAAGACTTGAGCTTTTATCTTGTAAAACATGGAACTTAGAAGAATCGTCAATATACACAAACCCGGGGTTATAAATATTATGATTATCAACGATATACACAAAGTAGCAAAATACCGAAAGGTTGTTTAACTCTCGTGTTTACTGCCTACAAGAATTAAAACGTTAATGAGAATTATCAGATTCACATCTTAATTTAGTGATTTAGCGTCAAACACTTATTAGAAGCATTGATACCTATAAAGTGAGAATTATTTGACTGGGAACCCCTTATGTGTGCCGATCGACAAAGTCGCGAAGGCTTAGAAATTAGGCTTTGCGAGACATTTTCAATCATTTCTTAAGCCATTACAACACGACAAATTCTTAAGAAGGGTTCGAATTGAAATAAGTTAAAGACGACAGTTTCAAGTCGATAGAAAATATTGGCCTTGTAGAGTAGCAAACAATTTCTTAATTGTCCACGATGTTTTTCAAAGTTTTGTTCTTGAGATGGGTAAAAAACGGGATTAAATGGGAATGGGTTAAGTGTGTGCAGTGCATACAAAGAGCAGACTGGACAACCAGTCAGAGTATTTAGAACATTCGTTGATCGCATAAAGAAGCTTGAGTCAGTATTATCTATCTACATACTGAAGACTCTGATCAGGCTGTGCAAATGTACAGGCTGATCTGAGCATCTACTAGGCGCACATGTGTAATGGTTGGGAAGGTCACTAGCAGGCTCGATGATTGTCGTATCAATCGTTAAACATTATCATATCCCATTTCTGTGTTGAAGTGCCTTTTCTCTGAGCCCATTCCCACACAATTTCGCTTTTTTACGCCCCTCAAGATAAAAGCTTGGAAAACATTATGGATAATGAAGAAATTGCTTGTCACGGGCTATTTCTTCAATGTCCACAATGTTTTGTGCCCAAAAAGGCGGACATTTTCTTTTAAAATTCACCAACTTGAAATTGTTATCTGCAACGTCTTTCAATTTAGACCAGTCTAAAATTTCATCGTCTGGTAAAGGGTTAAAAGACAAGCTGAGGACGACATAGTTAAGTAGATCTATAGCACCCAAACTGTTCAAATCCGAATAGCGCTTCATGCGTTGTATGTCGTTTTCTCTCTATTCGAGACCTTTTATAATCATTATTATAACTATTTTCTGCTACAGCGCTACAGTTGACCGATTGCTGGCCCGCCCACTTACTCATTTGGCCACGCCCATTGACAGGAAATCCCGATTTTTTACGGTGCTATTTTGCAACAACAATGGATAGTAACATGTAACGAAAAAGTGGTAAACGTCGTAACTACAGCATGAATACGCTTTAGTTACGGCGCTCCAGTAGCCAAACAACAAAAATGTTTCAAATAAATAGTGGCCAATATCGGAGTTTAAACCTCAATCTCGGGATGAATGAATAATATGATTGGTCGAAGTATTCCTTGATGACAGCCGGTATTGGTCAATGAAGAACGGATTAGCAAAACCCTGAGGCCTTATTTGGATTTTAGATTTAAATGAGTGCCCACAACATAGGGTATCATTTAGAAGGGAGGATTTTAGAATGCTATTACCCCATTTTATCTGGAGCTTTAAAAACCTTCTTGATAATAATTGCACACAATTGAAAAAAATCAACCGAATAAAATAATCAATTATTTGGTTTGAAATTTGGAAATTGTGATTCGAAAAGCAGGGCACAACTTTTCCACGTGACTAAATTTTAGCCAAGATATATTACCCATTACCAGACGGCAAAATTTTAGACTTGACCAAATTGAAAGGAGTTGCAGACGATAATTTCAGGCTTATGAAATTTTAGATTTTTTCAATTTTCCGGATAGAAAACTTTGTGTAAAATGAAGACATTGCTTGTAACAAGCAATTTCTTCATTTTACACAATGTTTCCCAATTTTTATTTCTTGAGGGGCGTCCAAAAGCGTCACTATGTGGGATCAGGTTAAGATCTCCTTTGAACAAGCTGTGTGGAACTCTTATCTTACCAGATTTCAAGGGTTCGGTACTATAATGACGTCAAACCAAAGAATTACTCCCCAAGTGATTGTTTAAACAAGGTTTACTTGTAATTGCTGAACAAACACCTAGTCTAAATTAGTTTTGTGTAGAGAGAACTCGAGACTTATTTAATCACCCGATCACACTCGCTGCCAGGTGAAATTTCATTACCTTTGACACAATTCCAGATATTTTTTTTTCCTTCTATTTCCCGGGGTACTGTGACCTTGTCCTCAATAAGGCATCGTCTTGGCAATCTAATTGGCGGATCGCTGGTCACGCCCACTGAGCGCCGACAGGAATTTCCGCATCTATATTAAACGGTGTTATTTTGCAGAATTTATGACAAGTTATGTGTAGCTAAAAAGTAAAATGGTTGATTGGCGACATAAACGGCGTAACTACAGCTTGAATAACTGTCGATACGACTTATAAGTCGCGACACAACAAAAATAAGTAACACACATGTCGGCCAATGTTGGAGTTCAAAGTTCACTTCCGTTCTAAACGAATAATTTGATTGGTCGATTGATTCTTTTATTGAGAAATAATCTGTCATTTGGTCGGCTGACTGATTCTAGGTTAGGAATTCACGTTAATATGATTGAATAACTTTTAAAGCCAATGTAAATAAAATATGACGTCAATATTTATTGCAAAAATGCCCATGCCATCATCCTAAAACCACGTTATACATTGATAGACGAGATTCGATCTTTAAATGAAAGAGCAAAACATTTTAACCCAAGTTTCATTATGCGACCATGGCGTAAGGTTCTGGCACCTGATGGATGCCAAAGTTACTGAATTTGTGGATTACGAAAGTAAGAATGATATTTAGATGAAGGCAAGTACTTGTTATAAGACTTATATCATAAGAAATAAAACTTTTCATCCGATGTTGCGTTAGACTTGGCAATCATAATACTTGTAAAGTTTACCGTCTTCAAACCAAGGAATAAATCAAGCAGCCCCCAATGTACGTGACGGGCCACAAATGATAGTCATAAAACCTCTAGACAAATGTTTCTTGTGTATATGGAAATATATAATCAATGACATCTTAATTACTAGGTTCACCAAGTTTCTAATTTAGAGGGAAACATGATCTGTCAACGAAGTTTATCACAGGGGAATTTCTCTAATAGAACTCTCTCTTACAACGTGCTATTATTTCGCTGAGCCTTTGTTTATTGTTAATCCTTGTCATGCGATCAGCATGACAAGGGTTAACAATAACCAAAGGCTCAGCGAAATAATAACACTTTGTAATATTCCTGAATTGACAATGGCTTTGGCAGGTCTGTAGACTAAGATCAGCCTGCACAGGTGTGCAGTCTGATCTTAGCCTACATTACCTGCTTGTTCGTGTTGTCTTTAGTGAATCTTTGAATGTAATATTGATAAATTCATGTAGAAGATTTGTAATATAGTGAAAAGATGATAAATATTCAGCAGAACAAGGATTAACATACTTAATATAGGTATTGAAGCGACATACAAAAATCAGTAAACAGTCGATCTGGATCTATTGACTAATTCAATTAAGCAGCCATCTTTTCTAAATCTCGTAAATGCCCTTGAAATTATTTCATCAAATCTAAAACTCACGTTACTTGGCGGATCGTTTGCCCCGTCAACTGACTCCACTGGCTACGACGACTAATTGATTGATTGGATGGGGTTTAACGCCGCTTTTAACAGTATTTCAGTCATATCGCGGCGGCTGGAGCACCTTACAATGGATACCTGGTATCTCTCACACCAGTACTACCACTGAATCCTTTGCTAGCCTCCAGCTTCTATCATACTTAGGTTAACGATTATCCAACAATTGGTGAGAGACAAATGTCGGAAAGAATATGTGCCGCCGCCGGGGATCGAACCCACGACATCCCATGATTGAAGATTAGGAGTCTGACGCGCAACCGATTGCGCTATGACCTCGGCTTTACGACGACTGACTCCAACAGAAATTTTCACTTCAAAAAAGTGTAAAAGATATGTATATATTCTTTATGTCCAAAAACATCTAACAAAAGAGTAAAGTTGTTGGTTGGTGACTTAAACGTCGTAACTACAGCTTAATTAAGCTATAGTTACCATGTTTAAGTGGACAAACCATCAAAAAACGCTTCACAAAAATGTCGGCCAAAGTCGAAATTCAAAGTTTACTTTCGTTCCCTAAAAGAATGATCTGACTAGTCGATTGAATCTTTAGTTGGCGATCGCGATCGGTCAATTCTGCCCATAGATTAATAACCAACACAAAATGACATTTCTAATTAAAACTAAATGTATTAGATATATATCAACTTAATCATGATTCCACCCCGCAGATAGTTATCTTAAGCAGTAGTGTTTTGGTGTCAATTCAGTGGATAATCAAGCTCAATTGGAAAAATTAACCCCTTCCTGTTTTGCAAAATTTTAGACCTGTCCAAATTCAATGTTTTGCAGACGAAAAATAAAAGTCGATTGAATTTGAACACAAACCATTCAGTATAGTAGAAAATATTGTGGAAAAAGAAGAAATTGCTTGTTACAAGCAATTTCTTCTTTTCTTTACAATGTTTTCTCAAATACAAAATCTCAAGGACGTAAAAACGAGGGATTGAATAGGAAAGGGTTAAGTAATCTTTCAACAATCTTTCCCCCTCTCTCTCCATATTGCACGAAAAGGAGAATCTTTCCAAACAAAATTACAAAGTTTGAGTCCAAACAAAAAGTTATCCTTATTTCTTCTATTATAGATCATTTAGGAAATAATTTTATTATACTACAAGGAAAATTGTCGCAATTTGTTTTGTTAATAAACACCCGACTTAAAGCCATACATGAAACGCTGCAGAAATGCATCACGTATTAAGACAATTAATTGTGTTAGTTGATATGGTCAGCCCAGGGCTCGAACCCGTGACGTCAAGATCACGGGTTCGAGACCTGGGCTAACCATATCAACTAACACAACTTATTGTCTTTCGGATAAGACGTTAAACCGACGTCAGCTCATTAAATACCAACATTGGGTTAAAATTACATTTTTCTTCTTTTGAATGAAAAGGGTGTTTCGTTTGGTTTTCTTTGAGACACGCTTATCCTAACTCGCTTACTAAGTCTTCTTTTCTAAATGATATCTCCTGACAGACTCGTGTAGATGCAGTTTTACATCTTTATCATACGATGGTATACATGTACTAAACCGAAAACACAAATTTACACCCCTGCTATAATCAGCTGGCTCTTAGTGTCCTATAATGCCTAGTAGGCAAAGTTTTTCTTAAACGAAAATGAATTTGTCCCTCCCCCCTCTTTAGATACCGTTTGAAATATCATGTAAGTTGTGAAAATATGGAAATAATTAGACTGTCACATGCCAATAAAGTTCGGCCTTAGTACTAGATGACAGCTTTTTCATTTCCATAGGCTCATAAATAGCTGACAACAAAGAAAATCTAAAAAATCTAAATCTACAAATCTTACTGCGAACCTGTTCAAACAAAAGTTTGTCAGAAAGAAATTTTTTAAAGTGAAATCCCTTCTCGTGTATTTCATACTTCTTCCTAACACTAGTTCCCAATTGACCTTTCGCTGGCCCCGCCCACTTACTTCGTTAGCCCCGCCCATGGACTCTAGCACGAAGTCCTGCTTCGAATTTAAAAGGAACTATTTTGAAAAAAAGAAGTACGGTCATAAGCATGTAAATAAAAAGTAGAATAGTTGGTTGGCGACCTAAGTGTCGTAACTACAGCTTGAATAAGCTGTAGTTACGACCTTTAAGTCGCCAAACCGACAAAAATGCTTCACATAAATGGCAGCCAATATCGGAGCTCAGATCACAATTTCGGGCTGAATGAATGATTTGATTGGTCGTTATATTCCTTGATTGACAGCCGGGATTGGTCAATTCTAAAATGGCTGAGTGTTTTGCTATTTTTTGTAAAATCACAATATTGTTTCACAGCAAACAAGTGACCAAATAAAGAATTGCTTGTCGCGCCCAATAACATCCGATAGCAAGTTCGGCTTAGGTATTAAAAGGCGTCAATTTGCTTAATTTTGCCAGTTAAATGTTACGAACAAGAGCTTCACATGGTGGCGTACATACGCCCGAATGGGCTTTTTAGTGGAAGATAATATGTAACCATCAATTTTTATAATAAGAATGACCTTGAAAACAGACCTTGGCAGATAGGATTAAAACTTGATATCAACAAAATGGCAGTGCCCCAAAGAATACAATTGTGACTGCATGGCCTTACAAGAAACAATTCACTTAACAAAGGGGAGACAATTAATTAATCACTGAAAAGAGAAATACTAAAGATCTTAAGCACGAGTACACATCATGGAGAATCATTGTATAAAATTTCAGTCCTTTTCAATCAACATTAGGTACAAGTTATAACCATTTGAAAAGTTGCTTACACTAAAAATTAGGCATTATTTCAATTCAAGAGCTGACAATTGATGAAGCACTGGAGTTATATTAATTTTAAAGGTTTAATGCACCGCTAGAGACTATGCACATTCATTATGCAAAGTTAATTTTATTCTTTTGATTGAAACATGGTGATTTATTTCAATTCAAGGGCAGACAATTCAACAAGGACTGGAGCTATTCGAATTTCAATGATCTTAGGCACAACTAGACATCATATAGGTACATTGTAGCAACTTTAAGTTCGTTTCTATTGTTACTAAAGGAGGAGTTGCGCGCACAAAAATTGCTAACGGACAGACAGAAAGACAGACGGACGGACGAACAATGCCATGACATAATACAACCCTTCGATGTGTAAAAATAATAGAATAGTTGGTTGACGAACTAAACGTCGTAGCAACAGCTTGGATATGTAGCCGAACAAACAAAAATGTTTCAAATAAATATCGACCAATGTTGGTATTCAAAGTTCACTTTCGATCTCAATGTATGATTTGATTGGCCGATCCGTTAATTTAGAACACCCTTTAACATTTGATTTATTGTGTTCTCACCCTCCGAAAAAGAATTATCTTTTAAGATGATTAATTGACCAATCGCTGGACCCGCCCATTGACTCCTTACGCCCCGCCCAATATACCGACTGGAAGTTCCGCTTCGATTTTCAACGGCGATATTTTGCAAAGTTTATGGCCAGTAGCATGTAACAAAAAAGGAAAATGGTTGATTGGTGACCTAAACGTCGTAACTACAGCTTGAATAAGCTGTATTTACGACGCTTACGTCGCCAATCCAAAAAGGTTAACAAATATGGCGGTCAATTTCAGAGTTGAAAGCTCAGGTCCTGGTGAATAATGATTTGATTGGTCGGTTGATTTCTTGATTGACAGCCGGAATTGGTCAATTGATAATACTACCATGTACTACTGCCTTCCCAGGCGCAGCTATTAGAAATATACACGAAATAAATATCAAAACGTCCACTACGTGTTCGGCCTTAAAAAAATCATTTTATTTACTTTTCGAAAAGGCAAATCGAAAGCGGCTTAAAACTTCTGAGGGAAACATTTGTTAAGGGCATTCCGATTCTCAAAATAATTATGGATAAAGTTTTAAAGACTTCTTATTTAAACATTTTGACATCTGACCCCAAAAGACTTAATTTTTTCGCATTTTCGACAGATTCTGCAATTTAAAATTCCGGAAAAAAACAACACGTGATTGCTTTTAAGAAGGAAATGGGTTCTAGGTCTTCGACAACTCATTGCACATATCTTAAATTGTTAATTTCAAAACTATATTCTTTCAGAATGCTCTTAACCTATTACCAGACGGCTAAATTTTAGACTGGTCCAAATTGAAAGGAGTTGCAGACGACAATTTAAAGTTTATGAAATTTTAGATTTTTCAATTTTCTGGTATAGAAAACATGGTGTAAAATGAAGAAATTGCTTGTGACAAGCAATTTCCTCATTTTACACAATGTTTTCCAAAATGTTATCCTTGAGGGGCGTTTAAAGGTGGGAATGGGTTACTTTGACAATATTTTAAGCAGAATGTATCGTTTCACGATGTAAAGAGTATTTAAAACATGTTAATTGACAGGTCGCTGACCCCGCCCACTGACTCCGCTTGCTACACCAACTAACTCCATCACTAAGTTCCACTTCGATATCAAGCCACGTTATTCTTCAAAATTAACACCAGTTACACGGAACAAAAATATTCAAGCTGTAGATACGACGTTTGAGTCGCTAAACAAACTAAAATGCTTCTCAAAAATATCAGCCGATCTCGTGGTTCAAAATTCATTTCCGGTCGAAATAAATAATTTGATTGGTCGATTTGATTGATCGTCGCGATTGGTCAATTAAAAGTTGATAATTTATAGACGTTTGTTTTTGTGTGTTCCTGTGGTCGCCTGCGCGTTGTTAATATTTAATATGAGGTGTCGACGTTATATGTTCTATGTTTAAATGATGTTAGGAATATGTTAAAATTGACGGATCGCCGACGTCAATCAAAAAGGATTTTCCAGTCAAACCGTTCATTTAGACTGAAAGAAAATGTTGATCTCGGGCTTTTTGTTGATTTGATAACTTAAACATCTTAACTACAGCACTTTCAAGGTTTTTATACCCACATGGACTTGGGTTTTGTTTGTTTGTTTGCTTATTTGTCATCTGAGGTCAGTATGCGTGACAAGCGATCCACATTTATAAATATTTGATTTGTTGTCTTCAATAGCTTGCATATTTATGAATACTTGTCGTGAAACCTAAATATCCCGAATAAGACATTATGATATGCTTTGAATTAGTATTTGTTCCACTTGAGAGTCTTATATAGGCTATATTGGTCTTTGAGACTCCGGTATTTTTTTTCGACCAATCAAAACACCCGTTTTTTGATAGACGAAACTAAAAATTAAACTATTTCCTCGTAACATGTCTCGTATGGAACAGATATACACTGGTAAACTAAAATGACCTGTAATGAAAAAGCATTTTACCGAAGCACTTTCGGCACTGTTCTTTAATAATATATCAAACCAAAATATCGTCGGTGTTCGACCAAAACCGCGTAACTACAGCGTTTTCCAGGCTGTAGTTACAGGGCTGCGTTTGAACAACGTCGATATCTTGCCTTTATATCTATCACATGACGTCTATAGGAGAACAAAATGTCGTAAATACAGTTTGAATAATACTGTATTTACGACAATCTGCTCACTTACGAACGATGAGATTATAAATTCAGAACAAAGATTAGTTACACATCTAAAATAAGATAAAAGTAGCCTATAGGGATTGCGCTCATTCATTTATTTCCTTTTGGCGAACCCTGGAGTGCAATTTCCACTATCGTTATAAAGCCTTTGAGGTCTCTTTGAAGATTATTTGAAACAAATTGTGTGAAAATGTTTTTTTGCACAAAGAAAATTTCGTCTACATTCTACAAAATTTTGTTAGAACTGTTACAAGCAATTTCTTCTTTACCAACAATGTTTTCTCAAGTATATAATCTCATGGACGTAAAAACAAGGGATTGTGCGGGAAAGGGTTAATCCATTCCCATGCAATCCCGCCTTTTCTATCCCTCAAGAATAAGCTTTCGGTTTTATTTTGAAAATGTATGAAATTTCTTGTAGGGGTTTTCGACCCCCTAAAGGACAACGACTTTTAAATTGCCTCCAACTTAAAAACGTCCTCTATTTTATAATTGTGATTTATGGTTATAAACGACCTGAAAAGCCGTGATCAGGGTGGCTACTCTCATATTTCTTTACACGCGCTATAATGGTAATTTGATTTATTAATATCTTCGTGTTATCAATCATGTATTTCTTTATAAGCGTTGAAGAAACAATTGTTGAAAAGTGACCATATCAATTCATGATAAAATGTGATGGCGAAATGTCTTGTTCAGCTAATTAAAAAAAAGTGCGCATCGAAGATAACACAAGAAGCAAATTTGTTTATCTCTGGTAGAATGATTGTGAACCATTTCTTGGGAAGGACTTGTTTCTTGATAAAGTTACATTGATTGTGAAAGGTGAAAAATAAATCATTTATACATAATTTAATTGTTTGTTTCGTCGATCAAAAACGAGCGTTCTGATTGGTCGATAAATTTAATTCATACCTCAATGAACACAATTTTGAGCATGCAGCCATTTTGTATGCTTCCGCACAAAATAGTCCAATACTTCAAGGTATCAAGATTTGTAAATCTTCTTTTTTTCGCTCGATGCTATTAAATTATAAGAAATGGAGGGAAGAATTTTTGTTTTCATGGAGGTATGAACCGAATACGCGAAGCGGATTCATACATTGTGTGATTAGGTTTTTCGGTTCATACCTCCATGAAAACAAAAAATATTCTCTTCATCTCTTAATATTTATAAAACATGATTCTGCAATTTAATGCCATTTTGATAGCTAGCCACAATAGGTTTATTTCCGTCTTATCTCCCAATTTCTCTTAGACTGGAACCGTATTTGACACTATTCTTAAAAATATTATTTTATAGATAGAAAAGATATGCGTGTCATTATTGTAAATTTAATTAATCTTAATGTACCGTTGTTTAGTGTTTTCAGCAATTTCGTATGTGCGCCAACTATAAACCAAGATCAGCTAAACGCAATGTCTGATCAGAGCCTTCCCTATGTGCTATATAGATAGGTACTGACCCAAATATTATTTAAACTATTACCACACAAATGCCCTGGTGTGATATAATTATGGAAACCGTCGTAGGAAAAGGAGAAATTACTTGTTACAAGCGATTTCTCCTCTTCTCACAATGCTTTATACCTTATTTGGAAATTATTTTCTAGTTTTTTAGCAATATGAAATATTCTCAACTTCTTTTAAAAACTGACCAGTTTCCGATGACCAATTTTGCACGAGTAGATCGTATGGGCAGAGTGAACAGAGCATAGGGAAAAGTGGTAAAATGATTTTATCCGCGTTGACCCATTACCCCTGATCCATGCGTTTAAGCGCGAACGTGCAATATATTTACAGAAATCATTCCGAGAAGTGATGAAACCGCTTATAACATTTGCATGCAACTTTCCGACATTCTTAGATGATACTGTGTTATTTTTTCGTAGAGAGAAAGACAGAAAATCAGGATCCCTTTCTGCAAAAAGAATTGTCTAATTCTATCATATTTTATCTAAGTGTCCATTTTAATTAAAACTTCGCACATTTATGCATAAAGGGTCAGTCCTTACTGGGAACCCCTATTAAAAGGTATCCCATAATCAGGGAATGCAGTTAAATAACGCATATAACAAATCAAGAAGAAATGAATTATCTAAGTACTGAAAGTACTGTAAGCTAACAAAGCATGATTTTATTTTGTATTTTTCTTTGTCAAAGGTTATCATGTTAAGTGGAATTTAGAAAACCTTTTCCTTGTAGGGTAAAAAAAGGTGTGGACAATGAAGAAATTGTTTGTTATATCTTCTTCGTTGTCTAAATGTTTTCCAAAGCTATTTTCTTGAGATGCTTCAAAAGAAGGTGTCTGTCTACAATTTGTATAAAGTTAATTCATGTGGCAGCATTGCTAGCTAAAAACCTTTTGAATTGGGTCACGTTGATCCGAAAAAAAATCCCAAATTTGTCTTTGGGCTAGCAAAATATCGTAAATACAGCTTTTTCAAACTATATTAACGACATTTTGTTCGCCGAACGACGAGTAATTATGAACGACAATATGTCGAGCGTTATTCAATTTGCACTAGAAAATTCTCATTTCCATGACCGGCTATTCAGCTTTCCCAATATAAACATAACACGCAATTGAGCTTGAATGAAAACGGTATTGAAACACGACCGCGCGTAGGCGGTTCGGCCCATTAACAATTAAAATCCCAGCTATATTTAGATCGTAAAAAACACCTTTAACAATCACAAATAGATTATTCTTTGCATAATTTTAAATGGTGTATGCATATTGTGCAAGACATCATCGGTAGAGTTCTTAAAATAAATTAACAAATTAACATAAGTGGAAAAGAAACTGCCTTTTTCTTTTAAAGGGGTTATCGGTTTATCTAAAACCTAGGACAGAATATTTTCCTACATGCTTCGTAGTTATTTGATGAATAAACGTGGCTTTTGTGGGTGTCTAGCAAAGTTGCAATGGAATCACGCATTACCTTAAAAATTCATGACATTCGGATGTCGACACAGTGTGACTCTGAATTTGCATATAACCCAATTTCAACAGAAAAAAAAAAAAGAGAAGGGCAACAACCACCAACATGAAATAAGTTATACCAAGAGTGTTGATATGAACAGTTTTAAACTGAGCATTACTGAAACGAAAATCGAATATAACTCAAGTTGACGCCACGATGACGTTGTTTTTGAGGCGCGAGCGAGTTATCAAGCTCTTTTCAAACTGGAAGCGCGAGATCAAGCGTTTAGTGCTGTCACGTGGCTGTCCCATAATTCATTGCCACTTTCGTGCGAAGTTTTTAAAAAAAGATTTACTGGAAATATCCTAATGTCAGAATGTAGTACTCAAGAATATAGGAGATAAAGTAAAAAAAATAGATAAAAAAAAATACTTAACCCTTTCCTGTACAAACCCGGGATTTTATGCTACTGTAATTTAATACTTGAGAAAATATTGTCGAAAAAGGAGAAATTGCTTGTTATAAGCAATTTTCAATTTTTCACAGTATTTTCTACCGCATTGGATGGTTTCATTTCAAATTGTATCAAATTTTCATTGTCGTCTGCAACTTCTTTCAATTTGGACCAGTGTATAGTTTAATCAAACAGGAAAGGGTTAAAACCGTATATCTAATTTGGACGCCACACGTAGCCGAAACGGTCTAACATTAAAGAAATGTCTTTGCTTAGTTTTGCCGCCGTCATAGCGCATTCGGTAGCGCATCAGACTCCCAATCTTCAATCTCGGGATGTCATGGGTTCGATCCCAGGCGGCGGCACATATCCTTTCCGACATTTGTCTCTCACCAATGGGAGGATAATCGTAAACCTAAGTGGGACAGAAAATGGAGGCTAAGATAGGATGCAGTGGTAGTACTGGTGTAAGAAATACCATGAATCCATTGGTAGGTGCTCAAGCCGCCGCGATATGACTGAAATACTGTTAAAGTGGCGTTAAATCCCGTTCAATCAATCAATCATTGTTTAGATGAATTAGTTGGATTGAATGCTCGGAGCTCATCGCTTTGAAAAAGCAATGCAAATGTACAGTTATGTGTTACCTTTTCCTTCGAGTTGACGGATCGCTGGCCTAGCCTATTGACTCCGACAGAAAGCTAACTAAGATATTAAATGACGAAAATTTCAATGTTAATTTTTCGGCCTTTTTGTGTTAATATCATACAATAGAAAGTAAAATGGTTGATTGGCGACCTAAACATCGTAACTTCTGCTTGTAGTTACGACGTTTATGATACAAATACTCAACATATATGCCTGAGTTCAAAGTTCATTTCCGGTCGAAAAGAATTATTTGATTGGTCGATCGAGTTTTTGATACTAAGTCGGGATCTGTCAACTATGCGTCTAAAGCGGAACGTTTTATTAACTCTTACCTGTTTTGCAGAATTTTAGACAGTTCCAAATTTAAAGGTTTTGCAGACGAAAATTTAAAGTGGGTTTGATTTGAAAAATTACCATTCAATAGGATAGAAAAAATTGTGGAAAAAGAAGAAATTGCTTGTTACAAGCAATTTCTTCTTTTTCTACAAGTTTTCTCAATTATAAAATCACAGAGACGTAAAAACCAGGGATTAAACAGGAAAGGGTTAAGTGTGATTTTTTTGCGTTAAAAGTCAGGTATTTGTTTATATCTACACAACAAAGTGTTTACAGAACTCTTGACACGACCGCCTGGTAACATATTAGTGTTTAAAACATGTGTTCTGTGGTATCAGATAAAGAAAAAAATCATAGTACCAGAAATTGTCAGATTTATTCAAAACATGTGATTTATATTATCAATTAGACCTATACCTCATCGGAGATAACATTCCACTTGTTTAAAATCATAACATTGGCGGCTGTATTGTTCTACTCATTTATGGTCTTCAGTAAGGACCCTTATAACCACAAATTTTGAGCCCCTGGCAACAATATCTATTTGTATTTGACTAAATCCTGGATGGAATTAGGTTTTTGATATGTCGTTAGCTGTTTATAGTTTTTTAAAAGAGTAATTCTCCTTCTGTTTCTTAAAATTCCTTTGATTTGGACCATTCCGTTGTTTGTCGTTTGTTTGGTTGTAAGGGGTTTAACGCCGCTTTCAACAATCTTTCAGTTATATCGCGGCGGTTGGAGCACATAACAATGGAATGCTGGTATTTCTGACACCAGTACTACCACTACATCCTTTCTCAGCCTCCAGCTGTTATCCCACTTAGGTTTACGATTATCTTCCCATTGGTGAGAGACAAATGTCGGAAAGGATATGTGCCGCCACCGGGGATCGAGCCCATGACATCCGTTGTTTGTCGTTTGTTTGGTTGTAAGGGGTTTAACGCCGCTTTCAACAATCTTTCAGTTATATCGCGGCGGCTGGAGCACCTAACAATGGAATGCTGGTATTTCTCACACCAGTAATACCACTTCATCCTTTCCTAGCCTCCAGCTGTTATCCCACTTAGGTTTACGATTATCCTCCCATTGGTGAGAGACAAATGTCGGAAAGGATATGTGCCGCCACCGGGGATCGAGCCCATGACATCCGTTGTTTGTCGTTTGTTTGGTTGTAAGGGGTTTAACGCCGCTTTCAACAATCTTTCAGTTATATCGCGGCGGCTGGAGCACCTAACAATGGAATGCTGGTATTTCTCACACCAGTACTACCGCTACATCCTTTCCTAGCCTCCAGCTGTTATCCCACTTAGGTTTACGATTATCCTCCCATTGGTGAGAGACAAATGTCGAAAAGGATATGTGCCGCCACCGGGGATCGAGCCCATGACATCCGTTGTTTGTCGTTTGTTAGGTTGTAAGGGGTTTAACGCCGCTTTCAACAATCTTTCAGCTATATCGCGGCGGCTGGAGCACCTAACAATGGAATGCTGGTATTTCTCACACCAGTACTACCATTACATCCTTTCTCAGCCTCCAGCTGCTATCTAAGATAGGTCTACGATTATCGACCCATTGATGAGAGACAAATAGTCGGAAAGGATGAGTGCCGCCGTCGGGGATCGAACTCGGGAGCCCTTGATTGACAGTCCCACGCGCTACCAACTGCGCTCTGACGGCGGCCTTGTTTGTCGTTTGACCCCGCTTTACATTTGGATGAAACAAATCACTTTCTTCTTGAATTTGGTTTTGCCGAAAATGCACATGCAAAGCAGGATTCGTTTCAAAAAGGTTAGAGAACGTTTTTGTAATCTTGTATAAAAGACCCTAAACTGACCAATCGCGGCTGTTAATCAAGGAATCAACCGACCAATCAAATCATTTATTTATCTCTGACCTTAACCATCAACTCCGACATAGCGGCCATTTTTGTTAACCTTTTTATTGGTTTGCGAACTCAAACGTCGTAAATACAGCTTATTCAAGCGTTTAGGTCGCCAACCATCCAGTTTACCTTTTTGTTACATGCTACTAGCCATAAACTTTGCAAATCAACGCCGTTAAATAATGAAGAGGAACTTCCTGTCGGAGTTAATGAGCGTGGCCAATGGTCTTAGTGGGAAGGGCCAGCAATTGGCCATTTTGGCCTTTGTTCAGAATATCAATCGCCCGCCTGCTTTTTTTAGACTCGTCGAAATCGAAAGTTGTTGCAGACGACAATGAAAATTGGATGCAATTTGAAATAAAACCATCCAATGTGGTAGAAAATATACGGTGAGAAAATTGTTTGTTACAAGCAATTTCTTCTTATTCCACAATGTTTTCTCAAATAAAAAATCGCAGTAATGTTAAATCCCATGTTTGAACAAGAACGAGTTAAACTAGAGTTCCGTATGCAGATGCCAAAGTTCCGCTGTTCAAGTGCCTGATAATGGGTAAAACTTCTGAGTCGAAAAGGGGACTGACGCGGATGCAGGCGTCGACCTGGCTTTAGTCATTCCTCGGGATTTCTCCGAAAACAGCCGAGCTTTAATTGAAGTCCTCGCTTTGCACGAGCGTCTTTGTGAAAAGCGTGTTTCGGAATCAAAGCCCTCGATAGAGTTTTATCATCCTGAATGCAGTTCTATGTTATGTCTTTTATACAACTCATTGCATTGAATGTTTGCGTGACCAACTCGATTATTTCAAAGCAATTACGTCTAGCGTTACTCTTATAATTATACAAGTAATCGGATAAAGAACCTGCACAAGGAAACGATTGTCGAGATAATGAGAAACATTTCAAAATAATTCAATGTCTGAACGTTTAAAGTTTCACTTATTCAGCAGAAATTAAATTACGGATAATCCATTTTTAGCTCGGCTGTTTTCGGAGAAAACCCGAGGTATTGTGATCACCTTGGCGTCGTTCGCGTCGGCTTTGGCGTTGGCGTGACAAACTTTAACTTTGGTCATATCTCTGTTGTTATTGAAGATATCCTCATTGAACTTGGCATGTGTATTGACCAACACAAGACATATCTAGACTATCAAGGGGGATAACTCTAAAAGCGTTTTGTAAGAGTTATGACCCTTTTCGACTTAGAATTTTTGCATTATTCAGCAAATGCAGCCGAGCGTTGGCAGCCGTAGGCGGTGCTCTTGTTTTCAACTGTATGTTTGTAAGTCAATAGAAATGATAAGCTGTTTGGCTTGCACTGTACTGTGAACTATTTTCGCACGAATTTCTTCACCATTTCTGTCATCTTCGCTAGCTAAGGCTGACGCCATCTACGTGTGAATAGACACGTGGTAGGCGTCACCCGTGGAAAGCGAAGAAGCATTTCTGTTAGAGTGGTGTATCTAATGATTGAATGAATGAATAGTGTTTTATGGCCAAACGACATCTATGACATTTGGGCCTTTTTTTCACATTTACGAAATGTGTGCTGCCACGTAAGTTCCACCAGATAAAATTGCGCAGTTGTGGATTGAGGGACTGCAGCAGTTTATTTACCCCGATTTAACAGCAAAGGGTCTGACAAGTCTACCGAATTCCTATCAGCATCCCGTTTACAACTAGATAAATTCTTTCGTGAATATATGTTATCATTACCTTGATATTAAAGCTAAACCATGAATAAACAATCTTTTCTATTATTTATTATACGATAAGTAGGTACTTTGTAGCACGTGCCTTACAACATAACACAATAAATCTATCACGATGCCTATTAGTGTTTACCTTGCCAAAATCGGTTAGTTAAGAAAGTGTGTGAAGTTGGCAGGACATTAGACATTAGACATTCGACCGAATGTCTAACTGGGAAATTAGACATTCGAATATCAATGTCTAACTGCCTAATTAGACATTAGACATTCGATTAGACATTCGACCAAACCCGTTTTTGAATGTCTAACTGCCCAATTAGACATTAGACATTCGATTAGACATTCGACCAAACCCGTTTTTGAATGTCTAACTGCCCAATTAGACATTAGACATTCGATTAGACATTCGACCAAACCCGTTTTTGAATGTCTAACTGCCCAATTAGACATTAGACATTCGATTAGACATTCGACCAAACCCGTTTTTGAATGTCTAACTGCCCAATTAGACATTAGACATTCGATTAGACATTCGACCAAACCCGTTTTTGAATGTCTAACTGCCCAATTAGACATTAGACATTCGATTAGACATTCGACCAAACCCGTTTTTGAATGTCTAACTGCCCAATTAGACATTAGACATTCGATTAGACATTCGACCAAACCCGTTTTTGAATGTCTAACTGCCCAATTAGACATTAGACATTCGATTAGACATTCGACCAAACCCGTTTTTGAATGTCTAACTGCCCAATTAGACATTAGACATTCGATTAGACATTCGACCAAACCCGTTTTTGAATGTCTAACTGCCCAATTAGACATTAGACATTCGATTAGACATTCGACCAAACCCGTTTTTGAATGTCTAACTGCCCAATTAGACATTAGACATTCGATTAGACATTCGACCAAACCCGTTTTTGAATGTCTAACTGCCCAATTAGACATTAGACATTCGATTAGACATTCGACCAAACCCGTTTTTGAATGTCTAACTGCCCAATTAGACATTAGACATTCGATTAGACATTCGACCAAACCCGTTTTTGAATGTCTAACTGCCCAATTAGACATTAGACATTCGATTAGACATTCGACCAAACCCGTTTTTGAATGTCTAACTGCCCAATTAGACATTAGACATTCGATTAGACATTCGACCAAACCCGTTTTTGAATGTCTAACTGCCCAATTAGACATTAGACATTCGATTAGACATTCGACCAAACCCGTTTTTGAATGTCTAACTGCCCAATTAGACATTAGACATTCGATTAGACATTCGACCAAACCCGTTTTTGAATGTCTAACTGCCCAATTAGACATTAGACATTCGATTAGACATTCGACCAAACCCGTTTTTGAATGTCTAACTGCCCAATTAGACATTAGACATTCGATTAGACATTCGACCAAACCCGTTTTTGAATGTCTAACTGCCCAATTAGACATTAGACATTCGATTAGACATTCGACCAAACCCGTTTTTGAATGTCTAACTGCCCAATTAGACATTAGACATTCGATTAGACATTCGACCAAACCCGTTTTTGAATGTCTAACTGCCCAATTAGACATTAGACATTCGATTAGACATTCGACCAAACCCGTTTTTGAATGTCTAACTGCCCAATTAGACATTAGACATTCGATTAGACATTCGACCAAACCCGTTTTTTAATGTCTAACTGCCCAATTAGACATTAGACATTCGATTAGACATTCGACCAACCCCGTTTTTCAATGTCTAACTGCCCAATTAGACATTAGACATTCGATTAGACATTCGACCAAACCCGTTTTTGAATGTCTAACTGCCCAATTAGACATTAGACATTCGATTAGACATTCGACCAAACCCGTTTTTGAATGTCTAACTGCCCAATTAGACATTAGACATTCGATTAGACATTCGACCAAACCCGTTTTTGAATGTCTAACTGCCCAATTAGACATTAGACATTGGATTAGACATTCGACCAAACCCGTTTTTGAATGTCTAACTGCCCAATTAGACATTAGACATTCGATTAGACATTCGACCAAACCCGTTTTTGAATGTCTAACTGCCCAATTAGACATTAGACATTCGATTAGACATTCGACCAAACCCGTTTTTGAATGTCTAACTGCCCAATTAGACATTAGACATTCGATTAGACATTCGACCAAACCCGTTTTTGAATGTCTAACTGCCCAATTAGACAATAGACATTCGATTAGACATTCGACCAAACCCGTTTTTGAATGTCTAACTGCCCAATTAGACATTAGACATTCGATTAGACATTCGACCAAACCCGTTTTTGAATGTCTAACTGCCCAATTAGACATTAGACATTCGATTAGACATTAGACCAAACCCGTGTTTGTATGTCTAACTGCCCAATTAGACATTAGACATTCGATTAGACATTCGACCAAACCCGTTTTTGAATGTCTAACTGCCCAATTAGACATTAGACATTCGATTAGACATTCGACCAAACCCGTTTTTGAATGTCTTACTGCCCAATTAGACATTAGACATTCGATTAGACATTCGACCAACCCCGTTTTTGAATGTCTAACTGCCCAATTAGACATTAGACATTCGATTAGACATTCGACCAACCCCGTTTTTGAATGTCTAACTGCCCAATTAGACATTAGACATTCGATTAGACATTCGACCAACCCCGTTTTTGAATGTCTAACTGCCCAATTAGACATTAGACATTCGATTAGACATTCGACCAAACCCGTTTTTGAATGTCTAACTGCCCAATTAGACATTAGACATTCGATTAGACATTCGACCAAACCCATTTTTGAATGTCTAACTGCCCAATTAGACATTAGACATTGGATTAGACATTCGACCAAACCCGTTTTTGAATGTCTAACTGCCCAATTAGACATTAGACATTGGATTAGATATTCGACCAAACCCGTTTTTGAATGTCTAACTGCCCAATTAGACATTAGACATTCGATTAGACATTCGACCAAACCCGTTTTTGAATGTCTAACTGCCCAATTAGACATTAGACATTCGATTAGACATTCGACCAAACCCGTTTTTGAATGTCTAACTGCCCAATTAGACATTAGACATTCGATTAGACATTCGACCAAACCCGTTTTTGAATGTCTAACTGCCCAATTAGACATTAGACATTCGATTAGACATTCGACCAACCCCGTTTTTGAATGTCTAACTGCCCAATTAGACATTAGACATTCGATTAGACATTCGACCAACCCCGTTTTTGAATGTCTAACTGCCCAATTAGACATAAGACATTCGATTAAACATTCGACCAACCCCGTTTTTGAATGTCTAACTGCCCAATTAGACATTAGACATTCGATTAGACATTCGACCAAACCCGTTTTTGAATGTCTAACTGCCCAATTAGACATTAGACATTCGATTAGACATTCGACCAAACCCATTTTTGAATGTCTAACTGTCCAATTAGACATTAGACATTGGATTAGACATTCGACCAAACCCGTTTTTGAATGTCTAACTGCCCAATTAGACATTAGACATTCGATTAGACATTCGACCAAACCCGTTTTTGAATGTCTAACTGCCCAATTAGACATTAGACATTCGATTAGACATTCGACCAAACCCGTTTTTGAATGTCTAACTGCCCAATTAGACATTCGATTAGACATTCGATTAGACATTCGACCAAACCCGTTTTTGAATGTCTAACTGCCCAATTAGACATTAGACATTCGATTAGACATTCGACCAAACCCGTTTTTGAATGTCTAACTGCCCAATTAGACATTAGACATTCGATTAGACATTCGACCAAACCCGTTTTTGAATGTCTAACTGCCCAATTAGACATTAGACATTCGATTAGACATTCGACCAAACCCGTTTTTGAATGTCTAACTGCCCAATTAGACATTAGACATTCGATTAGACATTCGACCAAACCCGTTTTTGAATGTCTAACTGCCCAATTAGACATTAGACATTCGATTAGACATTAGACCAAACCCGTTTTTGTATGTCTAACTGCCCAATTAGACATTAGACATTCGATTAGACATTCGACCAAACCCGTTTTTGAATGTCTAACTGCCCAATTAGACATTAGACATTCGATTAGACATTCGACCAAACCCATTTTTGAATGTCTTACTGCCCAATTAGATATTAGACATTCGATTAGACATTCGACCAAACCCGTTTTTGAATGTCTAACTGCCCAATTAGACATTAGACATTCGATTAGACATTCGACCAAACCCGTTTTTGAATGTCTAACTGCCCAATTAGACATTAGGCATTCGATTAGACATTCGACCAAACCCGTTTTTGAATGTCTAACTGCCCAATAAGACATTAGACATTCGATTAGACATTCGACCAAACCCGTTTTTGAATGTCTAACTGCCCAATTAGACATTAGACATTCGATTAGACATTCGACCAAACCCGTTTTTGAATGTCTAACTGCCCGATTAGACATTAGACATTCGATAAGACATTCGACCAAACCCGTTTTTGAATGTCTAACTGCCCAATTAGACATTAGACATTCGATTAGACATTCCACCAAACACGTTTTTGAATGTCTAACTGCCTAACATTAGATCAGATATTCGACCAAACCCGTTTTTGAATGTGTAACTGCCAAATTAGACATTTGAAAATAGGAAGACTTAGCACTTTTGAAACTTAACATATCAAAATTCCTTTGCGTATGGCATTAAATACTCTGAAGTTTCTTTAATCAAATAAACGTTCTTTTAAAGATGTTTTTAAGCGATTGAAAGATAAAATTATTGACTTTCAACACTTTAGATGTCTTTTAACTCATTCGTTCTGATGTCAGTTTGACGCTTATTTCATCTACAAATTGATCGTAAATTTTGCCATACCCTATACCAAACGGAACATTTTGACCAAAATCGATAATTTAATCCAAATTACCGATTGATTGTTATTGTTTTCCGATGACAAAGATGAACAATTTATGAAGAATTTCAAACGGTTTCATACAAAGACTTCATAATTCTTTTTAAATCTATCATTGCAAGTCGAAAAAACTGATAAGTAAGCTGATCAATGTCTAGGCCAAAGATGTGGTCTAGGTAACCGGACAATAGCCCCTCCGGACAATATCCCCTTCTATGTTTTTTGACATGGCGGACATTTTCCCCTACCTAAATTTAACAGGGCGGACATTAGCCCCTTCGCCATTCTGACAGGGCGGACAAAATCCCCTTCCTCATATTAACAGGGCGGACATTATCCCCTTCATCGTTTTACTACTGCGGACAAAAGCCCCTTTCTGTAATATGTCACAGACAATTCACGGTTTCTGGATTGGATATAATTCCGATATTTCACATGAAAACCAGTTAAAGATTGTAAAAATTATAATAATAATCAATGAAATACTCTGATTCTACTGGCGACTGATATGTTGTAAAAAAACTCATACAAAATTGTAGCTACGATGTTTCGTCTCATACCAACACCATGTATACAAAAGAGAAAAGGATAAGATCATATGGAAAAGGTAATAATATAGCTAATATTTAGCATGTTCTATTTTGTTTAGTCGGATTTATATCTTCGAGTGTCAGGACAACATATTTCCAGATGGCTTCGAATAGTAAAAAGTTAACACGAGGTTCATTTTAAAGAAACATGCTGGTAAAGAGGGACAAGCTCCTCTTTGCCTTTACCATGACGTTTTCTAGAATACAAATTTTATGGAGTCGCTCGCATAGAAATGTGCAAAAGTATTCAGTTAAAAATTGAGCACTGGTTTATTATTCAATAAAAAAAAAAGTAAAATTTATATTAATCTGGGCTTATTGTTCGTTTCGTTACTTAAGCCCGAAGAAACTTGGTACAATTTTACGAAGGGGATAATGTCCGCCGATCGAGGGGATGGTGTCCGCTATGCCCAATTAGACATTCGAATAGACATTCTACCAAACCCGTTTTTAATGTCTTACTGCCCAATTAGACATAAGACATTCGATTAGACATGTTATCATAAAGTTAAAAAAATACGAGTAATCAAATAAAGTCAACATTATATCGAATGTCAAATTTTTCATGAAAAAAAAGAAACCCGTTTAAAACAACAATAACAACAACAAAACAAATGGACATGCTTCTTTTTCAGAAAATTCTGTTCAAAAATAGTTTTTTTAAATTTCAAAATATATAACATATTTTTCCACTGCTTAAAGTGAAAAACAAAATTAACGCAATTGTCGTATTAGAATATATATACATGTAAATATGACCAGCTGATGGTAGAAAATCATTAAGTAGAACGGTGAAACCTTTACCAAATTTCTGTTAAGTTTCTGTCACAAGTTTTGCATACTACTCTTAGTACGCTGTCATACGCTGGCATACGTCGTCGTAAGTCGAGTATGTTGAAAAATTTTGTGCATGCACAAAATTTCCAACGTATGCCGACGTATGGATAGTACGTTACTCATAAGTTTCATGTACGCTACTTATAAGTAATGCATAGGTTCATGTACGTTACATGTAAGTTACTCATACGTTCGCATACGTTGCCATACGTAAAAGTCCGTTGGACGCTTGTGTAGCGTGTGCTTAGCGTATGCATAACGTGTTTGTAACCTACAAGCAACGTACTCCTAACTTATGGGTAGCTTATTCCAAACGTTCATCGACGTATTGAGCGTATGTCCGACGCACTGGGAGGGTACTCAGCGTACTTTGAACGTATGTAGAACGTACTGAACGTATTTGTAACTTACGGGTAGCGTATCTGCAAGCGTTCTGAGCTCATCTTGTACAAATTTGGTACACATGAGTAAATCATACCATTCAGATTGGTGAGAAATGGAAGACCATGAGAGACTTAGACGAGAATATCAGCTAGCCATATTGAATCACCAAAATAATGTGATTGAAGCTGCTTTGTATGTGGCTAGTAGGATCCGAAGAAGAAGAGGCCAACGCTTCTGTTTGTCGTTTTGTGTATGTGACGAGTTCGAGTCAGACGGAGCAATAGAGACTACAGTTTCGTTCACAGACGCCACTGAAGAAGCATTTGAGTCCGAACGAGGGTGGTTTTGATCATCATTGTCCGAATGCTGGTTATTTCCGTTATCGTCTGTCTGTTAAGGAGATAGGGAAGACGCCGAACGTGCAGGCGCTGAAGTTTTCTTTGCGCGGCCTCTTCCCGAGTTTTTCCTTTGTTTCTTTAGGGACATGTTTACCGATCTTCAACTACATAAATATTGAAGACTGGGTAGCCAAGAGATAAATATCATACATGTATCTGACGTCAAGAACGTCACGTGCACTACAAGCACGCTGTGCACAAGTTTGGCGATCGTTCTTCATACGTTCCTCATAAGTTAAGAACGCTAGGCAAATGCTGGACGTGCGCTGTTGTACGCTTTCATAAGTCATGTTACGCCAGAGGTAATCAATGCATAAGTTACTCATTCGTTGGACATGCGCTATTCATTCGCTCAGTACGTTGCACGTACGTTTTGCATAAGTTCAAACAGAGGCTTTCTCTCATTTTTTGTGACTTTTCTTCAGCGTATGACAACGTATGACAACGAAATTATTTCTTTTCATGCGTTCGGCGTACGTTGGCTTATACGTTATAGTGTGACAGGGGCATTAAGTATTGAAATGCTTCCACACGCCAGGAACGCGTTAAAGACTGGCCAGGCACACGTTCTGCGTAACTTTTAGCCAACGTGTTTCTAGCGTGCTCGCAGCGTATGTGAACGTGTACATTGGCTGTCTCTAGTGTACTGAACGTGTTCGGAACGTATTTCAACTCGTTCGTAACACACTGAGGAATTGTGAGCATGCACGACATCTGTCGATATACTCAGCGTGTAACAACGTGTGTCAGTGTGTCGATGGCGTGTGTGGAGCGTGTTGTTTAAAATCAAACACGTCCCGAACACGCTGGCTAAAACATAAAGGTGCTACTACAGCACTATTACGCTCTAACTATTTCAAGAAATAAAATGAAGTGATCATATAAATAATGGAAAGCTATAACATTATAAGGTGGGAGTTTTACAGTGAAGATTTTACTCAGTACAATTTACATGTGTTCTCGGAGTAGACAAGTAACTAAAGCAAAAGATAAATATAGCTTAAGTAACTAGGTTCTGGTTGTTTGTGTTACAGTTGTTTGGTTGAAAACATTTAACCTCATGTTGGCCGCTTTTAACATCAAATAAATAATTTGTTTTGTATTGTTTTTTTATGTTTTTTTTTTAAATGGGAATTTACACCGCTTTTGTCAATCTTTCAGTCATATCGCGGTGACTGGAGCACCTGACAACGGATTCCTTGTATTTCTCCTACAACTACAAACATTTCATCTTTTCTTGACCCCAGCCGCTACCCCTCATAGGTCTACGATTATCAGCCCCATTGGTGGGAGACAGATAGTCGGAAAGGATGAGAGACCTGTAGACTGACAGTTCGACGCGCTACTAACTGCGCTATGACGATGGCTTGATTTTTATTGTATTTGATGGCAAATGAGTTGCAAAGACTATATAATATGCATAGCGTTTACGAGGACTTTTAACGATAAAGGAATAGGCCGATCAAAGTTGAGAAAATTAAATTCGATGATCTGTTATTTGTATTTAATTGATAAATAATGTACATTCGAATATTCATTTTAAGTCTTTGAGAGTAGGGCTGCTTCACCATATGATGTATAATTTCGAAAGCTGTTTGGTAGTCGCCAAAACATGGTAACGGTAAGGTCAGGCCAATCTTATGGGTATCAAATTATGACATAGCAAGTGAAGGGATATCAATTAGTGGATTGCTGGCCCCGCCCCTTGGCCTCCGTCGAGACATAACAACTCAGAAATTTTATAAAATGTCACTATACTCTTTTATTTTGATTAAACTAAATACAAATCGGTGTTGGACCTTTAGCACGTCTTGGCTACAGCTTATTCAAGCTGTAGTTTGTTTCGACGATCAAGTCACCACACATATATTAACTTTTTCTCATATGATATGTTAGAAAAATAGAACGTTCGTTGTCTTTTGCACTTACAGATTTATCGCGAGATGATTTGGTACTTGTAAACCCCTACCTACATAGATAATACGGCATTTTACGGCTGATGTCAACTATTCGACGCACACTCCTGGTCTCTGTAAGGGGCATAAGCGATTACCTTGCTATTTGATTTTAATCTCAATGCTGGATTTTAATGTGGTTGGTTTTTCAATTGTATCGTGGATAACATAAATGCACAACTCATACACTGAAGGACTAAAGAAACGCAAATTTCAGTTTTGGTTATTTTTATTAGCCTTGCTGGGCGATGTTGTTTCCGTTGTAAGGGTTTACAGTAAAGTCATTACATTAGCAAAGATTGTTTTAAATAACTACACGCCTAAGAGCATTGGCATTTTAAAGATATCTACCCCTACTACGAAAAAAGACTAAAAAAAAATTAATAATAAACCAGTCACCGTTCTTTGGCAAATCAATGAAAGCTCAGTAAATTCAAGCATATCTAGATTTTTATAACATCTGAAAATGAAACTCAACATTTTGTCTTGAATTTTTGTAGATATTTCCATCTTTCTGGGTAGAAAACATCCGGCAAAATGAAAATATTGACTGTTACAAGCAATTTTGTCATTTTACACAATGTTTTCCCAATTATATTTCTTAAGGGGCGCCTAAAAGCGTCATTGTGTGGGAATGGGTAAACCAATTTAAATCAATCAACCTGCACAAGCTTTAGCATCTGATGAAAAATATATATTTTTTATGTAAAATTTATTCTTGTTAACCCTGGTTTATACGTCCCGGTGGCTATCAAATTGAGAATACATTGTAGAAAAATAATAAGCAAATTGAGAATGCATTGTAGAAAAAGAATAAGTTTGTTGCAAGCAAATTTATTCCCTTTTTTAATTGTTTTATATATCATTTCATATATTTAAGTATTTGAGAAAAAGTGAGAAATAAAAAAGTGGAATATAAAAGAGATGACCGTAAGAAGTGTCACAAAGATCTAACTAAGACAATCTTTTTGAACGTGTTAATCCATTCACCAAATTCTTATTACTATATTGAGATATATCATGCAATAACATATATGATACAATGTATGTAAATCTTTTTGTTGTAAATTTTTTTTTTTCAGATTTTTCTTACTTAAACATTTTTTTCCAAATTTTTCTAAATGAGAAACGTTTTAAAATAGATTTCCTTTACCTCTTGCATTTATAATCCTATCTAAAATGTACAAACTCGTAATTTCCTTAGAATTAAAGGGAATAGCAAACGACTTCCTTTGTTACTTGTAATAAGGGGAATCGGGTGAAAATCAAAAGCAAATAGCCGATCATTATGAGATATATCCAGTGTACATCCAAAATACCACCCGTGGTCTATTACGCAATCAGAGATAATATCAGAAGCGTGTAAGTTACTTGTATCAAAACAGCACTTTTAAATTTGATTTACCATTAACCCTTCACAGAAAAAAAATCTCAGAACGAAAGAGGATACGAACGAAAAATTAATAGCCATGTGTACCGAAAATAATGGATCTTTCAAATGTGAAGAAAATCGGCGTAAAAAGTACTCTTTATCGCAATATGGTTATTCTTAGTTGTTGTTGTGTGGTTTCCTTGTTTTAATAAGTCTTTTCAAGTTAAAGAAGTAAACGCAATGATTTCCTACAAAGGACGCCTTTGCTAATTTTGTTTCGAAAATGAGAATTAAAATATGAAAACTGGACGAGAATGAAATTGGTTCCTAGGTCGGGAGAAAAAAACGATTAAAACGTGTCAACGTTAATATAAACTACCACATCAATTCCATATTCTAAGAGAATTTTAAGAGTACTCAACATTCCTCTGTATTGATTTCTGAAAAAAAATCTGATTCTACGCAAAATAGGAACATTTAGTCTCAGCCCTTATATTCTCTATATAGCAAATTTAAACCGGAACTACCCAGTTAAGTCAAGGGAGTTAATTATAGGGCAATTTTCAGGACAACTCTGTATATCGGTAGGGGCCCATTGAACCATTCTCGTTGCAAACATTTGAGGAAATTAATATCCTGCATTAGACGACCCGTATTTTTTAATTATTACTTTTCAAAATAAAATGCTAAAAAAGATTGTCCGTAAAAAGTTTAAAAAATAGAATATAAAATCTATTACTTTAGCTGAATCCGCAAATTTTTGTTCGCCAAGCATGAGTTAGAGCGTAGTTTTCCTGTTGAAACCGTCACGACAAATGACGAAACATCTATCAAAGCATGAGAATGGTCAAATTTGCCCCCCCCCCCCTTTTTGTTTACGTCGCTTTTATTTAAGAATGTATGACGCAACAAAAATGACCGACATTATAGATTTACTCGCGACTCACTGGATATAGCGTTATTGGATGAAAATTTAAATCGATCGGTAAAACAGTTATTGTTCATATTCTGACAATTTACACGAATAAACTTGCGCTCCGCTTAGGTTGAATCGCGTAAATTGTCAGAAATGAACTATAACTATTACTTCTTTTAGGCCATGAATCTAGGACAATAGCCCATCCGGACAATATCCCCTTCTATGTTTTTCGACAAGATCGACATAATCCCCTTCCTAAATTCAACAGGGCGGACATTTGCCCCTTCGTCATTCGGATAGGGCGAACGAAATCCCCTTCCTATTATTAATAGGGCGGACACCATCCCCTCGATCGGCGGACATTATCCCCTTCGTAAAATTGTTCTTAGTTTCTTCCGGCTTAAGTAACGAAACGAACAATAAGCCCCGATTGATATAAATTTTACTCTTTTTTTAATTGAATAATAAACCAGTGCTCAATTTTTAACTGAATACTTTTGCACATTTCTATGCGAGCGACTCCATAAAATTTGTATTCTAGAAAACGTCATGGTAAAGGCAAAGAGGAGCTTGTCCCTCTTTACCAGCATGTTTCTTTAAAATGAACCTCGTGTTAACTTTTTACTATTCGAAGCCATCTGGAAATATGTTGTCCTGACACTCGAAGATTTAAATCCGACCTAACAAAATAGAACATGCTGAATATTAGCTATATTATTACCTTTTCCATATGATCTTATCCTTTTCTCTTTTGTATACATGGTGTTGGTATGAGACGAAACATCGTAGCTACAATTTTGTATGAGTTTTTTTTTACAACATATCAGTCGCCAGTAGAATCAGAGTATTTCATTGATTATTATTATAATTTTTACAATCTTTGACTGGTTTTCATGTGAAATACCGGAATTATATCCAATCCAGAAACCGTGAATTGTCTGTGATATATTACAGAAAGGGGCTTTTGTCCGCAGTAGTAAAACGATGAAGGGGATAATGTCCGCCTGTTAATATGAGGAAGGGGATTTTGTCCGCCCTGTCAGAATGGCGAAGGGGCTAATGTCCGCCCTGTTAAATTTAGGTAGGGGAAAATGTCCGCCATGTCAAAAAACATAGAAGGTGATATTGTCCGGAGGGGCTATTGTCCGGTTACCTAGACCATATCTTTGGCCTAGACATTGATCAGCTTACTTATCAGTTTTTTCGACGTGCAATGATAGATTTAAAAAGAATTATGAAGTCTTTGAATGAAACCGTTTGAAATTCTTCATAAATTGTTCATCTTTGTCATCGGAAAACAATAACAATCAATCGGTAATTTGGATTAATTTATCGATTTTGGTCAAAATGTTCCGTTTGGTATAGGGTATGGCAAAATTTACAATCAATTTGTAGATGAAATAAGCGTCAAACTGACATCAGAACGAATGAGTTAAAAGACATCTAAAGTGTTGAAAGTCAATAATTTTATCTTTCAATCGCTTAAAAACATCTTTAAAAGAACGTTTATTTGATTAAAGAAACTTAAGTGTATTCAATGCCATACGCAAAGGAATTTTGATATGTTATGTTTCAAAAGTGTTAAGTCTTCCTATTTTCCAATGTCTAATTTTGCAGTTAGACATTCAAAAACGGGTTTGGTCGAATATCTGATCTAATGTTAGACAGTTAGACATTCAAAAACGGGTTTGGTCGAATGTCTAATCGAATGTCTAATGTCTAATTGGACAGTTAGACATTCAAAAACGGGTTTGGTCGAATGTCTAATCGAATGTCTAATGTCTAATTGGGCAGTTAGACATTCAAAAACGGGTTTGGTCGAATGTCTAATCGAATGTCTAATGTCTAATTGGGCAGTTAGACATTCAAAAACGGGTTTGGTCGAATGTCTAATCGAATGTCTAATGTCTAATTGGGCAGTTAGACATTCAAAAACGGGTTTGGTCGAATGTCTAATCGAATGTCTAATGTCTAATTTGGCAGTTAGACATTCAAAAACGGGTTTGGTCGAATGTCTAATCGAATGTCTAATGTCTAATTGGGCAGTTAGACATTCAAAAACGGGTTTGGTCGAATGTCTAATCGAATGTCTAATGTCTAATTGGGCAGTTAGACATTCAAAAACGGGTTTGGTCGAATGTCTAATCGAATGTCTAATGTCTAATTTGGCAGTTAGACATTCAAAAACGGGTTTGGTCGAATGTCTAATCGAATGTCTAATGTCTAATTGGGCAGTTAGACATTCAAAATCGGGTTTGGTCGAATGTCTAATCGAATGTATAATGTCTAATTGGGCAGTTAGACATTCAAAAACGGGTTTGGTCGAATGTCTAATCGAATGTCTAATGTCTAATTGGGCAGTTAGACATTCAAAATCGGGTTTGGTCGAATGTCTAATGTCTAATTGGGCAGTTAGACATTCAAAAACGGGTTTGGTCGAATGTCTAATCGAATGTCTAATGTCTAATTGGGCAGTTAGACATTCAAAAACGGGTTTGGTCGAATGTCTAATCGAATGTCTAATGTCTAATTTGGCAGTTAGACATTCAAAAACGGGTTTGGTCGAATGTCTAATCGAATGTCTAATGTCTAATTGGGCAGTTAGACATTCAAAAACGGGTTTGGTCGAATGTCTAATCGAATGTCTAATGTCTAATTGGGCAGTTAGACATTCAAAAACGGGTTTGGTCGAATGTCTAATCGAATGTCTAATGTCTAATTGGGCAGTTAGACATTCAAAAACGGGTTTGGTCGAATGTCTAATCGAATGTCTAATGTCTAATTGGGCAGTTAGACATTCAAAATCGGGTTTGGTCGAATGTCTAATCGAATGTTTAATGTCTAATTGGGCAGTTAGACATTCAAAAACGGGTTTGGTCGAATGTCTAATCGAATGTCTAATGTCTAATTGGGCAGTTAGACATTCAAAATCGGGTTTGGTCGAATGTCTAATGTCTAATTGGGCAGTTAGACATTCAAAAACGGGTTTGGTCGAATGTCTAATCGAATGTCTAATGTCTAATTGGGCAGTTAGACATTCAAAAACGGGTTTGGTCGAATGTCTAATCGAATGTCTAATGTCTAATTGGGCAGTTAGACATTCAAAAACGGGTTTGGTCGAATGTCTAATCGAATGTCTAATGTCTAATTGGGCAGTTAGACATTCAAAAACGGGTTTGGTCGAATGTCTAATCGAATGTCTAATGTCTAATTGGGCAGTTAGACATTCAAAAACGGGGTTGGTCGAATGTCTAATCGAATGTCTAATGTCTAATTGGGCAGTTAGACATTCAAAAACGGGTTTGGTCGAATGTCTAATCGAATGTCTAATGTCTAATTTGGCAGTTAGACATTCAAAAACGGGTTTGGTCGAATGTCTAATCGAATGTCTAATGTCTAATTTGGCAGTTAGACATTTAAAAACGGGGTTGTTCGAATGTCTTATCGAATATCTAATATCTAATTGGGCAGTTAGACATTCAAAAACGGGTTTGGTCGAATGTCTAATCGAATGTCTAATATCTAATTGGGCAGTTAGACATTCAAAAACGGGTTTGGTCGAATGTCTAATCGAATGTCTAATGTCTAATTGGGCAGTTAGACATTCAAGAACGGGGTTGGTCGAATGTCTAATCGAATGTCTAATGTCTAATTGGGCAGTTAGACATTCATAAACGGGTTTGGTCGAATGTCTAATCGAATGTCTAATGTCTAATTGGGCAGTTAGACATTAAAAAACGGGGTTGGTCGAATGTCTAATCGAATGTCTAATGTCTAATTGGGCAGTTAGACATTCATAAACGGGTTTAGTCGAATGTCTAATCGAATGTCTAATGTCTAATTGGGCAGTTAGACATTCAAAAACGGGTTTGGTCGAATGTCTAATCGAATGTCTAATGTCTAATTGGGCAGTTAGACATTCAAGAACGGGGTTGGTCGAATGTCTTATCGAATGTCTAATGTCTAATTGGGCAGTTAGACATTCAAAAACGGGTTTGGTCGAATGTCTAATCGAAAGTCTAATGTCTAATTCGGCAGTTAGACATTGATATTTGAATGTCTAATTTTCCAGTTAGACATTCGGTCGAATGTCTAATGTCTAATGTCTAATGTCCTGCCAACTTCACACACTTTAGTTAAGAAAGGAAAATATCATTTCAGAAACCTGACTGTTTCAACCATTTTTTTCGACTGTTTGTCTAGTTGGTTGGTTGTTGTGCAGGTCAATGAATGATTTACTCAGTCAAAACAATGCATTAAGACTGATCAGTGCAGTGACGAAAGATTCGACTTGATTCCTCTTTATAAAACAAGATAGAATCAGTCTAGAAAAAGTCACTCGGATTACTTACCTTCATTTTCTGCCTTTAATCATCTTACACCAAACCAAGAACTAATTATATAATGAGGGGGGGTATAAAACTGAGGGACTACTTTCAAAGCACAAAAGTTGGTTGGTTGAATGGGGTTTGACGCCACTTTTAACAGTATTTCAGTCATATCGCGGCGGCTGGAGCACCTAACAATGGATTCCTCACACCAGTGCTACCACTGCATCCTTTCTTTGCCTCCAGCTGCTATCCCACTTAGGTTAACGATTATCCACCCATTGGTGAGAGACAAATGTCGGAAAGGATAAGTGCCGCCGCCGCCGGGGATCGAACCCATGACATCCCAAAGCACAAGGAACCAGTTCTTCAGTTGTTAAGCCCCCAGCTGCAGTTTAAAATGTTTGACGCTCTTAAGAATTTCAACACTGTATCTGTTAACTTTAGTTCACAAAACACACATTACACACATGATGAAACTACGATTTGGTTTATACTCTCGAGCCTCATCTAGTTTTATACAAAAGTATTAATTTAATATTTCTTTTTCGATTCCTCAATGAAAACAATATGTAAACTACCATTTCCATTTCGTATATTTAAACTTAAAGTCGGCGAAGCGTATGCATATACCAAAACGGGATGTCATATCATAAAATTTACAACTTAAATATTGCGTTTACTTCCGTCTATACCCAAAAGATTTTCATGGTGGTGTGAAAGACAAAGTTTGACAAACAAAACTGGGAAGTAATATTTGATAAGTGGTTAACCCTTTCAATATTTAATCTTTTTTAGACCTGTCCAAATTCAAAGGTTTTGCAGACGAAAATTAAAAGTGAATTTTATTTTGAAAAATAACCATTCAGTAGGGTAGAAAATATTGTGAAAAAGAAGAAATTGCTTGTAACAAGCAATTTCTTCTTTTCCCACAATATTTTCTCAAAAACAGAATCACAAGGACGTAAAAACCAGTGATTTTACAGGAATGGGTTAAGAGAAGGTTCTAAGAGTCTATCCTATAGACGGAAACCATGCACTCCCATTGGCTTTCGACAAGGTAGTTGGGCTATGAAACGTAGGTTTGGTTTTTTTATTAATTGAATTGGTTTTAACGCCACTTTTAAAAGTATTTCAGTCATATCGCGGCAGCTAGAGCACATAACAATGGATTCATGGTATTTCCCACACCAGTACTACCACTACATCACTTCCTAGCCTTCAGCTGCTATCCCACTTAGGTTTACGATTATCCACCCATTGGTGTGAGACAAATGTCGGAAAGGATATGTGCCGCCGCCGGGGATCGAACCCATGACATCCCATGATTAAAAATTAGGAATCTGACGCGCTACCGACTGCACTATGACGGCAGGTCAACGATAGTTTGAAAAAAGGAAAGTAGAAGATAATCTCGTGGCAAATAATATCGTAGTTTGGGAGAGCAAAATATTGTAACTACAGCTTGAACAAAGCTGTATTTACGACATTTTGCCCACCCATCAACGACGATTATGTATACGATAAAGAAAATGTTTATCACCGGACGAAAAAAAAAAGACCGTAACGGCTGTAGGCAAAGTTGCGGTAACTACGTCTTAATTCAAGTTGTATGTACGATAGTTTTGAAACCCAGTGATGCTTCTTTGAAACATTCCTCATAGAATCATGTATATTTGGCATAGAGCTTTTATTCGATATTAACTAGCCTTAAGAATTTGATACAAATGTGCTTTGGCTGCCTTTTGGTTAACCAGGCGACTTGGGTGAGCGACATAGAGCGATTACTGTCTTTTTTTTTAATGAAGAAATAATTGCGATTAATTTTCTTTTTTTAATTGAAATGCGGCCCTTGACATCTTAATTAATCCCCAGACGTCTGTATTTCATTCTCCAGGAGAAATTTCACAAACAAACCAGGCTTATTAGCGTAATTTAAAACGCATTTAGTTTTGTTCCTTGTGAATCATTTAATTGGCAATGGCATCGGTGTCTGGGAAACTGTAAATAATAATTTTCACAATAATCTAATTCAAACTTTGATACTTCGTTCTTCTTAAGTCTTATATATCTTAACCCATTCTCACACCATCCCACTATTCTATGCCCCGCTAGAACAAAGCTAGGTAAATCAAGAATAAAGCTTGGAAAACCTAGAATAAAGCCGGGAAAACCTAGAATAAAGCCTGGAAAACCTAAAATACAGCTTGGAAAACCTAGAATAAAGCCGGGAAAACCTAGAATAAAGCCTGGAAAACCTAAAATACAGCTTGGAAAACCTAGAATAAAGCCTGGAAAACCTAAAATACAGCTTGGAAAACCTAGAATAAAGCCGGGAAAACCTAGAATAAAGCTTGGAAAACCTAGAATAAAGCCGGGAAAACCTAGAATACAGCTTGGAAAACCTAGAATACAGCTTGGGATGACACTATGGACACCGACGAAATTGCTTGTGATAACTATAAAAATACAGAATTGATATATTCTAACAACAATGGTTTGTCGTATGCAGCTTCTTTCAATTTGGATCAGCGTAAGAATTTGTCGTCGTATACTTGGTTAACCCTTTCCTGTTCAAACACGGGATTTTACGTTCCTGTCATTTTATACTTGAGAAAACATTGTGGAAAAAGAAGAAATTGCTTGTTACAAGCAATTTCTCCTATTTCCACATTTTTTTCTACTACATAGGATGGTTTAATTTCTAATGGCATCCTTTTTTCATTGTCGTCTGCATCCTCATTCGATTTGGACTAATCTTAAATTTCCTAAATCGGGAAAAGGTTAAGTGACATCATATAAAATTTTTCTAGTATAAAAACCAATGTTTTAGTTCTTGATAGATTTTCTTTTTCTAAACTGATCAACATTTTAAATTGATATTTTATGTTCATGGCCGATACATTTCTATCAATGTCACGTGGGCATTCGCACCGTCTGACCAGAGACTAGATTTTAACTTTTTCGCTTGTCTGAGCTTCAAAAATAATTAGCCAGGACCCTCTACCTGACATGTCTCCCACGGGCCCTCGGAGCTCATCTTAACGATCGACAAATGCTCTGAATAATTTAATATTTAGTTTCGTCTATCAAATACGGTTGTTTTGATTGGTCGAAAAAATTATTCATAGCTCAATGAACAAAATATTGAGCACGCAGCTATTTTGTTAGGCTTCCGCACAAAATAGTCCCATGCAAAAAAGTATCAAAATTAGTAACGTTTTTACCTTTTTCGCTCGATGCTATTAAATTATAAGAAACGAAGAGAATTTCTTTATGTTTTCATGGAGTTATGAACCGAAAAACCTAATCACACTTATGAATGAATCCTCTTCGCGTATTCATACAGTGTGATTAGTTTTTCTCTCCATCTCTGAATGAAATGTTTGACTGTGACTGTCGGGCCGCCCAGTGTCTGCACTTGAATCACATTTGAAATGGTTTGAATGTCACAAACAGTCATATGAATTAACCAATCGCTGGTCCCCCATGACTCCGATTGCCCTGTCCATTGAATTCGATAGGAAGTTCCACTCCGATTTTAAACTACGCTATTTTGCAATTTTTACGTTCAGTAGCATGTACCAAAAGTATAATTGTTGGTTTGTTGGCGACCTAAACGTCGTGACTACAGCTTGAATATGCTTTAGTTACAAAGTTTTGTCGCCTAACAAGCAAAAGCTCTTGACATAAATGGCGGTCAATTTTGGAGTTCAAATTCCACTTCCAATCAAACTGGATGATTTGTTTTGTCATTTTCGTCTTTGATTGTCAGTCGCGATTGGTCGTTATCCGACCAAACACATGTTCGTTAATGTTACAAAAGCGAAAAGGAGTAGGATTTATGAATAATGCCAGCCCGATTAGCTCAGTTGGTAGAACACTTGACTTCAAACCTCAAGATCACGGGTTCGAGCCCTGGGCTGACCATAACAACTACAAAAACTAATTGTCTTTCGGATGAGCCGTTAAACTGAGGCCCCGTGTGACGATACTATCCACCGAGCACGCTAAAGAACCAAACGGAGCCCTCAGGAGTTTCGTCCTGTATCCATGCACTATCCCCGTAACAACTAACCGTCTTCTTAGGGCGTCGCTCATATTAACATGTGCTACGGTAGCGACGAGAAATAAACGGAAATACACACACTATAATGACACCCGCTAGTTATAGAGCATGGTTACATTGATTTTCGAAATATAAGAATCTATCAGTAGAATAATACGAAATACAAAAGAGAACAAATATATAACATATGCGTCACAAGAATTGTCTTGCCAAAACATGTCTAATTATAAATAAACTTCGTGTCAGACATTCCAAATGAATTATGGGTTTGGAAACCGACATCTCTAACATTTGTATTTCGATTTTATTGTAAATGTTTTAGTGCACGTAATTTTCTTGTTATTTAGCTCGTAAATGACATATGAATTAGATTTTGAAATACATATATCTAGGACTGTTGATCCTATTCTGAAAGTAGATGGAGCCAAAATATCAGAAATCTTTAGAACATATACGAAAGACTAATTTTCACATTTTGAATATAAGCACACCATGTTTAAAAGCTGACAGCAGAAGATGTTCAAATGAGGTATAGACATATATTTTTTTGTTTTGTTTTGTTTTGTTTCAGTGAAAGATCTATTCATGTTTCATTGAGTAAATTACAAGAGCTTTATTTTCACGAGTGATGAAGCCACGATTGAAAATTTTCCTTAGTTGTTCACTAAATGAAAAACAATCGATCTTACACGTAAAACAAACTATTACTCTCTTTGTTTAATCCATTCCCATTCATTGACGCTTTTGGACATCCTCCAAAAATATTGTGTTAAATAAAGAAATTGCTTGTTACAAGCAATTTCTTCATTTTACAAAACATTTTTCACCAAGAAAGTTGAAAAAAATCTAGAATCTCATAAACTTTAAATTGTTGCCCGAATCTCCTTTCAATTTGGACCAGTCTAAAATTCTGCCATCTGGAATTGTGTTAAGCTGGAAAATGTTAAACATTCAATTCCGAGGATACCCAAAATTTGAAAAATATCTTTCAATATTGAGAAATGAACTAAAGCAGGACTAAGTCTATCAAAACAGAGAGTTTATCATTGATGATTTCACTGATTTTTTGGTGAAATTATCGAGTGGTAATCCACTGGGAAATCTCGATAATCTACCAAAAAGCCTAAAAGAATGAAAAATCTAACCTCCCTTTCTTCAAAATTGTATGATTTTAACTCTAAGTCTAGGTAACATTTTAGGCCTAGACTCAATGTATCACAGAGATCTAAAATCAGCTTACCGAGAAATGGGTCCCAACAAGGTGTATTTATACGATACCATTGTTCTATTTAAAGATTGTTTATGTAGGAGATGTAACTAGACAACCATAGGGCACTTTATTGCTGTAAAAGGTATAATTCAGAATGACTTTATGGCTGAAAAAGGTTTAATTCATGTGTACTTTATCGATGTAACAGATATAATTCATGTTAACTTTGTCGCTGTAAAAGGTATCATTCATGTGTACTTTATCGCTGTAAAAGGTTATCATTCGCGTGCACTTCATCGCTGTGAAAGTTACCATTCATGTGTGTTAAGGTATCACTCATGTGTACTTCATCGCTGTGAAAGCTACCATTCATGTGTAATTAATGTAATGTGTAATGCATTCATTGACTATGTACTTTGTACTTGTCAGAATAAAATGTATGTTCTGTTCTGTTCTATTCACGTGTATTTAATCGCTGTAAAAGGTATCAATCATGTTCAATTTATCACTGTAAAAGATATCATTTATGTGTTCTTTATCGCTGCAAAAGGTATCATTCAGGCGCACATTATCGCTGTAAAAGGTATCAATAATGTGTGCTTTATCCCGTGAAAGGTATCAATCATGGAGGCTAGCGGAGGATGTAGTGGCAGTACTGGTGTGAGAAATACCAGGAATCCATTGTTAGGTACTCCAGCTACCGCGATATGACTGAAGTACTGTTAAAAGTGGCGTTAAACCATATTCAATCAATCAATCATGTGTACTTTATCGCTAAAAAAATATCATTCATGTGTACTTTATCACTGTAAAAGGTATCATTAATATGCTCGCTGTCTCCCTGACAGATATCACTCATTTGTATTTTATCACTGGAAAAGGTATCATTCATGTACACTTTGTCGACGCTACAAATCAGAATCCCGTTACCTCATTTCTAAGGGAGGGAACACAATCAACCCAAATAATAACCCTAACCCATTCCAACAAAATGACGTTTTTTGACGCCCTTAATAAAAAAAATAGGGAAATGGTGCTTCAAATGAAGATATTGCTTATTTCATTCACATTTTTTTTCTACCAAGAAATATGAAAAACAGAAAACTATAAATAGTCCTCTACAACTCCTTTCAATTTGGATCAGTCTAATACTTTGCCGTATAGTTATGGGTTTATTCATGGAAGAATAGAAGAAAAATGCTCATATTCAAATTTTCAAAGGCGGCTCTACATAAACAATGCTTTTAAATACATTTAATGTACTTTCTTTTCTCTTTTTCAGTTATTTGCTGTGGATAATTGTGTGGAGGATTGGCGGGTTGCGATATCTCCGCGGCGGACTGCTCAGTTATGTTTGGAAGTTCTTGTGTGTGCAATTCATCCAATTCCTGGGAACTTTGAGTTCACTTGGACGACTATGCATTCTGATGGGGTCACGCGACTCTCAGAAAAAGTTAGTGTAGACGTGCTCCTATCCCTACCCATGTTTTTAAGGCTGTATTTAATAGCAAGAGTGATGTTATTACATAGTAAACTGTTCACGGACGCTTCATCAAGGAGTATAGGGGCGCTGAACCGGATTAACTTTGATACGAGGTTTGTGTTGAAGACGCTTATGACCATTTGTCCTGGAACGGTGCTTTTAGTGAACATGCTCTCATTATGGATTATAGCGAGCTGGTTCCTGCGAGCTTGTGAAAGGTAGGGCACCATTTTTTTAAAACTTCCTTTGATCACCCTAAAAATGAAGCCAAAGATTCCCACCTATTATGTTGTGCCAGGAAAATTTTTTAGCAGAGGTAAAGGCTTAGATCATGCTGTATATTCACGAGCTATCTGATTTTAGTCCACACCGCATTCTTTGATGATCATGAAAGAGTCTTTTATACAATAAGTTAACAAAAGTAATTTTGACTCACAATTTGGACCTTCTAGCACTTTGATATAGAGTTATTCTTAACAAGGATTGTGTTAAGTTTAACAGGGGTGAGAACTAAATCGTTTTGGTATATCAAGAAAAAATGGAACCATGAACAAGAATGAAAACTCTTTACAAATTATATCAAAAACAATTGTAAAACCATTACAAGACATCAAATTCAGTTGTTGTTTTTTTTCGACTCAATAATATGACGATAGTGCATTTAAAAAAACAGACTGTCACATCGTCTTAGGCGTGCAAAATGTCGTAACTACAGCTTGAATAAAGCTGTAGTTACGGTATTTCGCACGCCAAACGACGATAGCCCTCAGGAAATTTTCCCAGAAAAAAAAAGAAATTGGTGGTATGTAATATACGTCAATGTCAAGAAAATCAAAATGAATTTGTAACTCTAGGTATGTATTTCACTTTTCTCAACAACGGCAGAGAATACTGTCTCTTCAATTACAGTGAGGATCTAATATAAATCTGTCTATGGCTCTTACGAGATCTGGCTCGAACCCCGTTAGAGTCGAAACATGGTTAGAAAAGAGTTTAGGGTAGTTTTCTAATAAAATCACTTTGCTGTCTTAACCCATTCCCACACAGAAAAAAATAGAGTAGCCCAAATTGAAAGAAGATGCAGACGACAATATTAAGTTTGTGAAACTTAAAAAAAATCTTTAAAATAAAAAAAAAAATTTGGTAGAAAACATTGTGAAAATGAAGACATTGCTTGTTACAAGCAATGTCTTCGTTTTCCAAAATGTTTTCTTACGCTTTTTTCCTAAAGGTGCGTAAAAAGCCGGATTGTGTTGGTATGGGTAAATGAGAAGAAGCACGACTTTTTCAACATTTTCAAATGAGTAATCTAGCAAACCAAGCAATGTATTTGTAATTCAATGTGTAATGTCAAAGACACACAACCTCATTATAACCCAGTTAGACCAACTTTCGTTTGATAATCTCAGTCTGCGACCATCACACTGTTCAGTTTCAAAGTTGAAAATGTCTCTAAATTCTGCCCCGTCTTTGTCATTCAACGCCTAACTCTTTGGTGAAAAGCTTCTTTTAAAAATGTGCTTAGAAGTATTCTATTATAGAAGATATCTTGAAATTGAATTCAACAGTAAAATGACCCAATTTATCTCGGATATATCGTCGTTGAGGCGTGCAAAATGTCGTAACTGTTCAAGCTGTAGATACGACATTTTGCACGCCAAACAACGATATTTACTGTTAATACTGATAAAATTGAATGAAATAATTTTACCCCAAGGAGAAACTTCTTGTTACAAGCATAGACATGCATTATTTCGCAAACTATTTTCTGCCTTGATATTATGTCCCAAGGAATAGCTCTGGATGTTTTATCCGTTATAGTTTATAAAGCAACGAAGGATAAAGAGCTTTCTAAAATAAGTTAGTTCGAACATGCACCAGTTTTACAGCATGACATACATTCTGCACTTTTAGTTTACTTTTTTATAATTTAATTTTCAGTTTCGTCTATCAAAATTGGGCATTCTGATTGGTCGAAAAAGATTATTCATAACTCCATGAACAAAAGTTTGAGCACACAGCGATAATTTATGCTTCCGCACAAAATAGTCCCATACAAAAAGGTATCCAAAATTGTTTTATTTTTTTTCTTTTTTCGCTCGATACTATTAAATTATAAGAAATGAAGAGAATACTTTTGTTTTTATAGAGGTATGAACCGAAAAACCTGATCACACTTATGTTAGTGTGATTAGTTTTTTCGGTTCATACCTTTATGAAAACAAAAAATATTTTCTTCATCTCTTAAATAAATCCATTCCCGAAATTGTTAGAGCATATTACATATTTCAATTATCAAATCAAACAGTCGAGTCCTTGTACACTTTTAATTATCAATATCGTTATTTAACTCACCTGAGCACAAGGTTCGAGGTGAGCTATTGTAATAAGTCATTGCCCTTTGTCTGTCAGTCCGTCTGTTTGTCTGTCTATCCACAATAAAACTTCTCCTCCCAATCTAGTCAACTGATTCAACTGAGACATGGCAGGAATGTGTACTGGATGGACTTATACAAAAGTTGTTCAAAATTTTAATTACATGAAAACTCTGGTTGCAGAGGCATTTGAAAATCAGAAATTTTAGTAAACCTTTTATTCTCAGAAACTACAGGCAAAGGGCATTTATATTTAATATACCGCATAACCACATGATTCTCTACCAAGTTCTCAAAAATAAAATCCATAGGTTCATACTGCCCCGCCCCCGAGTATATAGGTTTGGAAAAACGCTCAGCTAGAGTAACTTCAAACATCCCTTCTTCCTAAAATATAACGGTTTCATATTTGTTATGTACCATGTCTAGATGGTTTTGTGGTACGTTTTAAAAAAAAATGTGTGCCTGTAATCAAAAACAGCACATGTCCCAGTGGCACAAAATTGGGAAATTCTCTCATTGTGAGTTACAAACAAAACTTCTTCTATACTATAAGGCCTTGAAATGTACACATTAATGTTAATTGCCCAAAATGCACGAAGACATACCTTTCAATGTCTCCAGCTTAATACATTACGTCTTCCTCATCATGATCATAAAGCTATACTGCAAAATGTTTCCATATAAACAGCTATGGCTTTAATGTGACAAGCAGGAGGTGTAGACTAATATCAGACTGCGCATATGCGCAGTCTGATCCTTGTCTATATCTCCTGCCAAAACAAGTATATTCCGGGTTCAGCATGACAAGGGTTAAACCTTTACTTTAAACCAACATTATTGGAGCTTAGACGCAAGTGGGCCTCCTTTAGGTGACAGATTATCGTTGTTGAATTACAGTTATAAGGTTTTATACCAATGTTCATTAGCAGTATCCGTTGATGAAAATCACAAAAAGAACTTGGTTTTCACGCAAACAATAAAAAAAATTTGGTTAAACGGTTAATCATTTATTTAGACCGCAGGTGAAATTTTAAAACCGACGGGTTTTATTGTTGTAGATTTGTTGGTTTGGCGACTTAAACGTCGCAGCTGTAGTTACTTTGTGGTCGCAAATAAACACAGATTTGCCTTTCATTTCGTGTCCATGGCCACATATTCTATAATATAGCATCGAACTGTCATGCTTTAGTCGAACTGTCATGCTTCAGTCGAACTGTCATGCTTCAGTTGAACTGTCATGCTTCAGTCGAACTGTCATGCTTCAGTCGAACTGTCTTGCTTCAGTCGAACTGTCATGCTTCAGTCGAACTGTCATGCTTCAGTCGAACTGTCATGCTTCAGTCGAACTGTCATGCTTCAGTCGAACTGTCATGCTTCAGTCGAACTGTCATGCTTCAGTTGAACTGCCTTACTTCAGTTGAACTGTCATGCCGGAGATAAGTTTTATTAATTAAAAAAATGCTACAGAAATTTTAAGTCATGATTAGAAAGCTTTTGTTTGAGTCGAACCAGGGTTTTGACCCTCAAAAATGTGAAAGCATACTCCTTAACCCTTAGAAATTTCTCACAATGACTCCATTGTGAGAAATTCCAAAGGGTCAATACAGGGTATCTTGATTTCTCAAATTTTCAATAATGCATCTTATGCACCATTGGAAATCATATCAAATAATTGTTAACTGCATATTTTTACAAGACACTTATAAAGCAAATCATCGTTAAAAAGAAACTTTCTGTAGGCACGAACTCATTGAATTATACAATACATGATTTACTCTGTTTGTCGTTTTAACCCCAAAGAAGACATTTTTGACCCACAGAATTTCAGGGTCAAGATTGCGACGACTCCTCACTTTAAAGGGCTAGCACAAGCCTTACGTTAACAAAAAGAAAACACAATTCTATTACATGTAGTGATATCCTGTTCGTTCCTATTTATTCTACCATGTACTATGAAAATGAAAATAGAGAAAAAAATCTTAGTTTGATTTTTTAAATTAATTAGCCGTTGCATGGTGCTCCCAAACTTTTCAAATGTTCGCCATGCGCAGATTTTGTGCATTCTATAATGTCACACAGTGCATTTAGAAAACCCGCAGATCGTCTGGGGAAACCTGTCTGTGGCAATCTCGAAGGTGCATAACGCAGACAATAATCAGACTGTACGAATGCAAGTACTAGTCGGAGTGATAACTTTGGAAGCACGTGACATTCGGAATGTCAAACGCCTTATGCTGCATGATTGTTTTTTAGTTTTTTACCTTTTATGACACCAAAACAGGCTCTTCATCTCATAAAGGCATAGGTATCTCCTCTCCATTGTTACTTTATCTCAAGCTCCGGAAGTTCAAATTGTTGTTATGTTTGTTTTATCATCAAATAAGACAATGCGACATGACAAACTAGGGGAATCTCTAAGCACGAATAAAGAGAAATCACAAACTAGGAATTAATCTGTGAGACTCTGCTGACTTATATCGACCAAGCATTGGTCCTATCACACTTCAGATTTATCATTGATCTTGTGAACTTTACAATTTGATTTTTTGATGATATAATTGCATGCATATTACATTTCATAAAAAGCATAAATAAACAGCTTTAAGTAAAAATTGGTAAAATATTTATTCACAAAAAGAGCTAAATAACAGAAGTTTAAAAACAAACTTCCAGTGTGTTTCCTCAAAAGTGAACAACAGTTTGTTACTAAACAGTGTTTATATTGAAATGACCTTCATCCGAATAAGTGTATAGTTTTGAGCTATTCTCCTAAAGAGAGGGTAAACTGCAATTAATCTTTGTACATTTTGTCTGAAGCATGTGATTTTATTACGACAAAGTTACGTCTAGGCGGATCGCGGCTGTCTATCAAAGAATCAATCGACCAATAAAATAATTCATTTAGACCGGAAGTGAAGTTTGAACTCTAACATTTGCCGATATTTCTGCGAAGCATTTTTGTTGGCTTGACTTTTTCAACAATGTAACTACAACTTATTCAAGCTGTAGTTTGACAATTAGGTCGTCAACTAGCAATTTGATACTTTTGTAACATGCTACTTGCAAAAACATTGCAAAACAACGCCGATTGAAATAAAAGTGAAATTACATGTCGGAGTCAGTAGGCTTCCGTCAATTAGAAAAATGTAAACGAAAAGACGAGTCGAATGTTCACCTGATTTGTGGCCTTCTGCACTATCTACAAAAACGTTTGTTATCTAATTGCATTTTTTAAATATGTTGCCTTTCTTGAATTTTCTTTAGTTTGGTTAGAAATGTGTGCATGGAATATTTAACGTTTTCTTTGTGTGTTTTAATTGATTTCGAAGTCGCTTCCCTTAACTTTGCTATCCTAACTAATAACACCAATATAATCATGAATAAAAAAAATCAAATTTATGTATAGATATTCGTATGTTTGACTCTTTTTTTTTCAATTCGTACACATGTACATAGAAATTATTTGTTGAGAGATCTGAAAGACCCTTAACTGTCTCCTCGTTCTTTTCTCTATCAGTTTTTTTTTTGTTTTTTTTTTTTTTTTTTTTTGATAAACCTGTCCCTTTTCACCAAGCTTACTTTAATTTCATGTATATATCCCTTTTTCCTAGTATACTTATTTATTCTATCTAATTTTCTATTTATTTAAACGTACATATTATGACCAGTTTCGTATCCACTTTCAATTTCTTGTACATTTCATTAGAAATTTTTAATAATATCAATAATTTCAATTCAGAAAATTTCTCACCATAGTTTCAGTCCTAGCTGTTGCTATAGAAAAATCATGCCTTATGTTCATGTACATATATTTACCTACAATGTTTTTGTCTTACTTTGAAATTGACCATCTAGTTGTGTATACGTCCTTTCCCTAGAAATGCACAGCAAATCCAATAACCTTTTGGTGCAGTTTTATGTTGGGCATGTACTGTCATTAAAGCTTTTAAATATTAATTCACAATTTAATGCATACAATTAATTTTCAAGAGACATTAAATTTGCATCCGAATCTTTACTGTTCTTTTCAGTTGAATTCGTTATATCTTTTACAATCGTTTCATTGTTTAAATCCAAAGATATTTTATTTAATAACACAATGTAAAATGTAATATCTAATAATGTCTTCGTAGTCAATATATTGCGATGAACATGTTGCTCTTGTGCTTGGTCATGTTCGGCATATTGAAGTATATTTAACTTCTCACCCTGTCTCTTTTCACATTCGCATTGCATCTTTATCCGTGCACAATTCTCTCTTTTCCTCCTTTCCTATCGATCATAGACGTCTAAAAGTCGATGTTTTCTGAAACCATAACTCTTATTCCAATTCCAATGCTAGTATTTCGAATGAAACATGGTTCAGATGTGTGACTGATTTCCTACAATGAATGTTAATGTTCAGGCATTAAAAAACATTTATTCATGCATCGATTTAGATCCTTCGTTTCGACTGGCTGTACTTAATGCTCGGTATTTGAGTTATCTTCAGTTTCGCTACATGTATCAGCCTGTAAAGCAAGCGGCGCTCTCAATATACGGCTCGAGCTTACTTTTACATCGGAAGAGGAAAGGAAAACTTGAAATACAGTAAGTAAGATGTTTTGAAATTCATTTTTACTGATATTCTAATCACGACTACTTCTTTTTAAGTCTATTTAAAACTCAGATGCTTCAAAGTTACTTGCAGACTTCCGCGCATGCAATTCCAGCTGTAATATATTTCCTTCACAATTCAATAAGACAAATTCAAAATTTTCAGTTGTTATCATTTAGCATGTAGTAGGTTCAGCAATTATTTGCCTTCTGGTTTTGTTTTCCTTTCCTTATTCAGGTCCTAATCTACTTTTGAAATCGAAATTCTATTTGGGATTTGATGCTTTATTAACCTCGCACAGTCAGTATTTTGACATTTCTTAGTATTTTTGAATCATTTACGACTTGTTAATATCATCCCATTTTATCTCCACGATATTTACTATTGAAAGAAATTCATAATCATTATTCTTTATATAAAGTTTTACCGTTTTCTCTCTCTTTTTTTCGAGCTCTCTTTTCTTTGAACAGAATTATAAAGATTAAAGTAGGCCAACAAAGAACAAATTACTTTACAATAGGATCCCAGTTAAAAATAGGCCAAGTCCTTACCAAGCATGAATTATTTTTCCACGGAGATTAACAGACCTGAAAGCTTAGCAACGTTTAAGAAAGAGTGTATTGCCCCCTTTCTAAATAGCAAACTATATTTGATTTCGAAGGCTTATGTCTGTTTAATTCAGCTTCGCTTGCTTTAATGAATTGGTATTTTGAATGATAGTTTAAGTTTAATCAAGTGAGATACAAACGATATTAAGTAAGTCTTGATCGAAAGTATGCTAAATTTCCTCGTGAGGACTCTTTTAGCAATTCACTATATTTGTATCAACATCGATTGCAATTAATGATATAAACGATAGCCGCAAAGGATACCCCTGACGAATCTGCTTTCACAATTTCATCTTGCAACTGAAGGTGTCCTCTGTATTTTGCCTCCAGGATGTTACCGAATAATTGTTTTACTAATAATGAATACAAAGATAAGCGAAAGCTGATTGCATTATTCATTTTATTTCATATTTTTAAAAATTCCCCGAAAATAGTATGTATAATATTAATGCAGTACACGTGCATGAAAGCAGAATCGATACCCTTAAGAGACTTCGAGTGTATTAACTTTACAAGTTTTGACACTGTCACCTTTAGAATCACTATTTGATATATTGTGTTTGGTTATCAATTCTATTTGTAATATTTGTTATTTCAAAATAAAAAAAAAATACACTTCAAGCATTTGTTTCATTGTTTTGCTAAATCATTGTAGTTATCTAAAATATTCGTATTACACCTGAAGTGTATTGTAAAAATCATTAACTCTTTTTAAGACCGAATTAAGTATAATAGAACATACAAGTAACGATAATGACAATGATGGACAATAAATAAAGGGGTTTGGGTTAAATGAAATGAAAGACAAGTGATAAGCAAATATTTTAGTCTATGGTCATACACGTGAAAAAGGAATCAATTAAAAAGACCTTAAAACGCTGTAAAAGTTCAAGGCATCGAGGACGATAAAATAAGAATTATACATTCATTCGAATAAAGGCCTAAAGTTTTTATGTAATTTGAATTCTCCCCGAAGCATGGTGTTTTGATTTTTGTGGTGCCGTGCATTTGTTTGATATATGTCATTTTTTTTGTGACGAGACATATTTGCTGAGACACTTCAAGGAAAAAAGTATACCACTCAACATATCAAAACATATTTTAGCTATACGTATTTCTAAAGAGAAATACCCGTTACCTATACGTTACATGTATATAATTTTTATTTATTTTATATTTTATGTACAGCTCACTCTTTCACTCGTTTTAAATGCACTATACACTTCTTTTAAGAACCAAATTCATAGTCCTGTTTTTCTTGCCTCCACTTTCTTCGGCACATTTTAGGTATCCAAATATTCTTTGTAGGACCTTTTTCCGCTTTCAAACTCCTATTGCACGCACCTACTTTTATTTCTTATGTATTGTCTCTGAGTAAAAGACATACTTTAAAAATGTGTAGATATAGGGTCGATTTATTATTGAAACATCAGTAAATTGTTTGCAATATAATATTTCAGTATGGTTTGCAACTACTATTTCCACAAAAAAGTTTCCGATTTGTTTGTAATTGAATGATACATAGCAATAGTAAAGTGCACATTTATTATCTTTAAATGTTAACCATTAAACTGTTAACTTTATATATGCCCATTTCTAATAAAGTTTATTGATTAAGCTTTCTGTCGTACCTTTCAAATAAGGTTCGCCCCCTGTTACATGCCATACAATGTAATACATTTTCATGTGATATTCTCCTATTCCTTAGATACAGGTAACCCGTAAAGAGATCAATTCCAGACGTAATAAATCAGACATTTCGTATATATAATGAGTATTTTATCGTGTTACGCTGTCTTTTATTGTCTGTTACGTATCTGATATCTAGCTAGACTGTGTTTTATAGAGTTGTTTGTCCAATGTTTCAGCCAACTCGACCCGAATCAGCACGCCAACATCCTCAATTCCATGTGGATGATCGTTATTACTTTCCTGGCTATTGGTTACGGTGATATTGTACCCAATACATACTGCGGCAGGGTGGTGGCTATTGCCTCAGGTGTAGTGGTAAGCTTACATTTGTCTTTTCATCAACCTGTTACCAGACAACAATGTCAAGACAGCCGTTTAATTAAAGAGGTTGCAGACGCCATTATACTATTGGTTTGTGCATAAATATCGTAAATGTCTGTACAACGTAAAGACACTTACTATTTTTTTGCATTGTACCATCGATATATAGTACTCCAATGTTCTGACTACCCCGATAGAGAATATCAATTAATTTTCTTTGGGGTTATGACTAAGAGCTGAAATTTCAAATGGATGAAATGGATATTTATTTTACAAATTACGACCATGTTCTTTTGTATATGATGATGTTTTATCGCAGACTAAAGCACCTTCTTTCATCAATGTATACGAAGACGAAATTCGTAAAACCGAAAAACGTAAGCTAGCAAAGCATTGTTTTGTTCAGTAATCTTTTTTGTTAAACGTTACTATGATAAAGAAACGTGGTTAAAGTAACCAAGGAGTTAACTCTGTCCCACACAATCCCTTCTTTTTAAGCAATTTCTTCATTTTCCATAAACATTTTAGAAGTTAAGCCTCCAGTGGCAGTTGTACTCGTTGAACTTTGAGACGACTTCAAAATTTTGTCTGCTAACTTAAGCTATCAAAGCTGACGCTTAAAAAAAACTAATTCTCAGTGTCTGATATGGCCTCTATAACTCGAAAAACAGCTTTTTAACGTTTTCCTTTGACAAGAAAAGGTTTTGAAGAAATCGCGAAGGGATTGAGTTCCTCTCGAGAAGGACTATATCCCTGGAAACTTTGAGGATTTGTGACCGATCTTATAAATCTGTCGGACAAGTTACTCCAATCGTTCTCAAACGTTGTTATCCCTGTCCAGACGGCAAAAAAAATAGTCTGGTCAAAATTGTAAGGAGTTGTAGACGACAATTCAAAGTTTATAATATTTCAACTTTTTGTATAAAAAAAACATTCTAGAAATTGAAGAAATTGCTTGTGACAAGCAATTTCATCTTTTTCGAAAATGTTTTACCATTTGGTCCTTTGGGCCGTCAACAAGCGGTACTGTGTTGAAGTGGATAATGATCTTTGGTTCTGATAGGAGATTCAGAAACCGATCTTCAAAACGCTCTAGATTTATATCAGAGTTACTGTGAATCTTGGAAATTGACAGTCAATACGGATAAATCCAAAGTCGTTGTTTTTTCTAAAGGAAGGCCGAAAAATTACGATTTTACTTATAATCAATTACCAATTGAAACGTTGAATGAATACAAATACTTAGGAATAACATTTAGTCGCACAGGCACATTCTATAAATCAAAATGCGATATTGCAAAACAAGCAACACGAGCCATGTATAGTTTACTGCGTAAAATAAAAAAGTTTTCCTTACCATTAAATATTCAAATCGATTTATTTGAGAAAACAGTCAAACCTATATTGCTGTACGGCTCTGAACTGTGGGCCTTTGAAAACATTGATGTATTAGAAAAAGTTCAATTAAAGTTTTTAAAACATATACTAAATATGAAAAAATCAACCCCTAATTGCCATGTCTATGGAGAAACTGGCGTTTTCCCCTTATCAGTAGATATAGAATTTAGATGCATGTCTTTCTGGACAAAAATTATATCAGGTGAACATAACTCACTCCTTAAAAATACATATATGTACATTTATAAAAGATTACGCAGTTCAGAAGAAACGCAAAATATTCCCCTATTTAAATGGATAAACAACATTAAAAATATTTTAATAAAATGCGGCTTGGTCAACATTTGGGACAACAAAACATTTCCAAATGAAAAATGGTTAAAACTTACGGTTAAACAAAGGCTTAAAGATCTCTATAAATTCTTGGTTTAGTGTCTTAGAAAATAACGATAGTTGTCACACCTATAAATTGATAAAAAAGAAATTCGGACAAGAAAAATATTTAACTGATACTCCCCCTGCACTTTTGGAATACTTGATAAAATTTCGAACTAATAATCACAAACTACCGATTGAAGTAGGAAGATGGTCTAAAACTGAAATAAGAGAACGAACCTGTAATCTCTGTCATAATTCCATTGGTGATGAATACCATTATACATTTGAATGTACCTTTTTCAAAAATTCGAGAAAATCTTATTTACCAGCTAAATACACAGAGAAGCATAATGTATGTAAATTTGAATTGCTATTAAATACCACAAATAAAGTAGTACTTATCAATCTATGCAAATTTATTAAGAATGTTGTAGAACATTTCTGAGAAAAATTGAGTATTACCAATAGTTCGAAATAATTATTAATTTGTAAACTCATCTATCTACATTGCATGTACATGTATATATATATGCCTCGTTGACACTTTGTTTCATGATTGTACATTTACCTCTTGTTTTCTGTAAAGGAACAGAGCGAAATAAAAGAATTGTAATTGTAATTGTTCATTTATCAAGGCGGACGCCCTGTGATTTCGATGCAGTTGTACGCCTTGATTATAAGCTATCGGTTTCGTCATTTTCTATTGAATAAGTTTATATCCGAACCAAAAGGTAAGAATAGACAATCTGCACATGACAAAGAGTTTTTTCTTCAATTTTAACCGACCCTGGTTATTCTGCTCCTATGCGATGCCGATCAGCAGAATACACATTGCCTATTAGAATCCGCTTCTTCAACATCAATTAAGGATGCGCGAGAGTTATTTCAAAACTTTCTGTCAAAAATCTTACATCGAATTATATTTGTTAAGCATTTATTCTAACTAAGGACATCGGAAGATATGCAAAAACCTATCAATCAAAAATGGTGTTGTTAGACTATTGGCGTGCTTTGTGTAATCAGTGTAATCTGTACAAGAAAGATCGATTCTTTAATGCTTTCAGGTGGATTATCGAGAAATAACGGTAGATTATCATTTGATAAACTCAACGCCTATCCAGTGAAATTATCAAAAACTTATGCCCCGCTTTTGTTCATTTCACCCTATCTGACGTTATCTAAACAGAGCCAAATACGTGACGTCATCATAAGCGTTGCATAGCAGTCACGTGCAAAATGACGCGCTTTAAGAAAATTGGTCATATAATTTTCGCATTTTGTCTAATTTTTGCATCAAAGAAATAGAACAATCGTTTGTTTTCGAGTAAGATCGATTGATATTTCATTTCGTGAACAACAAAAGCTATATTTTCACTCGTGGCTTCGCCACTCGTGAAAATATAGCTTTTGTTGTTTACTCAATGAAATATTAATCGATCTTACACTGAAACAAACGATTATCCTCTATATATAATGTAAAAATGAGAGCTGTTACATTTTCCTTTTTTTCAGAATATATTTCAAAGATAATGTCTTAAAAATGCAGGATTATGAAATAATAATTTAAAGTCATATCTGTGAATATTCGATTTGATATTCCTATCGGGTAACTTCGCTTAATCCAAAGCGTTTGCAATTTTTTTTAAATAATATAGGAAAAAGGAGAAAAATTGTGACAAGTATATTCATAATTATTCTTTTCTCCATTATGCACATGTTGCGAACAGATGATTTGATTTGAATCTATGAAAAATAAAGTCAATTCCGTTTGTTATTTCTTTTTATTCAAAGATTTTTCTAAAATAAATAATTTAACGAATTTATTAAGTGACAGGTCTACACGTAAATAGGTTTGATATTCAATACCACCAAGTCAGTTGATTGGACGCCGTTAGACCGGAAGTGAACATTGAAGCCTGACATTTATCTAAGATATATTTGTTGATTTGGCGACTTAAAATGTCGTTGTTTATTCAAGATGTAGTCAAAACGTTTAAGTCGCAAATCATTGATACGCAACCAATGGCCACCTTTTTTGTTAAAAAAAATAAACGTCGTTTATTACCTTAATCGAACTGCCACGTTGGGGGTCATAACCCTTGTCATGCTGAACCCGGAATATTCCCGTTTTGACAGGAGGTGTAGACTAAGATCAGACTGCACTTATGTGCGGGCTGATCTAAGTCTATACCTCCTGCTTGTACATTTCTTGCCAGAGTTGTTTATGAAGTTGATTTCTAAAAAAAATTATTGATTTTTGAACAACAAGTTCTATCAGTGCTTTCAGCCCTTTGATTTGACAGCAAATCAGTAAGGTAAATTATACAACATGACAAGGGTTTAACTGCTATGTCGGAGGTCATTTGGCGTGGGCATCGACCCGTCAATTGCGATGTCTGGGTGTCAAAGATAATTCAGAATCAGAACTACCAAAAATAGAAATAATTTCTAATCCAGTCGTTCCACGGTCCTACGCGTCAAAGTATGATTGATACTATTTAGTAGTTTGTGAAAACCAGGGTGGTCATTTATTCCAAAATGTTGATGGTCTCTAAGAGAAATAATGCATCAAGCGTTACGATCATTCAACCAATTGCTAATCTCCCTCCACCCCACCCCCTCATTATTCTATTGGCCCCGTCCATTGACTCCTACAGAAGGTCCGTTTCGATTTTAATCGGCGATTTTTTTTGCAAAATTTTAGGCTGGTGGCGTGTAATAAAAAGTAGAAGGCTGGTTGGCGTCCTATTCGTCGTAAATGCATCTTGAATAAGTTGTAGTTACGACGTTTAAGTCGCCAAACCAACAAAAATGCCTCATAAATGGCGGCCAATGTTGGAGTTCAAATTTAAATCCAGTCTAAATGAATAATTTCTTTTGTCGACTGTTTGAAAGAAGTAATTGGTCATTTGTCTCTTATAATTGGTTTCAGGGTGCAGGGTGTACAGCTTTAGTCGTTGCCGTAATAGCCAGAAAGTTAGAACTTAGCAAGGCAGAAAAACATGTACATAATTTTATGCAGGACACACAGTTAACCAAAAAGGTAAGGTTTTAGCTCGACCGTTTTAAACACGGTTTACTTCGGATGACCCCCGAGGTATTGCTTTGTCTTTGTCTCCGTTACCGTCCTCGTTGTCGACCGTTGCGTCGTCAATAACAGTTCTTTTTACTTCTCAGTTTAATGCATTCTTTTAACTTACATTTATAAAACAAATGATTCAACGTATTGCATGGTATATTCTTCAAAATAATAGAAAGACTCTTAAATCGAATCAAATCTTATATTACAAAGACATTAAGCTTTCAAGTTTAGGATTTCTCTCTACAAAATAATTAGGAATAAAATTTGCCTCAATTCGGTCTTGTCATAAAGAATTGAAGATATGATTCAATTTTAGTTTCCTCAATCTATGACTGCCTGATATCTTTTATGCTTCCACGAACAAAAGTTTGAGCACGCAACTATTGTGTATGCTTGCTCACAAAGTAGACCCATATAACTTTACTCAAAACTAGTAAAATATTTGCTTTGTTTAGCTTGGTGGCGTTAGATTATAAAGAATATTTAAAAAATACATATTATTTTATTATTTTATTTATTTTTTTTATTTATTTATTTATTTATTTATTTTTTGTTCCATTTAGGTATGGACCTGAAAACTTAATCAACTTCTTGGATTTATGCTGAACATGAAAGTAAAATTGTAGGTTTACATAGTAAACACAGTATTCTTATGATATGACCTACGACCTGAGAATGAAATGAACCCGCTTTTTCGTTACCGTGAAAATGACGTCACATAATACATGTAATGACGTCATTTTACAAATTAGTTATATGTTTTCCGTAATAGCTTACATCGATAAAGTTCAGGATTTTGTTTGGTTATCGCAAGATCTTATATTATATTATAAATAGAATATCAAATTCGTGCTAATAAAATATCGAATTTATTGAACTCGTCATTTTAAAAACTCGTTTTTTATGTTTAACGGTTAATGGTATTTCATAATCACGTGTTCAATACCCTCTATTTATTGCACGAGCTTCAATAATACTTCAAAGGCTTATTTTACCCACTTGCCTATAAACAAGTCTTGCTGAGGAGTCAAGACTAAAAATATATACAAAAGAAAAGATCGAATTAGCCCATTGCCACATAATCCCTTCTTTTTACGCTCCTCAAGAAAACAGCTTTGGAAACCATTGTGGAAGATGAACAAATATCATCTATCAATACTACATTTCTTATTGACTATGCTATTTAATCCTTTCCCTACCGATTGTATTTTAGACCGGTCCAAATTCAAAGAAGATGCAGACAAGAATTTAAAGTTGGTGAAACCTTTAAAACATTTGCCCTTTAAAGCAGAAAACATAGTGGATAATGAAGAAATAGCTTGTAACAAGCAATTTCTTCATTCTCTACAATGTTTTTCAAAGCTTTCATATTGAGGGGCGTTTAAAAACGTCATTGTGCGGGAATGGGTTGATTGGCACTTTTCATCATTTTACATAATGCTTTCCAAAGATTGTTGTGTTGAGGGGCATAAAGAGGGGGGGGGCTGAGGGAATTGATTAATATAAGTTTAACTGTTTATATAATCAAACACTTCCCTTTGAAAATCTCCGAGATGGTTCGCATTTTATACAAATAAAGATAATTGTGAATTCTTCTGCGATATAACATGAGAAAGTACAAATGTGTCGTCCTACAAGTGACAATATTCATATAATCACGGGTAATTTTTACAGTGGCTTGATTGCTCTCTTGGGACCTTTAATAACCAAACTGATATTAACCTATTTTCAAGAATGGGAATTTAATGTCCCCGAGCCAATGACGACTTTCACTTGTGATATGTATTGCGAGATTTGTTCATCTTCTAGAAATCAACAGTTTTTTAGGCTTTGTGTCTGTTGTTGTTGTTGTTGTTTATTTCCTTGTGGTTTTTTAAGCTCATTAGAGCATATAGTGCTCATTGTGAGCTACTATTTTTTCTAGATGTGTCCAGGGTGGGTCGCTTATCGTGCGTAATTCTGAACATATCTTTATCTCTTTTTTTTCTTCTTTTTTCATATTTAAGAACGTTCTATTTTTTATAAGAATTTGTAAAAAAAAGCATGCGCATCTTTTCTGTCATTAAGAAATTAAGTTCAAGTATTTCACGAAGCGGCGAAATTAATGGTCCAATGGGATGACACAGAATAAAATCGACTTTTTTTGCAAAGTGAATAGTATATAGACATTATTATACTATTATATCCACGAGAGTGAAAAATATTTGTCTGTTTGTTTGTTTGTTTGTTTATTAGAATGGGTTTTAAAGAATATTTTCATTACAACTTCTTTAAGATGACAATCACTTAACAGCGCCTTGCGAATTGCTATAAGAACATAAACAAAAGTGCCATAGTTACAATATACGCCGCCCTTTTGCATTAAGTCCCCCTTTTCTGTGACGCTGTCTAGTTTGACAGACCCGCACTAGGTTAGGTGATAAGGAACATTCTGTGAAACCTTCAGTCCAAATTATCTATACATGTAGGAGGAGATGCGTTAACCAGATGTGAACGTACGGACGGACAGATCGCCGGACGGATGGACGTCGGGGCGGACGGACATACGGAGAAGATGATGCCATTATACGTTAACCGTTGGCGGCATATAAAAAGGAGTGGCTGCTAGTGGTGTCGATTTCAATAGCCTCTTGTTCATTCCGCTAGGTCACTATTTTAAGCAATAACGAAAAGTCGAGTTAACCCTTTCCTGTTCAAACCCAGGATTTTGCATTGCTATGATTTTATACTTGAGAAAACATTGTAGAAAAAGGAGAAATTGCTTGTGACAAGCAATTTCCCCTTTTCCCACAATATTTTGTACTACATAGGATGGTTTTATTTCAAATTGCATCCTATATATCATGTCGATTTGCAATTTCTTTAAGTTTGGATCAGTCTATTTCTTTTTCTTTCTTTCTGTTTTTTAAGGACAAAAAAGGGTTAAAGTCATACTGAGTCCAACCGTATTTACGTGTACTCTGTTTTTCAGTTAAAGAACGCAGCAGCCAATGTTTTACGGGAGACCTGGCTTATCTACAGACACACAAAGCTCGTGAAAAGAGTCAATCCTAGTAAAGTTAGAACCCATCAACGAAAATTTCTACAAGCCATTCACTGGTAAGTTCCCCATAACCCGACGACAAAAGTTCAAACTGGTTCTTAATTAACTCTTTCCCGGTTGTTTTTTTTGTTTGTTTTTTAATTCTAGACTGGTCAAAATATAAGCGATTGCAGACAACAATAATATTGGGTGCAAATATGAAATGAAGCCATCCTATGTTGTAAAAAATATCGTGGGAAAAGAAGAAATTGCTTGGTACAAGCACTTTCTTCTTTTTCCACAGGTTTTTCTCTAGTATAAAATCACAGCGATCTAAAATCCCGGTTTTGTACAGGATAGGGTTAAAGAAGTTGAAGACGAATATTTCAAGTTGATAGAAATTCAAATTCACTGTCTTTCTGGGTAGAAATCAATGTGGAAAATGTAGAAAATGTTGTGTGTTTTTTTCTTTTTGGCGTTAAATAGCGGCATTGTGTGGTGATGAGTTAAAAAACACGGGCACAAACAAGTATTTAGCAAGCCATACATTTAAAAATCGGTGTACTGGAAGAGCAAGAACATACCAATGGAATTTTAGTATTGGTGATAAAAGATCTTTTGCCTGTTGCCGGGTCTTGACACCGATCGCAACAGTTCTTCAGTTATATCGCGACGATTTATTCACCTAACCTTGTTTTTTGTCATGTTTCACCCAAGTACGACAAATATTCGATCCAAGTCACCAGTTGTTCGTCCCACTAAGGCATAGGACTTGTGATTTGCCAAATTGTGAGAAACAAATGATGCAATACATCGATGACTTTTATCAAATGTCGAAAATCATGTTGGCCGAGTCAAAGTTCGAACTCATGACCTCAGGATTGCTAGCACCTATGACCCAGTTTACTACAAGGACATTACTTTGAAGCCGAAAACTATTATTTTCCTACGGTGACAAAAACCCTAGATGTTCACATTTTTGATAATAGTTACAATTAAGCATAGAAATCTAGATTAGAAAAACAGAAATCTTAGATAAAAAAATACGCTCAGAGCTGTTTGATGGAATCCTACAAAGGGAAACCGAGAAAAAAGGCCGTTGATATTATCTGATGGAAAGCCATTAGCGAAACGAACAAAAGATCTTACAAATCCTGATAGAATTGAAATCATTACTAACTTTTGTAGCGAGAGATTTCATTCGAGACCGGCTCTAAATTAAAAACAGGAGTATAATGACCATAAAAACATATTCCCATGGTTACAGGTCCAATTAATCCTTTTTTCTAGGGAAAGTTCTAGTATTCAGTTTCTTTTTGTTTGTTTTGTTATTAGCTAGCAAAGCGTCAGCTTTGATAGCTTAAGTTAACAGACAAAATTTTGAGGTCTTCTCAAAGTTCAACGAGTGCCAACTGTCACTGGAGGCTTAACCACCAAATCCAAGGAATGCCTACGCCATAAGAAATAGTTCTTTTATATTTCAGGAATATTGCAAACACTATTCAAAACTGTCAAAAGCATGCTATTTAACCCATTCCCACCCAATTCCACTTTTTAAGCATCTCAAGAAAAAAAAGCTTTGGAAAACATTATAGACCGATTTCTTCAATGTCCTCAAAGCTTTCTACCTAACAAGGGAAGGGTTTTCTAAATTCAACCATGCTTTGCTAGCTTACAGTACTTTCAGTTCTTTGATTAGTAAAGGAAAGAAGAAAAATGAAATTGCGACATCAAAGATTCACATCAATGATTACCTAATTTTCTAAAAGAAATATCAAGGAAAAGGAAAAATGGTTTGTCATCTCAACACAATCACGCTTTTTTACGCCCCTCATGACACATGCTTGAGAAAACATTGTGGAAAAATGAAGAAATTGCTTGTGACAAGCAATTTCTTCATTATTCACAATGTTTTCTACTGTTTAAAATGAAGAAATTGCTTGTCACAAGCAATTTCATCTTAGCTTGTGACAAGCAATTTTATCTTTGCTTGTGACAAGCAATTTCTTCATTATCTGCACTGTTTTCTAACTAAAAGACAGTAATTTTTACATTTGCATCAACTAGAAATTGTCGTCGGCAACTTCTTAGAATTTAGACCGTACTAAGATTTTATTCTTTGGTAATAGGTTGACTGATCGGTACAATATGTTAGACCACCGTTTAACATATACGAAATTTGAACATCTTTTTTCTTCAATTCACAAATTTTTTTAGCAGACGGTTTTGATGGTTTTGAAATTCAACAACCATTGACTTTAATTTCATGTATTTCATCATTTATGCATTTCCTTTTCCTTTTCATTGCTCTAATACTTGCCCTGTTTTTCTTTTTCAGCTTGCGGCGAATCAAAATGGAACAAAGAAAATTGATGGAGAACCAGAGTTCACTTATTGATTTAGCTAAGGTACGTAGCCTCAGTGGGACGATTAATGTAGTCTGGTTCCCTATTTATCTTTTATTTCAATTTAACAAGGCTAAAATGTTCGTCTAGTCTACTTCTTGATACTATTAGAAATACAGAGAATTATAATGTAACATTCGGTGCGGGAGACAAATAAAACTGTTGATTTTTTTAATGCTATCCGGTAGTTAATCGATAATTTCTCGATAAATTAAAAAAAAGTAAAATTATCAAGATGGTTAACTCGCTGCTTTGGTAGATTTGGCCCTGCCTTCCGTGATAACTCAACGTTGTCTACGCGGGGCCAAAGACGCTGGTGACGTCATCGTGTTGCGATATAATTCACGCGAGATTTGACACACTTTTAGAAATTTACCAATATTTTGTCTATTTTTGCATTAAAAATAGATTATTTATTTGTTAGTCGAGTAATATCGGTTTATCTGTCATTAGGTGAACAACCAAAGCAAATTTTCTCTCGTGGCTCGGCCACTCGTGAAAATATAGCTTTTTTTTTGTTCACCCAATAAAAGATAAGTCGATCTTACATTGAAACAATTATCCTCTCTATAATTCATGGTTGATATGACACTGACTGTAGCTATGCCAATGAATTGAAGTATGGCAATGCGTTCACTTTTGGTCAAATGACCTTATTTTACAAAAGACGTATTTTTCGCGTCGATAAATTTCAAGAATTTTATTGAGTGTGGCCAGCCATTGGTCACTGAACTAAGATAAAAGCACCAAAAACAAATATTGCGTTCCAATTCCTAATATTTCTCGACTATTTCTGGTGAATCCGTTTTCATTTAACCAATCCAACTTGATGTTAATTTGTCATATAACAGAGTGACAAGCCATTTCCATTTAAAAAATTCATTTGCACTCGAATGTGTCTTTCCAGGATACGGATCATTGATTTTTTTATTTTATGGGATGTAAAGCACAACTTTCAACAGTATTTACTTATATTTGGCGGCTGGTGCACTTAGCCACCATATGGTTTTCTGTCAGTTTTCTCACCTGATCAACCCAGCTGAGTTTCCGAGCCACCAGCTGCTCGCCTAACTTAGGTGATTTACTAACCAGCCGATTAGGGACAAATGATGCATGTTAGGAAGGTTTTAATCATCTGTGGGAAAGAGTGTTAGCCGACCGGATTTCGAAATCAAGACCCCTTGGTTGGAAGCACAGAGCGCCACCGACAGGGCTAATCGGGATTTTCGACACTGCAAAAATTACAACCAGCGTTATCGTTTTCGTGGCATTTTGTTTTGTAGAATTACTTTTTTACCAATTCATCTGAAAAAACGAGGTCATATTCTAAAATAACTTATTAGATTATTATTTTCTTTATTTCATTTCTCTTCAAATTTGATTTTTTTCTTTTGACGTAATAATTATGATTTGATATTGTCGATAACACGAATCTTTCTGATGGAGAGAAAGTGATACTGAGACTTAAAAAAAAATCGATATTTCGTGACTTCCGCTTAGAGATGCCCTGTTAATAATCCGCCATGTTAGCCTATGTCCACACAGTGACGCTTTTTGACGCCCCCCCCCCCCCCGAGAAAAACAATTTGGAAAATATTTTCTACTATTGTTACAAGCAATTTCTTCATTTTACACAATGTTTTCTATCTAGAAAGTTAAAAAAAATATAATTTCATAAGTTTTAAATTGTCATCTGCAAATCCTTATTCTTATTGGATTTCCGGAATCTAGAAAGGTCATTCTACCTTACTAAATGTTTTTGTTTTTCTCGAAATATTATAATTAAGTGATATTATCGGATGACAACAAAAATGTCGTAAATACAGCTGTATTTTTGACATTTTGGTTGCAAACCAACGATATGCATGGTAGGTTTCAGAAATATATTTTTTTTCCGGTGAGTCCGGATAATCTTCTTGTCTCGCGTCGAACACCATATGTATAGAAAATTGGAACACCTCATATTAAAAAGAAAAAGGGTCATGAGATCGGTACCCGACTTTGGTAAAAAATTCTAGCATTATTATTTTTTTCTTGATCGTTTGGATGACGGATCGCGGCTGCAATTTAAAAAAAATCGATAAACCAAACAAATTATACATTTAGACCGGAAGGGAACTTTGAACTTTAACATTTATGTAAAGCTTTTTTTTATTGATTTGGCGACTTTAAGGTCGTAACTACAGCTTATTGAGACTGTAGTTACGACCTTTAAGTTGCCAACCAACTATTTCATATTTTCAGATAAAGTTACATGCCACAAACTTTGCAAAATGACGCCGTTTAATATCGAAACTGAACTTTTTGACGGAACTCAGTGGGCGTGGCAAGCGATCCGTCAGTTTAGGTTAAATTGAAATCTATTTATGTATATAGCATTATGACACAGTGTATTATATGTGATCTTTCAACCCATCAAGAACCACAGGATAAGTGCGATTTGTATCACCCCCTGGTCAGATTGCGTGAACTCTGCAGGCTAATCACAGTCCAAATGTTCTCGTCTTTTGGCAGACTTTCTGAATCTTGAGTGGTCATTCTACCTTACGATAATCACTTTGATTTCTTCCTACCTAACGTGACCGACCTTTGTATTTCTTTCAACGGTGATTTGACGAGCAAAAAGGGGTCAAGTTTGTAATCCATAATACAAAACTTTGAAAAAGTGATTGCGTCCTACAGAAGTCAACTATAAATTGCACTTCGCAATGATGAATTTAGTACCGAAGCATGACCATTGCAGATTCAGACATTCTGATAAAAGCGAAAAGTTTCGAACCCGATCAGCCAGCGCTTTCAGGGCCGACTTAACAGGTTCGGCACTTTTGCACCCTCCAAACGGTCTCTTTTTGCTTAATGAGTCACAATATTTCCAGATGGTACATTTTATCCAAACATTGATTACATATGAAAAATGTATGTTGCACATATCTATGTGTGAACCTTTGTCCTTTCCTTCGTGGTGTTGTACAATATTGTATAGTTCATTTCTTTTTTTAAGATGTTGTTAAACATATTGTTTAATCACTTTTATCCTTTTCTTTCCCCACTTAATACGTTAACACTTAAACTCTTAAGTTCAAATTAGTTGGACGAAAGGGTTTAAACCAGGGGCAATTTTCGTTTAACAAAAGTATAATCATACGGTCTGTTATTTCAACCAAAACTATTTTTCAATATTTGTGTTTTTTTGTAATTTTGAAATGAAATTATAGGATGAGAGCAAAAATTTGTCTCAATTTTGTTATCATAATGAAATAGGTGCACTAGAAAATTGCTATTTTTCAAGAACGTGAATAGGTAGGTAGCTTTCTAAAACAACAGAAACGACTCTTTAATTGTTTATTGTAACTAATTTTGTTAAATTGACGGATCGCCGATGTTAGTCAAAAAAGTCTATTGACCAATCAGATCATTCATTCATACAAGAAGTGAACTTTGGACTCAAATCTAAATATTTAAATCACTTACGTTGGTTTGGCGACTTACACATCGTAACTACAGCTAATTCAAGCTATTGTTACGAAGTTTAGGTCACCAATCAGCCATTTTATTGTCACTGACTATATAATTTATGCAAATTAACACCATTTAACCCTTGTCATGCTGTATAAATTACCTAGCTGAACTGCTGTCAAATCAAAGCACTGAAAGCACTGATAGAACTTGTTAATCAAAAATAAATATTTCTTTTAGAAATCGATTTCATTAACAACTCTGGTAGGAAAAGTACAAGCAGGAAGTGTAGACTAAGATCAGTCTGCACATAAGTGCAGTCTGATCTTAGTCTACACCTCCTGCCAAAACCGGAATATTCCGGGTTCAGCACGACAAGGGTTAATATCGAACTTCCTGTCGGATGTCAGTGGGCGTGGCAAGCGATCCGTTAGTTGAAACTTGATGTACAAAATAATCTTGTAGCCTTCGGTTCACAGAAAGATTAGAGGCAAAGGAAAGGATATTGGTGAATATTTTAACGTACATTTTTTCCAAATAGTTTTAATTCATTATCTTAGTATATTAATTGTAATTTGTATGAAAATGTTAAAACATAAAAAGAAAAAAAATCATCCGTTCGTAGAAGTCAATTAATTATAAGTAGTTTTTCAAAAGGAATAAACGGTGTTTGATCGTTCTTACAGACAGAAACATCATCTTTTTTCTCTCCTTTTTTAAGAATAATTAAACGGTTTCAGTTGTCAGGTTCGCAGGTGGTTTAATTTGATTTGATTGCTTTCATCGGAGACTTGAATTATTCCTTATAAAAAACATTATGTCATCGCTCTACCAAAATAAAGTAACTCTATCCTGAAATAAGCTGGAGTTAGGACATTTTGGGGAAGCCATATGACATTTTCTATTATCACTTTTGATTGTTGGTTCCCAAAACGTTCACCATTCATCCAATCCTTTGCTTGTAGAATCTCGAAGTGAACGGACTGTACACGGGCAACAGTGTCTATATCTCAAAACCGCTCTGTGATTATCAGCAGGTTTGAACTATGGTGCACTAACTGGGTCAAAAGTCCACTATAACACTATATTTCGTGCTCGTTATAAATAACTCGTGCCCGCGTAAGTAATACAGGTGCATCCACAAAATCCAAGTGTACGCGTATGCGTGTAAATTGTGCGCGTGAGAATGATTTAAAAGTGCGCGCATAAAGTGAAGAAGCAAACTTTATTTGCTTGCGTGCTCTAAGGTTGTGCATTGACGCGTTAAATTACGCGTCCACGCACACCCTTATAGCGAGCACTTTAAATTTTGCAGTTGTACTATTATTGTTTACGCGCGAAGGCACTCTTTTATGCGTACCCGACTTCAAGTGGACTCTTGACCTAAACGGTTCACCATATGAACAGTTGAGTCGAATAAATTACTAACGTGTTTTTGCTTTGCGCATAACCAACAGTTTCCTTCATTTTAGAATGAAAAATATTACTTGTGATCCATTCAACACCTGTGTCAGATGTCAGTCATGAATAAAGCAAAAATAAAAAACAACAATAAACAAGAAAATTCTACAACATTTGCTGGAAAATCTGGCTTGTATTTGCTCGTATGAATATTTGCAGGCTGTTTTTATAGATGAAAGACACACGTATGGTTGGGAGCATAAACAAAACTGAATCGTTCTGTCCTCTGGTTAACCCATTCCCACACAATGACGCCAAACAAGAAAATTAATTAGGAAAACATTGTGAAAAATAAAGAAATATCCTGAACAAAGCATTTTCTTCATTTCACACAATGTTTTGTGCCCAGAAAATTGAAAAAAAAAATCTATAAGTTCATAAACTTTAAAATGTCGTCTGCAGCTTCGTTCAAATCGGACCAGTGTAAAATTTGGCTCTCTGGTAATGGGTTGACAGAAGAAAATATTTTGATACTAACACAGAAGCGATTAGTTGAGTGAAAGTGTATGAAGGAAATTGCAGTGATTGGCTTTTTTAAAACTATTTTGAAAAGCTGAGTTTTTAAAGGTAGTGTGCAGTGTAAAAGTAATGGGTGATTATTTCATCTTTGTAGAACGCATGCATGCTTTTGTTTGTCCATCAGATATCTTTCATTCATATGCGTAAGATTCGATGATACATAGAAAAACCCGAACGAAAAGAATGCAGAAATATAAGCGAAATAGTAGTTTAATTTATCAATGTATAGACTTGGATTCGTATTCAATTGTATTCTGAAGGGTTTAACCAGTTACAAAAAATATAACAATTTAGACTAGTCTTAATTGAAAGATATTGTAGACGGCATGTTCAAAATGATATGAGCTCATGCTTGACATTTCCAACAATTACACATGTGCGCAAAGTGTACACTCGGATCAGCCTGTGCATCCGCACAGTCTGATCAGAGTCTTCACTCTGCGCTCTATAGATAGATACTGACCCAAAGCTTCTTCAAACAATAAGCGAATATTCTTATTGCCCCGAATGGCTTTCCAGGGTGCTCAATGTGTGCGAGTCACGCACATGTTAAATTGTTGGAAATGTCACGCATAGGCTCATATAATTTTGAAAACTTTTCTCCTTTTGTGTAGAAAACATGTTGGAAATGAAGGCATTGTATGCTATAAGCAGTTGTTTCAAATTCCAGTTTGTTTTCCAAAGGTTTTCGATTGTGAGGCGTCAAAATTGCTGATTATGTTGGAATGGGGTTAAAACTCTGGGAACAAATGCGAGGCGACAAATCAACTGCGAAATATAACCTGTGGTTGCATATTATTTGTAGTGAACATTCTTGCATGAATCATTACGTGTAACACATAGCGTTGAAGGCATGTTGGAAACTCGTAGACGCATAGCAGGCAAACCAATAAATAACAAGTATCTTATGATGTACATTTATCATACGAATAACGATATTTCAGTTTCATTGGATTAGATGAATTGTCAGCTACAAAGTCATAAATTGCCTAATAGAAAATATTCAAGGCAGAAAAAGCATGAAATATTTGTGAAAAAAATTAAGCCCCAGCGTTAATGGAGATTGTCACAATAATAATAAGGTCACAGGTGAACATGAAACTGCCAACTGTTGAATTTTAGACAATGGCCAATTCTCAAAGTTGCTTACTGTGCTTTTAAAAATCGTATTTAGCGATCTTAATGAACTGCCAGAAGATGTTTGTCTGATTGGTTCCAATTGGCCTCAGTCGGTTTCTCACGTTAGAGGATTCAGTGACGACATCAGGGTATATGTGGCAATTAGGCTACAACCTGACAGACGTGAGACTTGACGTCTAACTCAATGAGACCTGGGGTACAGTTCCAATCCTTTATGCATCGATAGGGAGATTTAAATCGTACGGTTGCATGTCTATATCAGATCGGATGATGGAGAGCGACAAGATTCACCAGGGATAAATGAAGCTTCTTGAACGTGTAAATATCGCAATGCAGCAAATAAAAATAACCATCGTTCTGCTACTTCAAAATACTCCCGGATGGCACCATGGTGATATAAGGAATTTGCTCATGACAGTTACAATTATGAACAATTATAACTTTAAGTCGTATCCCAGCTGATATATGCAGGTCTATAAACTGCCGACTAACACCTACCGATTGCGCCTGCTATCGATTAAATTGACCAATCGCAGCCGCCAATCCAACGAAATCATTCATTCAGAGCAGAAATTAGTCTTGAGCTCCAATATTGGCTGCCATTTTTGTTAATCTTTTTTGTTTGTTTGGCGACTTAAACGTCGTAACTACAGCTTATTCAAGCTGTAGTTACGAAGTTTAGGTTGCCAACAAACTATACTACTTCTTAGTTACATGCTACTGGCCATAAATATTGCAAAATAACGGCGTTTAAATTCGAAGCAGGACTTCCTGTTGCAGTCAGTGGGCATGGCCAAAGAAGTAAGTTGGCGGGGCCAGCGACTGGTCAATTAAAGTGGCAGGTGGCATTTAATGATCCGTGACCGTAGTGTAAGAACGTTCAATAAAAAACAGGTTTCAAACTGTTTCGATAAGGAGCGCTACACTAAATCTTTCAGCTGCATAGCCTTTATTTGAAGATCTTAACGCAAGTGGTAATCAAGAGAAAATATTTCCATGGAAACCAACATAGATTCAGATGCAGAAACCTATTTCAGCTGTCCATTTCTTTACTCCATACATATATTCTTTATATTGTTGAATATTCTTACCAACTATATATAGCAACATGTAGGGCTTACAGCAGAAACATAGTATGATCCTATACAATGTATAGACCCATACCGTTTTTTGCTCCAACCCCTCGATATGGTATTCCTTTTACCGAGGTAAAATCCCACAAGCCTAATTCATTATAACTATAATATTTAGAACTCTAATAGAGTAGCTTTCTAAATTTTAAACCTAATTAAAGAGATTACAACGCTTAGGAAAACATTATAAAAACAATAATGATATTTTCAACTGAATAGCTAACCTGTATTTTCAGACTCAGACCCACATTGAAAATATGGTTAGCGAGATGTCTGGTAATGCACACAACTTGGAAAAGCGAGTCAACAAGATAGAAGAGAAACTACAATCCATGCAGGTATTCTTCAGAAAAAACTATTTGTCTTTCTCTGTGTCTCCGTCTGTGTCTCCGTCTGTCTCTCTGTCTGTCTCTCTATCTGTCTCTCTCTCTCTCTCTCTTTCTCTCTCTGTCTCTGTCTCTCTCTCTGTCTCTCTGTCTGTCTCTCTATCTGTCTCTCTCTCTCTCTCTCTTTCTCTCTCTGTCTCTGTCTCTCTCTCTGTCTCTCTCTCTGTCTCTCTCTCTCTCTCTCTCTCTCTCTCTCTCTCTCTCCATCTCTCCCTCTCTCTGGTTATTTTGTGTCCGTCCGAGCTTCCGTCCATCAGTGAGCATTTACTTCAAAAATCTATAGCCAAATGCATGAATTTCAACCAAATTTCGCTGACCCTTTAAACGTATTCTTGGGGAAAAAACCTAAAAAGTAACATTAATGTAGTTTTAATAATGTTGCTTTAGAAAATTGGGCCCATTTCTGAGATGAGAATAATTGTTGCATAAAGAAAGTTGCCTTCCTTAAGCTTAATTCGTTTTTTTTTTCTAAAATGAGTTGCTTTCAGTGTTAAAGAAAAGTAAGAGGAGGGATTCAGGCGCCTATAGATGATTTTTTTTTAAATTTAAGAATAAACTCTCTTTCTGAACGACAAAAAATAACAAGAAGTGAATATCCTAAAAACTGAAAAAGATGCAACAGTTTTGTAAATTATTATTACCAGACAAAAAAACTTTACTTTGGTCCAAATTGAAAGAAGTTACAGACGACAATATTTAGCTAACCCATTACCACACAAGAAAATTTTCAACGGGTCCAAATTGAAAGAAGTTGAAGACGACAATTCCAAGTTGATGAAATTTTAAAGACCATTTTTTCAGGACAGAAAACATTGTGGATAATGGAGAAATTGCTTGTGACAAGCAATTTCTTCATTATCCAGAATATTTTCCAATTCTATTTTCTTATGGGGGTGTAAAAAGGAGGGATTGTGTTGGAATGGGTTAATGTAATTTTTCAAGTGTGTATTCTGAACCATTCATCCTTTTCCTTGAAGGGCGTAGCAATAATCAGGCATTTGTGACGTCATCAGACCATTTGAATTTTCCAACGTCATGAATTATCGTCATTTGCGTAGTTCACGAATAGAAATTCGATTTTGTGAGACACAAATTTTCGAATTCATACCTATGAACATGTTCATAATTGACCAACCGCGCCTTTCATAAATAATCAGTCGACTAATGAAATTATTCACTTTGACTGTAAGTTAACTTTGAACTCCAACATTGGCAACAATTTATGTGAAACACTTTTGTTGGTTATGTGACTTAAACTTCGTAACTACTGCTTATTGTTTAGGTCGCTAACGATTTGTTACATGTTATTGCCCATTAATTTAGCAAAAAACGCCCATTGAATTCGAAGTGGAACTTCCTGTTGGAGTCAATGCGTGGGACCAACGGAATAATTGGACGGGGCCATCGATTGGTCAATCTACTGTCCTATTCGATAAAATACTAAATATAACCTCTAAGATAGTAAAATTACTTTTTTTCTTTAAAAAAATATGCTGGTGGAACCTTTGTAGTTCTTTTATTTTAATAAACAACATGCCTTACATAAACGTGTGCCTCCCAAAGTAATTTTAGGTCGTTCGTTTGATCTATGTTTACAGTGTCTATGGATCACATAGGGACAAAATTTCTCACAAAAGGAATCCGAAAGTCTTCGTTAAAATCGTTTTCAGACGGTCCGAGTGGGTCACAAACCGGCTATGGAAAGCTTTGTCGGACAGAAAAACGAGAACAAACTTCGAAATTATTTCATTTTATTAACATGAAATAATTTTGTAAATTCATTTTCGTTTCTGTTGGACAAAGCTTTTCAAAGCGGACGTGTGGCCTTTTCTGAAATTATTGTTGGAGGGGTCTTTAAACATTTTTAAAAAAGATTGCAGGATTCATTTTCGTACCTTTAAGAGCACAACAACTTTTAATGCCGCTTTAAACTATCTTTTATCTGTTTGCGACTAACTTGACTTAATCATGTTCTTCCTGGTATCTCTATTACTTTGCTGGACCCTATACGAGGGTTGTCCAGGAAAATTCGTTGGCAGTCTTTATTTTTTTAGTTAATTGTCCAACTCTTGTTTCATTTTAACTGGCGCACTACCTTGATTATCACTGACTTCGTAAAAAAGAAAAATGATGTAAGATACATAATGAAACGCAAAGGACCGTTCCTTTAGCAATCCTAGTAGGGGTTCCCGGAGCATGTTGAAGTTTTCTACTTTAACCGATAACTTACGATTTCTTCAATGATATTTTTCACGATTAGATTGTGATAAAATATCCGTAAATGTATTGATTATCATTGATTATTCTTTATTTCAAATTTTGAACATCGGCCCCAAAACTATTTTAGAGATGAAGAGAATATTTGTGTTTTCATGGAGGTATGAACTGAAAAACCTAATCACATTTATGTATTAATACGCAAAGCGGATTCATACATAATTGTGATTAGGGTTTTCGGTTCAAACCTCCATGAAAACAAAAATATTCTCTTCATTTATTATGATTTAATAGCATCGAGCGAAAAAAAAAAAATACATTTTTTTTTATACTTTTTGTTTCGGACTATTGCTGTATGCTCAAAACTTTGTCCATGAAGTTATGATTCTTTTTGGACCAATTAGAACGTCCGTTTTAGATAGACGAAACTAAAATTAAATTATTTGTGAGTGGAAGAATATAGTCTTGACAATCCCTTATATATGACTTTAGTTCACTGGAAGGTGTCTACGAATTTGATGACCCTTGAAATATTTTATTTTTGAGGTAGAAAACATTGTGTATACTGAAGAAATTGCTTATAACAAGCAAAATATTCGTTTCCACATTTTTCTCTAATTTTTGTTTGTTTGTTTGTTTTTTGAAAGGGGGGCATAACAAAGCGGAATTGTGTAAGAAGGGGGGGGGGTACTTTGATATACATGTATGTACCAACACTTCTATCAAAATAATCATTCATTGAATCCGTCGGTTGGCAACATAACTATCGTAAATATAGCTTTATTTACGACATTTTGGTCTCTAACAGACGTTGTATCGTTATTCCAGAATCAGATGGACTTGTTACCTAATTTAATTGTGGAAAAGCTGACAGCTCGCCGACCGGATCACCTCCAAGACCGAGCACCGGACCCACGACCTATACCTGAATTCCGCGCATACAGTCGACTTTCTCCACCTCGTCGCCGTCGACTGTTTACCTCTCAAGTGTCCGCCCCTGCCCAGCCGATCCTCTCACCTCATAAAAACTCGAACGCGCCACCACAGCATTCGAGCAGTATGTCCCAGCTCACACGGCAGTCCACGCTGCCAGAGACGTCCCTTGAATATGCTCAAACTGGAATTGACACTAAATGATTGTTGACATGTATCATCATTTGTTAAGTTGTAACCACTCACTTAAAAATCATTTTCCCTTAAACACGGTCAAAAAAGATTTTTGGACAAGATATACTATTCGATGTAACCAAACCAGGAGTGATATCAAAATTGACCCCGTTAGGTTAAAAGGGAACACGAGGTTTAACCCTTTCCTTTACAATCCCTGGTTTTTACGTCCCTGTGTTTTTATACTGAAGAAAATATTGTAGAAAAAGAAAAAAATGCTTGTAACAAGCAATTTCTTTTTTTATCCACAATTTTTTCTACCCTACAGAATGATCAATTTTCAAATAAAATTGACTTTGAATTGTGGTCTGCAACACCTTGGATTTGGACAGGTCTAAAATTTTGAAAAAACAGGAAAGTGTTAATCGTCGTGTCAGAAAAAGACTCGATCTAGAATACGAGAAGGCCAATAAGAAAAAAAAATATTAAAAAAAAAGGTAAGCGAGGTAGATTTTTTTTAGATTTAAAAAAAATATGTCAAGGGCGAAAATTCTCGACCCTGGTCAGTCTGTGCAGGTTGCGCAGACTGACCCGGATCGGGAATATTCGCCCTTTCTTGAAACTCTTTGTTCTACGGGTCACTGTAGAAATTGATCAGGGTTGTTTCTTTGTGTCCCCGGGTTAGATTCCCGGCCCCGGCGAATATCCTTTCCGATATTAGTCTCCTACCAATAAGTGGATAATCGTAAAGCTATATGGGATGAGTAGATGGAGGCTCAGAAAAGAAATAGTGGTAGTTCGGGTGTGAGAAATACCAGGAATCCACGGTTAGATGCTCCAGTCGCCGAGATTTGACTAAAATACTGTTAACAGTGGCGTAAGGCCCCAATCAATCAATAAATAAATCAGTAAATAGTTTTCTTTGCGTGAAATTTGCGGGGAAATGAATAGATGCTTTCTCTGTACGATGGTTCCTGAACTTACTTGCACGTTACAATTAGGGAACTACATAGGGAATATTACAACAGTGTCTTTTTCTATGCGTTATTATCGTGTTCGAGAATCGTGTGTAGGTATTTTTTATTGGATGAGACCGAAGGTCGAATCAAATAAAAAATACCTACACACGATTCGAGAACACGATGATAACAAATAGAAAAACACACTTTTGTAATATTCCTTTTATTATATACCTTTTAGGAGATGACGTTAAGAAAATTCTCTTAAACGATTAAGAAATAACCAACTTTCCGGAAAAAAACTCGAACTTCAATACACAAAAAGGAGCCCGTGTTAAACGGTACTCGACGAATACGGATTTTGGTACACGCCGAATATTGATTTTTTTTCTGTCGAGTTGTATTAGATAGCATGATTTTAATTAATATCATATATAGGTATATAATAAAATATTATTATCGGCGGGTTCAAAACTGTATCATGTAAGTTCGAGGTTTTTGAAGCCCATTTAAGGTGTGATGAATGGGAATGAGAACAAGTACTGCACCCACCTATCGAATTGTCGAAATAGTTCGCCAGGTTTATATAAAAAATCTGTTAGGATTAATGATGGGGTAAGGAATGCTCTCAGACATAAGGTTAACTCCTTGTATAAGGATCTCAAGGGACTGAAGAGAATTTATAGTTGTAAAGGCTTCCTATTTTTTTTACCAAAGTCCCCGGCGATACAATGAGACAAATCTCTTTATAAACTATATACTGAATTAACTGTTGTAGTTAAAAGCGGGGTTTGCTTTGAATTACGTACGTTGTGTTTGACTTCATTGTCTATCAAGTAAATCTTCAAGCAAACTTATCTAGGACAGTGGTCAATTTTTTGTTTGTCTTTGATTAGCCCCTTGCCAAACACACCCTTCTTTGCAAGGTTTGAATGGTATTTAACGGGAATGTGTTCCACCTTTAGATACAAAAACATGTTATTACAAACAGATTGTTCTGAAAAATGAATAAACCGACAATTCTATGAATAACTTAAAAAAGCCTTATAAGATCGTGCACATGTTCTTGGCAATAACAAGGGCGATAGAGAGAGAGGGGGAGGGGGTAAGGGAAACAGGGGAGTAGAAATACAAAGATATTAAGAGGAACAGATAAAGAGGGGGAGGGGAAGGGGGGTTAGAGAGGTGGCTGGTAGGATCGGTTAACGATATTGATTATGCTGTGTTAATTATCAATTGACTTTGTTTATTTAGAAAGTGTAAGATTTTCATGAATTCCGTTTTTTTTTTTTTTTTGTCCGGCGGCATGAAGAATGGATCTAAAGTAATCTTTATTTTACTAGCTGACGGCACATTAATCGATCCGATTAATCCTTAACTGATTTCAAACGGGATTCGAGCTTAGGATGTTCCCCTGCAAAATAAGACGACATACGAACTCGAAGCGGGAATATATCGTCAATGCGCAAGCCATATATCGTAACTAACTAAAGCTTTAAAGAAATGTAGTTACGACGTTTTGCTCGCGCACCGACGACATTAATATTGAAGTATATGATTGGCCGTGGAATCCATGTAAAATGTATCAGTTTACATGAAAGGTTTTTTGTAAATTTGTTATTACTCGAAAAAAATGATTTTCAACATTCAAAATGATAACTATTAATTAGTTTTGTACAGACATGTTATTTAACAATGTGATGCTTCTGTTTATGCGACACTGGACTTGTTAAAGTTGTACATTATATTAAGCCAAAATATAAATCAGGCTTGTCAGTATTTTATATACATTTATCATCAACTGCTCATTGTAAATATCTTGACTATGTATGAATTGTTTCGAGTGTAATCATACCAATGTGCTTTATTTGAGGTCGCATATATATCTTATGATTCCATCTTAGTAGTATCTAACAAAATAAAGGTATTTTTTGGTTGGCTGAAATTTGATTCATAATCCTATGAAAACAGTTTTAACTAGTTTGGCTGCGTGTACATAAATCTGTTTCGTGTAAAAATAATTTGATTGTTAGTTCTGATTGGCGGTAAAAAAATCATACCTCAATGAACAAATTTCTGAGCTCGCAGCTATTTTGTATGCTTGCGCACAAAATAGTTCCATAGAAATATAATAAAAAATGCGTTTTCTCCGCTCATTAAATTATAAAATAAAATGAAGAGAATAGTTTTTACTTCCATTGAGATTTGAAACGAAACAATTAATCACACTTACGTATGAATGCGCAGAATTCGTGCTAGCATTTGACATAAGGGTGAATTGACTTCTCGACTATTAAATTTTAGGGGTCAAAGCTGTATTTGAAGGGGAGAAACAACAAAAAGAGCAAAATATGATTATAGATTTTAAGGCTCACGTCGCACAGATCTTTCTTTCGAAAAATAATATGCATAGATCCTTGAAATATTAAGGGTTCAATTTGACCCCCTTGGGAGAAATTTCAAAGGGCCAAAATAGGATATTTTCAGATTTTTGAGGGTCAAAACCTCGGTTTAAGAGTCAAACATCAGCCCTGAATCCGCTTTGCGTATTCATACGATGTGATTAGTTTTTTCTTTTCATACCTTCATGAAAACAAAAATAATATTCTATTCATCTCTTGAAGATCTCAAATTGGTTATAAATCTTTCCTTGTTTGACATCTTTCTTTTACTAGATTTCATGGAGGGAGAAATATGTGCTGTTTTCATTGAGTTCTGAAATTAACAACCTTATCTCATTGTATAAAGCTGCGAAAATCATGCACCTGTGTTATTACAAGCTGGGTTTTATTTTCATACTTCATGGGTAACGGAAAAATATCTTAACGTCTTAAATTACATAATTTAAGCGTAAGTCTCTTTCACGTTCTATTGTATTTTGATCAAAAGTATTGTAGAGAAAGCAGAACTCGATTTGAATATATACCATATATGGCTCGTTAGGCAAAATTGGACCGCAGAGTGCATGAAAAAGCTTGAAAAAAGAGAGAGGTCAACCAGAGTACCCAATTCGAAAAATGATTTCATAGTATGGTAGAATGGTCATTATAGATGCAGAAATTCTTCAAAGAGAGTAACATTACGACCCTGTTCAGCCTGCACGGTCCATGCAGGCAGACCAGTGTCGATACTTTTCGCATTTCCCAGGGGGTCCTTTTTTCCTGACGGGTCAAATTTAAAATTTATATTGCTAGCTGCGGCCATGAGCTGTAGTTGGCGGGACGTAATCTCAATTATGAGGTCCAGGGTTCGATCCCCGGTTTTGGCAAATATCCTTTCCGACACTTGTCTTCCATCAAAGGATGGATAACCGTGATCCTAAGTGGGATGGGCAACTAGGGCCTCGGAAAGGATGTAGTGGTAGTACTGGTGTGAGAAATATCAAGGAAAACATGTTTAGGTCCTCCAGCTTACATGACTGTGATACTGTTAAAAGTGGCATTAATCCCCATCCAATAAAAATGCTCTTTAAATTAAATTCAGTTTGTTTTTATCTTCTTTCAATTGATTTTTAAATACTTTGAAACAGATAAACTATAAGATATATATGTTAAACCTTCACAATTTTTGTATAAAAGAGTTTGCTATGTGAGAAAGCATGTAAATGTAGATCTTAACAAGATCCTTATTTTGATGTCAAAAAATCGCATTCCTCGCATCATTCCCTGTTATATGTATATATGGTTTGATTTTAGTTTCATCTATCAAGATCTAAGCGTTTTGATTGGCTGAATTTATTTTTCATACTTCCATGAACAAGATTTCTAGCACGCAACTATTTTGCATATTTGCGTACAAAACCGATCCATAAAATTCTACTCAAAACTAGTAAAACTACTTTGTTTTGTATGAATGCATTGTATTATAAGAAACGAAGAGACTATTTTTGTTTTTATTGAGATACGAACCTAAAAACTTCATCACACTAATGAATAATTTAATTTTTAGTTTCGTCTATCAATAACGGGCGATCTGATTGGTCGAAAAAATATTCATAACTCCATGAACAAAATTTTGAGCATGCAGTGATTTTGTATGATTCCGGGCAAAATACCCCCATAAAAAGGTATCAAAATTTGTTAAGTTTTTTGCTTTTTTCCTCGATGATATTGAATTATAAGAAATGAAAGAATATTCTATTGTTTTCATGGAGGTATGAACCGGAAAACCTAATCACACTTATGCTTCGCGTATTCATACAGTGTTATTAGTTTTTTCGGTTCATACTTCCATGAAAACAAAAATATTCTCTTCATCTCTTACACGAATCCGCTTCGCGAACTCATACGGTATGGTCGAGTTTTATGTTCATACATGTACTTCAATGAAAACGTAAAAGATCTCTTCATTTCTTAAATGGTTTTGAAATTATGTACCGTTTTGTTCATAGTTCATTTTTTAGGAACTTACCTTTACAATTTTTCTTTTCTATATTTTAAGATTTGACCCGCGTTAACCAAGTTGACAACATGTTTGTAAAACTTGAAAAAAAATCTATAATTAAAAAGGATCAAGTAGGTGGCTAAAGCAGTTTTGTTATGGAACTGCGAAAGTTTGACATGCATTTGTCAAATTAGCTTCCGATTTTTAGCTAGAAAAGCGTCGGCTTTGATAGCTTAAGTTTACAAACAAAATTTTGAGGTCGGCTCAGAGTTCAATGATTGCAAACTGCCACTGGAGGCTTAATTACTAAATCCATTGAATGCCTACGCCATAAAAAGTAGCTCTTATATATTTCAGGAATATCCTGAACTCCTTCAAAAGCATGATATTCAACCAACTCAGTCCCGCTTTTTATGCATCTCAAGAAAAAAACAAACGAAGTTATCGTTTGGAACTCCTTTCAAATTGTATCTAAGATTTTGTCGTGTTGTAATGGGTTAACTGCTTGATCACTTTAACTTCGTATATTTATCATTATAATCTTCGACAAAAAAAGATTACTCAACAAAACCATGCTTTGCTAGCTTACAGTACTTTCAGTACTTTTTTTTTGTTTTTGTGTTGGGGCTGGGGGGTAGGTTGAATAATGATATTGACTAGAGATAAAGGCGGAAAATTATTCGGTAATACGGAACTTACAAGAAGTCATACCGATGTAACTTCAACACGCAGCATATTAATATGGCGATGATTTTGGTAAAAAAAGAGGCAAAGATAATGTATTAAAGGCAGTTTTTAAAATATCAAAACCATATAGGAATGTAGACAATATAGTTTCCTTGTTTACACCAATTTATCTATTTATTAATTTGAATCATGTATCTCTATTTTGTTCATGACTTTTGTGGTTTAGAAATTGAAGATGAATCATCTGCCCGTGTATCTTTATCTAACACATTACCGGACATCAAAATTTTAGACTGGTCCAGATTGTAAGGAGTTGCAGATGACAATTTGAAGTTTATGAAATTTAAGATTTTTTCAACTTTCTGTGTAGGAAACATTGTGAAAAATGAAGAAATTGCTTGTTTAAAGCAATTTCTTCATTTTCAACAATGTTTTCGATATTGGTTTTCTTAAGGGCGCCATAAAGCGTCACTGTGTGGGAATGGGTTAAATTGACATATGCAAGCGTCGTTTCAAAAAGGATTTTTCGAGAATAAACAAATGATAAATAGAAACAAAAATTGATTCAGGGCAGGCAAATCAATTTTTTTAAAGAAAATACCTTTACCCTTTCCATGCTGAATATAATTGTTATCTGAATTCGCATAAACATTAAAGGCCTGAAAGTACTAAGAGCAATATTCAAAAGTTGAATTTATTTTGAAAATTGGTTTTTATAAACAACTCTGGGTTATAGGAGTCAAACAGGAGGTGTAGACTAGGATCAGACTGCGTTTATATGCAGGCTGATCTTTGTCTTTACCTCCTGTCAAAACAGAAACATTCCGGGTTCAGCATGACAAGGGTGTAAGTTGCATGGCAGGTATACAAAAGAAATGTCCACCAAAATGGAAATGCATAAAATCTGCATAAAATTCAGGATTTGGTAAAGATATGACGAACTTTTTTTTTACCATTTATCAATTGATTTATTGTCACCTCTACAGATAATATGTAAAAATTAGGTTATAAAACCTTATTCAGATAGAAATCATTTATTTTGATATAAACACAAGGTGGGTAGGTCGTAAAATTTTACAAAATTCCTTTCAGATTGATCCTTTCGTTATGTGTATTATGTCACAATAATGAATATCGTCAGGAAAAACAATTCCAATACATTAATCTTGTCATGCTGAACCCGGAGTATACTGCTTTGGCAGACGGTAAAGAATGAGATTAAAATACATATATGTGCAGTCCGATCGTGGTCTACGTCTAGTCTAGGTCTACTCCACCTGTTTGACGTATGAAGCAATAGTCTTACATTACTGTTGATCCACAATTGGTGCCTTTAAGTGCTCTCATTTCTTTGATTTTAGTGCATTTTTAACCATTACTTTCATTAGCATGACAGGGGCTAATCGGATGGAAATTCATAATCTAGTTAGAGACAGTTAGAGACAGATTTCGTAAGCTTATCATAATACTAAATATATTCAACTTTTTTACTCATTTGGACTACTGATTGTTTTACTTAATCTAGTACATGGTACGTGGTACCTGGCATACAAATTCATACTAAATTAATTGCCGAAAAAGGATAACCAAATTTCATCTTTGAGCGAAATTGTCCTTGTTATTGTCGGCATAATAAATCCACAGGTCATGGTTTCGTTCATAGGTGCGAATTGTAAGGAAATGATTAAGTGATGGAAGATATTAATGGAAGTCTCAATGGAGTCTTGTTTAACCCATTACCGGACGACAATTGTTTAGCCTGGTCCGAATTCAAATGAGTTGTAGACGACAATTCATAGTTTTTGAAATCTTAGATTTTTACAACTTTCTGGGTAGAAAACATTGTGTACATGAAGAAATTGCTTGTTCAAGCAATTTCTTCATCTTACACAATGTTTTCCGAATTGTTTTTTCTAGAGGTGCGTCGAAAAGCGTCACCTTGTTGGAATGGGTTTAGTCCAACGGCTTTAATTTTTCAACTACTACAAAAACTGTCCCTTTAACCCATTCCCACACAGTCCCTCCTTTTTACGCCCGTCAAGATAAAAGCTTTGGAAAAGATTGTGAAAAATGAAGAAATTGCTTGTATCAAGCAATTTCTTCATTATCTACAATGTTTTCTATCCAAATAGATGAATCAATCCCCAATTTCATCAACAATGAAACTTTTGTCTGTAACTTCTGTCAATTTGGACCAGTCTAAAATTTTGTCATGTGGGGATGGGTTTAAACCCTAATTTCGTTGCATGATAGTTTGGAAGTCCTTATAGTAAAAATTAGAACAATTCTTTTTGAGAACTTACTGTCCGTGATAGATTTTGTATTTTCTGGAATTGTCATTCTACCTTACTATATGTTTATTCTAAAAACGTCCTTGGTTCCCTTGACGGTAGACTCATTGGTAAGTTGTCGCTGAAAGTAACACTTGTTTTCCTAAGATACTCTCTTTATTTTCCTGCTATTAAAATTCAGTTGAACATTTAGGTCCATTAAAGTGGCCGTAACAAGTATTATTCCTTGTTTTCATAAGATACTTGTGGAAAATTATGCTACGATAGAGATACGACATCTTGTGTTATCCTTGAGCTTCGGAAGAAATTTTGATATTTCACGAGACCGAATGCAACCTCGACATAATATTCCATTTATTATATACCTATTCTTTTTAAATATTTTCAATGAAATACTTAAAAAGGGTAGTATTTCTACGGGTATTTCCCTTCTCTTTTACGACTCTGATAGCGTTTATCTTATTATGATGTCTTCTAAAGAATGAAAATAACGTCATTGTAGACTGCCTTATATGGAACCGTATTAGACACCATCAGATACGGATTTTTTTTTCTGACTAGTCCGATTTTGTCATTGTGGAATGTACATACTTGACTAGGAACATTTACAGGTATATCGAGGGTTTAGAGTAAAGACATAGTATGGCTCTATACATTGTATAGAGCCATACTATGTTTATGCTCTAAGCCATCGATATACTAAATGTATATACCCCATACTGCACTCATTCGAATGTTGAAACAGCCGCTTGTGATTTCCAATACTTTAGAGTATTTTTTATTTAAGTTTAAACAAAAAAAGCTTATCGGGTTTCCTGTAGTAAAATAGACATGTTTAACTATTTCCATATGATCTCGCTTTTTGCGCTTCCCATGAATCTGGCTTTAGAAAACATTGTGGAGAATGAAGAAATTGCTTGTAACAAACACTTTCTTCATCACCCAGAACGTTTTAAACATCAAAAGACAAAATTTTCTAAAATCCCTTCAACATAAAATTGTCGTCTCCAGCTTCTTTCAATTTTACCAGTTTATAATTTGTTCGTTTGGAAATAGGTTAATAAAGTTTGACAAAAGTATATAAACGTTCTAAAATGCTAATCATCTTCCTCATAGATAAAAAGTCATGCTAAACCATTTCCCCACTATCTCGTTTTTTACGCCTTTCAAGATATCAACTCTGCAAAATAATGTTGAAGGTAAAGATATTGCTTTTTTCAAGTAATTTATTCAAATTCACGATGTTTTCACACAAAAATAAATGTCGTCTGATCTCCTATGAATTTAGGACGAGTCTAAATTTTTGTTGTATGGTAGTGGCTTAGAATCTATAACGGTCATCCTCAGAAGAAGCAAATAGATCCTTAAGTTATCGTGGGCGATTGAGACAATTTTGCTTATCTAAATGACCTTGGCATTGTTTGCAAATTCACATAAGATATTTTTTGTATGAAATTCCAAATTCAGATTTAAAAAAAATCAGCGAAATTTGTTGCTTTATATGAATAAATTGATGTCTTTTTTCGTTTCATTTTTCAAATTGTTGAAACCAAAGATTTTTTTTCTACATTTTAGTACAAACTTGCAAATTATGAGTAATATCCTACGTAGTATATAGTTAATTGGCGACCAAAATGGCGTAAATATACTAGCTATATTTACGAAATTCTTATCGCCTATTGACTTTTTTGTTCGGGTTTACCCTGAATTGATACAGAGTAAGTAACGGGTTTATTCAAGTTTCACATTAACCAAATCTATAATACTTTAATGTAATTTTGTTAAGGACACTACAACTTCTTAACCTTTTACAGTTTTTTTTTTTTTTTTTTTTTTCAAAATTCTGGACTCGTCCAAATCAAAGGGGTTGCAGACGACAATTTAAACCGAGTCCAATCAAAAAAATTACCATCGTATACGGTAGAAAATATTGCAGGAAAAAGTAGGTAAAAGCAATTTCTTCTTTTACCACTATGTTTTCTCAAGTATAATATCTCAAGGACGTAAAAATGAGATATTATACCGAAGAGGGTTGAAGCAAACCACGAGCCCGTTTATAACAATTTCACGTTCTTTAGTTCTTTTACCAGCTTACATTGTTTGTAAATAACTTGACCCTTAAGGCATTATGTGATCGTTAATGTTGGATAGAATGAGTTTATTTCTATGGTAACTGTTATCACTTGTTCTTACAGTCTCAATAAAATCTTATTTTGTTACAAAAAATAGACGTTCTCCTATATTTTCACCCTCTTGTGTATCGTTATAAAGGGTTAACCCTTTCCCGTTCAAATACGGGATTTTACGTTCCTGTGATTTTATACTCAAGAAAACATTGTGGAAAAAGAAGAAATTGCTCGTAACAAGCAATTTCTCCTTTCCACAATAGTTTCTACCATATAGGATGGTTTCTTTTCAAATGGCATCCAGTTTTCATTGTCGTCTGCAACCTCATTCAATTTGGACTAGTCTAAAATTTCCAAAAACGGGAAAGGGTTGAAAAATGTGTACTTTTCTATGTGATAGGTTTTACACTACTTTGAATGAAAGTGTACAATAACTGCTCGAGAACGAGAGATACGTTCTCTGACATGCTACAGAGAAAGTGTGTGTCGCGATTTCAGCGCTGTATAAGATTTACATGTACTTACCTAATCATATGCCCAAAGAAATCCAATGCAACTAGAAATTATGCAAATATCTAGAATTTTGAACTCCGACATAATTGACATTCACGTGAAACCTTTTCGTTGGTTTGGCAAGTTAAAAGTCGTAAATGTAGCCTTTTCATTATATGGTTACGACGTTTAGGTCGCCGACCAACCATTTAATTATTTTATTGCGTGTTACTGCATGGTCATATTATTTTTTTTTTTTCAAAATAACAACAAAATTCTTCATTTGAAAAATTATTTTCAAAAGTAAATTATTGGATGCGTAATAATTGTGTGGGGATGGGTTAAAGAAGTCATTTTTATACGCCCGTCGAAGACGGGACGTATTATGGGATCACCCGTGGTGTCCGGGCGTCCGGGCGTCCGGCCGTCCGGGCGTCCGGGCGTCCGGTCGTCCGGGCGTTCGGTTGTCCGGGCGGTGTCCACATCTTTGTCCGGAGCATAACTCTGTCACCGTAAGTCCGATTGACTTTAAACTTGGCAGTTATATTCTTCTCATCAGTACGGAGTGCAGTGCTCAATAACCATAACTCTACCTGGCCTATTTTTTGAGTTATTGCCCTTTGTTGTTTTTCATACTTGAATCTTGTCCGGAGTATATCTCTAAAAGTATTATAGCTAGGACCATGATACTTCATGGGTGTATAGATCTCACCAAGGGGGAGTGCAGTGCACAAGAACCATAACTCTACCTGGCCTATTTTTTGAGTTATTGCCCTTTGTTGTTTTTCATACTTGAATCTTGTCCGTAGTATATCTCTAAAAGTATAATAGCTAGAATCATGAAATTACATGGATGGATAGAACTTACCAAGGGGGAGTGCAGTGTACAAGAACCATAACTCTACCTAGCCAATTTTTTCAGTTATTGCCCTTTGTTGTTTTTCATACTTGAATCTTGTCCGGAGTATATCTCTAAAAGTATAATAGCTAGAATCATGAAATTTCATGGATGGATAGATCTCACCAAGTGGGAGTGCAGTGTACAAGAACCATAACTCTACCTAGCCTATTTTTTGAGTTATTGCCCTTTGTTGTTTTTTATACTTTAATCTTGTCCGAAGTATATCTCTAAAAGTATAATAGCTAGAATCATGAAATTACATGGATGGTTAGAGCTCACCAAGTGGGAGTGCAGTGTACAAGAACCATAACTCTACCTAGCCAATTTTTTAAGTTATTGCCCTTTGTCGTTTTTTTTAAACTTGAATCTTGTCCGGAGTATATCTCTAAAAGTATAATAGCTAGGATCATGAAATTACATGGATGGATAGAGCTTACCAAGGGGGAGTGCAGTGTACAAAAACCATAACTCTACCTAGCCAATTTTTTCAGTTATTGCCCTTTGTTGTTTTTCATACTTGAATCTTGTCCAGAGTATATCTCTAAAAGTATAATAGCTAGAATAATGAAATTTCATGGATGGATAGATCTCACCAAGTGGGAGTGCAGTGTACAAGAACCATAACTCTACCTGGCCTATTTTTTGAGTTATTGCCCTTTGTTGTTTTTCATACTTGAATCTTGTCTGAAGTATATCTCTAAAAGTATTATAGCTAGGATCATGATACTTCATGGGTGTATAGATCTCACCAAGGGGGAGTGCAGTGCACAAAAACCATAACTCTACCTGGCCTATTTTTTGAGTTATTGCCCTTTGTTGTTTTTCACACTTAAATCTTGTCCGGCGTATATCTCTAAAAGTAAAATAGCTAGAAACATGAAACTTCATGGATGGATAGATCTCACCAGGGGGGGGGGTGCAGTGTACAAGAACCATAACTCAACCTAGCGTATAATTTGAGTTTTTGTCCTTTGTTGTTTTCCATACTTTGTTTGAGAAAAAATATTCATTCAAAATAACCTCAGTTCTATTCAAACCTCCAGTTTATATTAAGCAGTGTGACGGGCGTATCTTGTGACAATTTGGCACCTTGTTGTTTATGCAGAGAACTTCTGAGCTATGAACGAGGAATTATAGACTTTTGTAAGGAATCGTAATATCCTTAGTCTCTTGAGTTCTGAAGGTTCTGCAAAACAAAATGGTATCATTGTTAATTCTTACAACAGAACCTCTTTATAAAAGTTGCACCACAATTTCTGTAAGGATTACAGATCAATGAATTTTGCCATTTTATGAGGTGAGTTCTAAAAACACAATGTAATGCAGACTTTAGTATGCAAAGATCTAACCACATTTCAAGAAACATTTTCTGTTAAAGCTTTTGATAAAACATAAGTTTCGTTACACAAGGCGATCTTGGTCAAGTGGTATACAATGAAATGAGCGCATGCGTGACATTTCAAACCATTACACACGTGCGCCAAGTAAAGACTCAGATCAGCCTGTGCATCCGCACAGTCTGATCAGAGTCTTCACTCTGCGCTCTGTAGATAGATACTGACCCAAAGCTTCTTTAAACAATCAGTGAATGTTCTAATTGCCCCGAACGACTGTCCAGGGTGCTCAATGTGTGAGAGTCACGCACATGCGAAATGGTTGGAAATGTCACGCACAGGCTCAAATTCTACTTAAAGTCGCTTCTCAACAGAGTTGTCATGAAACATTGATATCGGATGAAAATCTACCTTTTCAACGCAATGTTTCTCTTGGTGCTTAAAGTATTACATTTTCTGTAAATTGCAATTTGATTAGTATATCCATAACACCTTACTTTGAAGTATCGGAATCAATCGGGTGAAGCCATTAGTCTTCGGGTAAGTAAATTACAACTGAATGGTAAGCCGAAACATAACTTATGCGTCGTTGAAAACATAAAGTAAGCAATGTTAGTTGACCTCGAACGATAACGTAGTTATCCGATGTTGTCCGGTCTCATTCGGGTTGTATTTCGTGAACTAATTTGGCGTTACGTAACGCAAAATATTTTGCTTACTCTCTTTTTTTTAAGTTATTAAGAGTCATTTTTAGTACAAAATCTGCGTGATAACCTTCCTTCAAATGCCTGAAAGCATTAAGATTAGACAATTATAAATTAAGAACTAACTTGACATTTGGCGTTATTTTGCAAAGTATCAGGCCAGTAATAGTAAAAAAAATGTAGTCACGACTTTTAAGTCGCAAAACCAACAAACATACTTCACATAACCGTCGGCCGAAGTCGAAGTTCAAAGTTCACTTCAGATCTAAATGAATGGTTTAATTGGTCGATTGTTTATTTGATTGACTGCTAAGATCCTTCAAGTCCATATGGATCATGACACCGCATAACTAAAAAATCGATGGCTCAGCGCAAAACAGTTGTAACTGCGGATATGTTTATAGGCATTTACAACTGTTTTGTGCTGAACCACCGAAATGTTGGTTTCTCGATGGCCAAGTGGCATAGTTGCTTTACGCTTGATCTGAAGGTCATGGGTTCGAGCCCCACCGTCACCGGGGTGTGTTCATTGGCAAGACACTTAATAGCCAGCCCCAGTCTACACAGCTGTAGAATTGGGTAGCAGTGGATTTAGCCACTGCCTCTCTTTCAGGGACGTGAAAACATCTGGATTGTGGGTTTCGAGAGTGACTTTATAAGCTTAGAGCTTTCGTCGCAATCGAACTAAAATAAATTAGTATAAACTAAATGTGTGTACAATAAATATCATCATGCAATGAACATATATATTTCTTGTTTTCCTTCAGTTTTATTATTACCATCTATATAGCTAATTTAGTGAAGAAATGCACTGAAGGTTGATAATTTGAGATTATTGAGCACTACTTTTCTTACACCATAGTATGCTTGTTACAAGATTCTCAAAACTTACATGTAATCTGAACTGTGAAAGCCAGTGTTTATTGTTTTCTAAAACCTTTTTATTCTGTTAAGATTCTGGAATCAGATGGATCTTGTTGTCTGTATAGACAACATGCTCCATGTGAGACATAAACCTTAATAAGACAACAACCTTTATAAATGAGCCTCATTAGCTGATTTGGAAGAGCACTCGACTTCACAACTTGAGATCGCGGATTCGATCCCCGGGCTGATCGAACTAACAAAAAAATTATCTTTCGGGTGAGACTATAAAACAAGACCTGGTGTGACAATGCGCGCTATCTTTCGAGCGCAATGAGGAACCAGGCAGGGCTCTCGGCAGTTTCGTCCTGTATTCCTCCACTATCCCCCGTAACAAGTAACCCTCTTCAGGGGGGGGGGTCGCTCATATGGTCATGTGCTAGGCTTGCGACGATAAATAAATACAAATACATACAAATGAGCCTCATTAGGATAGCTGTTTAGTGCGAGTTTGTCTATACTTGTAGTCAAGACAAAGACTATAATCCGACGGTGATATTGTGTCACCAGACGAAAATCTATCTATCTATCTATCTACCTATCCTATCCTATCTATCTATCTATCTATCTATCTATCTATCTATCTATCTATCTATCTATCTATCTATCTATCTATTTATACTGCCTAACTCCCCTTTCGGGTATTACTGGCAGTTGATACACTCACAATCCAGATGTTTTCACGTCCCTGAAAGAGAGGCAGTGGCTGAATCCCACTGCTACCCATATATACAGCTTGGTAGACTGGTGCTGGCTATCAAGTGTCTTGCCCACCCCGGTGACGTTGGGGCTCGAACCCGTGACCTCCAGATCACGAGTTCAGCACCTAAACCACTCAGCCATCGATGTGCATCTACGCTCACACAAAATATGGTTGAAAGGTTTAAATTTTACAGCTTATATCAGCGATGGTCTATGACGTAGGCAATATATGTGTTGCGTAGAACGACGTACATAGACAAACAATTCAGTATATCTTGTCTTGGAAAAAACTGTAGCTTGAACATAACCAAAAGAAGCGAAATGATTCCCTGTTCAATTAAGAGATGAAGAGAATATTTTTTGTTTTCATGGAGGTATGAACCGAAAAACCTAATCACACTGTATGAATACGCGAAGCTTCTTTTTCCACAATATTTTCTCAAGTATGAAAAAATAAAGAGACGTAAAATCAGACATTGAAAAGAAAAGGATTCATTAAACTCGAGGAGTAATCTAACTTATTAGTATTATAAGAAATAGTTGAGTAGAAATATCCTTATATACCTTAAGAGGAGCAAATAAAATGTTTCCTTTTTTTTGCCAAATCAACACCCGGTTCCGCTGGGTTCGACTGACCTTTGCCACAGGTCCGTAGGACCAGTTGGTTCCGATTCTCACAGGTCCTACCCTGTGATCTAAGGTCCGGAAAATCCATGCTCAATTTTACAAATTTAACGTAGATGCATTGTGAAGTAAATTGTCTGAAGTGCATATGACCGAAAGTAAATTTCTGGTTGGAAAAAAAGTATTTTGAATGAAGAAATTGCCGGTAATAACTAATTTCGTCTTTCGAACAATATTTTCCATAATCGAATAACTTTTATTATAAAAAAAAAAAGAAAAGAACAATCCCGGACTGAAAGTCAAGTGCCGTTTACCCAAAAGGGTGTTTATACAAAGGATTTGATTGGTTAATACATGTAAACACTGTCAGTCACGAGTGGCTGAACTGTAATTGGCTGTGTAATGGGCAAAAGCGGAAGTTTTTGTTTGCGCTGAATATTTGAATTAAAAAACGTCAAGCCAAAGGACACTCTAAGCTTTTAAAAGTTCAATCACCCTCCCTATAACTCACAGGCCTCGGACCCGAGGACTAGTATCAGCAACGACCCCTGTACTTTGCCCTTTAGATTGAAATGTTCTTCTTTATTTTCCAGCCCGTTGGATCCAAATCAACACGACAACATTTTAAATTCCATGTGGATGATTGCCATTACATTTCTGTCCATTGGGTATGGTGACGTTGTACCAAACACGTACTGTGGTAGAATGGTCGCCATAGCAACCGGTGTCATGGTAATAAGCTTCGTCTATTTTTTAATAGTTCATTTATTCAAGTTTGATTTATACATTGAAATTCAAATCAGTTAATTTCCAAATCAAAATCAACTTATTTTTGTATTTTACTTTAATCAATTGACGAATCGCGTGTGTCAATCAAGGAATACACCGACCAATCAAATTATTTATCCAGCCCTGACTTTAAGCTTTTCAACTCCGACACGGTCGCCATTTTTTCAAAAATCTTGATTGTTGTTTAAGCGACTTAAACGTCGTCACTACAGCTTATTCAAGCTGTAGTGACGACGTTTAGGACACCAAACAACCATTTTATCTTTTTGTAATATGCTACTGGCCATAAATTTGCAAAATAACGCCGTTAAAAATCGAGGCGGAACATGCTGTTTTATTAAATGGGCGGGGCCTAGGGAGTCGGTGGGCGGTCAATTAGCACGCAGTCCAGCTTTTTAAACATCACTCTCAAAGAAATCAACTTTGGAAAACATGGATGAAAACGAAGAAATTGCTTGTTACAAGCAATTTCTTACTATCTATCACGTTTTCTATCTAAAAAAACAAAAACAAAAAAAAAACATATTTAGAATTTCATTAGCTTAAGATTATCGTCAGATACTTCTTTGAAATTGGATCAGTCTAAAAATTTGGGTTGGCGTATATTGGATGTATCACCGTCAGCGATTTGCTGTTTGATTTATGTGCCTAGTCATATATCTTTCAGACAAAATGTGTTTGAAATCTCGTTCGAATGGCCTTATCAGAGGTCAGAGGGCGGTGCTAGAAATTCGTCATTTACATATTTGATGTTTGATGAGTAATTCTTGAGTAGTTTGTTGAAACCCTACTCATCAAAATAACTAATTTACACGACCCCTATACTTTTTTTTAAACCTTTTCGAAGACGTAAGGGAAACCCAATACTGTTCCATAGTTTGCCGACATTATAAGTAAGCTTTACTTACTTGCCATAACATGCACACAACTTGTTCTTTTATTCGGCGTACTGGAAGCGTTGTAACGGATAATGCCGTCATTGTCAGAAACAAGCGTAATGTCAAAACATGTGCATAACATGTCCATAACGTATCTATATTATTTGTCTTTCTATTTTTACAGAGTATTGCACTACTTGGCTCTGTCATTGTCGAACCAAGCGAGGCCATAAACATGTATAAACACGTATGTTCATGAACATGTTCTTATTTTGTCTTATCTTTGTAGTGCGAGCCAAATGTCGTAAATACAGATTGAATAAAGCTGTATTTACGAGATTTTGTTCGCCCAACGACTTTATGCTTCTGGGCGCCGGTAGTTCTGCCACAGCTGTTAAAACCATTACAAGAAAGAACTGCCGATAGTAAGGTAAAAAACAACATGTACATAACATGTCCATAGCATGATCATAGCATGATCATCTATTTCGTAATTTACAGGTTACCAGTAGTACTGACCCTGTTGTTGCCGTCATTGTCGGTAAACTCTGGCTAAGAAAGGGCAAAAAACATGTGTATAATTCTTTTCAATACACTATGTTTATTAAGGTTAAAAGATGTACATATCATGACTATCTTTTTCATAATTTACAGGGTGCCGGTAATAGTTTGGATGGTTCCGTCATTGATAGAATACTCGACCTGGTGTAGGCCGAAAAACATGTTCATAATTTTATACAAGACACTCAGCTCAATAAGGTTGAAAACATGTACTAACATGTCCAAAACATAACCATCTATTTCGTAATTTACAGGGTGCTGGTAGTACTGCCCTTGTTGTTGCCGTCATTGCCAGAAAGCTCGAGCTGAGTAAGGCCGAAAAACATGTACATAATTTTATGCAAGATACTCAGCTATCAAAAAAGGTAAGTAAATATATACGTTTTTGAAACTTTTAAGTATAGATATACCGAAACGTAACAAAAAATAGAAAGATAATCAGTCACTTTTGTTGAACTGAGAACCGTCGCCGAAACGGACATTATCTATGACGTGTGGCCATAGTTTTTTTTCTAAAATTTATTTGATGTGGCACACGCAATTAAGATAGAGGGAAAATGTGCCCAATGATTTCGAAATCCATGTAAAATAGACAAATACTGTCCCTAAAAAGCTCTATTGATACCAAATCCATATCTTACCTTGACTTTGAAACTTTCCAAAAATGTTTCAAGTAACACATTTGGTCTTGACAAAGATCAACAATTTGTAATCTATCCATAAATGTGGAAAACTTTCTCCAGGTAAGCTCGATTTTAAGATTTAACCATGAACTATGACATTGAATTTAATGTTATCTAATTATTTATTTCAAATCGCATATTTGCTAAGAATGCAAAGCAAGTATGCTAAAAAAACTACTTTGAAACCAATCCATAAATGTAATATAGTATTTATGATCCAGAAAAGCTCAAGCTTTACATTTGACCTTTACAAATGACCTTGAACTATGAGCATTCCCAATATTTGTGTCAACGGCCCATCTACTACTGACGGTTGCAATGCAGGAGGTATGTTCTCAGTTTTAGAATTTTACTATTTTTGACTTTGAAGCTCAATCTATGACAAAATTTGTCTCAAATAGAGCATCAAATAATTGATGGAGACTTTTTTGAAAGTTTTGAACTATGAATTTAGGAGTTATGCGTCGGACAAGGTCAATTTTATCTGACGCCTGTTTTACGACGTCACCGAAACATTATCCCTTCGCTTATCCAAGGGGGTATAAATCAAATATTTCTGATGATTCCAAATAAGTATCATTTTTTTAAACACGTACTGTATTTATAGGATAATTTAATATTTGGTCAATCAATCGTTTCGTCGGTGGGCGAGCAAATGTCGTAACTACAACTTTAATAAAGCTGTAGTTACGACAATTTGCTTGTCCACCGACATTATGATTATGAGTCGTTGTTAAACATTAATTCCTTTAAGTAAATTCTAAAAGGGAAAGTTTTTTTACCACAGTCTTTGTAAACAAATATACAGATAAAGTTTGAAGAAGACTTCCTCTCTTTCAGATGAAGAATGCAGCAGCGAATGTGCTACGCGAGACGTGGCTGATATACAAGTATACAAAACTTATTCCTAAAGTGAATGCCGGTAGAATACGGTCTCACCAGAGAAAATTTCTTCAGGCCATACAACAGTAAGTATTTTACTCGTATTTTTTATTCGTTGAATGAGGTTCAACACCACTTTTAACAGTATTTCAGTCATGTCGCGGCGGCTGGAGCACCTAACAATGGATTCCTGGTATATCTCGCACTAGTGCTACCATTACATCCTTTTCTAGCCTCCATTTGCTATCTCACTTATGTTTACGATTATCTACCCATTCGTGAGAGACAAATGTCGGAAAGAATATGTGCATCCGCCGGGGATCGAACCCCTGACACCCCATGATTGAAGATTATTTTACCTGGTATTCAATTCTTTTTTGGTAAATAGCTCCATTGCTTCATTTTCGTATTTGCAATCAAACTAAGGCCATTTCTAATTTTCAAATATACGGTTTCAATTGGAAGCTCATTTATTTTCGAGTCAGTTTTTTATTCAACTCAAATCCCTGCACTACAGGTTACGACAGATTAAACTGGACCAAAGAAAGCTCAACGAAAATCAGACTACTTTGGTTGACATGGCAAAGGTGAGTGGTCTATTGGTTTGCTTAATACTTATAAAACATCTTTTCTCTCTACTCTTGTTTTAGATTAAAACAAAAATCTGTATTGGACCTTAATGACATGGGGAATTTCAGTGCTCTTTTCTAATTTACTCGATGGGTTTAATGTTCCAATACCTTAACCCTTTCTTGTTTGGCAAAATTTTAGACCTTAAAAAAATTAAGCGGAGTTAATCAGAAAAATAACTATTTAGTGGGATAGCAAATATAATGGAAAAAGAAGAAATTGCTTGTTACACACGATTCTACTTTTTCTACTTTTTTTTTTCAATTATAAAATAACAGGGACGTAAAATCCAGGGGTTGGAAAGGAAAGGGTTAAATTATCTGTTATGTACTTATATGTTAGAAATTTTAAAAAGAGAAAGATCTTATTTGAACACACGTGGTGTATACTTCATTAGTTTGACAAATGGTCAAATTGAAGTTAACTATAACAGCTTTATTTGGGGCGATTCGAATAAGTTGATTTGATTTAAATGTTTTGACATTTGATTAATATCCTATCATCTAATCCTTAGGTGTTATCTCTTTACATTTCCTTATTAAACAGCCCCATTTAACGTACTTCATTTTGAAATGATATGAAAATAGAGATACATTACTACTCTTGAGACCTGAAATTCCAAATCATTTTGTTTTATTTTTAGATGTGAGTTTTTAACTAGGTATTCCGAAATAAAAAATCTGGTTAATAAATTGTTAAATATCAGCACTGGCCGGGTACTCAGTCGTCTGGGCGGGCATTCATTTTACCCTGTTTGCTTAACTGACCAATCGCGAATGTCAATCCAATAACCAGACGACCAATGAAATCGTTCATTTAGACCAGAAATGAGTTTTAAACGCTAACAATAGCTGCCATGTTTGTTAACCTATTTTGTTGGTTTGGCTACTTAAACGTCGTAACTACAGCTTATTCAAGCTGTAGTTACTACGTTTAGGTCGCCAACCAACAATTCCGGATTTTCGTCGCATGCTACTGTGTATAAATTTTGCAAAATAACGCCTATAAAAATCGAAGCGGGACTTCCTGTCGGAGTCAGTAGGCGTGGCCAAACGAGTAAATGGGCGGTGCCAGCGATTGGTCATCTATTCTTACAATTCGTGAAGGATTTTAATGAAATTTTAAACAAGCGTTTGTTTGTCTTCATGTGACAAAGCGGATATTATCAGCGTTTGGTGATAATACAAACAGGAGATTAATTGTCAGAATTCTCATGTGCAAATCTTCTACAACACTTGGCCGATTTTGAGAGAGCTATTGAAAACCTGATTTTGTTACAATTTTGTCTCTTGTTCTGTGTTTAATGCAAACCTTTCTCTGAACGGAATACGGTTATTGCTAATTGTTTAAAATATTCACATTACATTAATCTTCGTTTCTATTGGTGTACAGCTTATGTTTATTTAACTGACGGGTCGCAGCTGTCAATCAAATCGATATGCATATCAAACCATTTATTTAGACTAGACGTGACTTTTAACTCTAACATTTACCTTATGCATTTTAGTTGATTTAGAGACTTAAAACGTCGTAACTACAGCTTAATTAAGATTTAGTTACGACGTTCAGATTACCAACCAACCATTGTCTTCACGTTGGTCACCATATATTTTACAACATAACGCCGCCTAATAACTAAGACGAAATTCCTGTCGAAGGCCGTTGGCCTGACTAGTGCTTTGTAACATAGAAATCTACATATTCCATTGGAATGTTCTCTTCTTGGGTCATTTATCCTACTTGGATCAACATTCATACATTTAATAAATGCTTTAAATTTTCAAACCTCCCTCCTATTTTACCCTGTTTCTTATATCTCTCTTGCGGTGTTTGACGCTTTTTTATCTAAAACCCTCTCATAACAAACCCCCAAAACGTTGTGAGTTATCCCTTTCCCCTTAAATTCTACTCGGTAAACCTGTTATATTCTTTATTGCGTTTCCATATATTAGTTTCATCGCCGGACGTATATGAAAAAAATCTATTATTGATGAAACTAGCGTCTTTAAAATGATTGTAGATTTCCTGTAAATGGTGAAAGTTCATTTCAGCTTCCTCTAACCCATAGCCAGAAGATGCAATTTTAGACTGGTCTAAATCAAAGAAGACACAGTCGACATATTTAGGCAAAAAGAATTTCAAATATCCATGTCGTTCGTGGTAGAAAACAACACGGAAATGGAGGAATTGCTTGTTAAAAGCAATTTCTACATTTTCCGCATTGTTTTCCCGAATCATTTTCTATACGGGCGTCAAAAAGGGGGTTAAAGGGAAATTGGGTAATCGAATTTTGAATTGTAATGTTATATAATTGGCTAACTATAAGTTTAATCTTTCATTACTCTTTATAACGAGCTTAATAATTTCTTAATTAACTGTTGAATCACTTTTTTTACCAATTCCTGTTAATCGGAATACCAAACTTGGTGCTATTAGCCAGAAGTGGCAAATAACCAGAAGTTTAAATTAAAAGGAACATTTTTTTCTATTACTCTTATGTTTGTGCTTAAAGCCAGTTGCAATTAATTGCTATTGTCAAGCATGCAATTAAGATGAGTCCACTGTACATTAACCTAATTGGATAATACTCTTATACGTCATGAGACTTATTTTCACGATCTTCAATGTTATCGTTAGATTTGCATTCAATTTACAAAATAATGTTAATTTAGTAAAAAAAGAAAAAAGACACTAACAAAGTCACCAGTAGTATAGTAGTGGCTTTGTAGGTAAATAAGAAATTATTTGATAAAACGGGAGGAAGGTGTGGTAAAATTTCATGACGATGAAGTATGGTCCATGAGCTGATCACCAAATCATGGTCATGTTTTTTTTAAATAAATTCCGTCAATTTAACCAAGTTCCGACACTAAATGAAATTTACCATAGGCCTGTAGGACCAGTTAATTCCAATTCTTACAGGTTCTTCCCTGTTTTTGAAAGTCCTCAAAATCTTTGGTTAGTTTTTTTGCAAAATTGAAGTACGTCTTTAATAAAGTAAAATATAATTGGAAGAAAAATATTGGTTAGAAGACAGGATGAGAATAGAATAATTGCTTCTACAGGCAAGTTCTTCCTTTATCACACCTTTTCCCTTAATAAAATATTTGTGTTTCATGAAAAACTAGTGACTGACTTGGTTAATGTAAAAAGGGAGGATATGGATATGTTTGAATAAGAAAAACTACAGACCCAAAGGTCCCCAAGGTTTTTACGGAATTCTGTCAGTCCTCCCCATAAATCACACGGTTATGGGGACTGATGTAAGTCTTGACCCCTGATTTGATTGTTTCAACTTTTTGCAAAAGGTTTTACCTCGCGATTTTCTATAGCCCTTCACGCCGTATTTCTATCACACCATATCATATCTTATTATATACTATTTAATAATTTATTGAAGTTAATTACAACGCATTTTACGATTACATTATGATCACTATGGATAATCATGATAAAATTCCCAAAATTAAATGAATGATGAATACCGAATTAAAATATTTCTTCACATATTCTTCATATATTCATAAACGGAATAACTAAGTGACTTAAGGTTATTTTATTATTTCCATCATTTGCTTTAATGATTTCAATAATTTACGATAAATACTTCTGTTCTTTATCAGTTCATGTTTACTACTTTCTACTTCTGCCTCTTTCGTTCCTTGTAGACCCTAGGAGTCACTGGTTTGTATAACGGGAACAGACTCTATATCTCAAAGCCCATTCCTGAGTACCAACAGGTTTGATTTCATGAAAGACTAACAAAAAGCGTATATCATATATGTGCATAAGTGTATAAATGTATATATCTACTAACCCTTGTTGGTGCTGTTATTATATCATCGTTGTCATGTGCTTGCTCTTATTGTAGAGTAGAATATTCGTCCAGAGGAAGAAAGACATCTTTACTTTTTTCTAGTCATAATTGTAACCAGTCTATGACATGACGCATGTGAGGTCTACCGTTTGCTTTCATTTAATATTCTTTTTATGTTTGACAGAGGAAAATGATAGCGGGTTATTTGTATTAGAAACCCATATTAGTTGTATAACAACATTTCAAGAAAAACTATAAAGACTTTTATTTACGCTGCATTTGTTGTCTATAACTATCATTTTTTTTTCTTTGGTAATTTGTGTATTCATTAATTCTTTTCATTCTGTCAATTTTTTTTCATTTGATTCTGTACAAGAGCTGTAACTACTAAAAACGTGATAAATAACGCTGAACGAAACTTAAAAACAAGATGGAAAGAATTGAAATCTCTTCGGACGAAAAAGTATTCCAATTTTGGTGTAGTACCAATTCTACCATTATTGACTTCATTGGCTATGAATAAAATAAATATTTTTCCAACTTTGGAGATATACAGTCCGGTCTTCCTTTGTTGAATGAAACTTGTAAGTTATCGATCTTGTTTTGGGTGGATATACATATACGCATTTGAAGAACTTGTGCGATAGGTTTATATAACTTCTTTTGCTCTAAATAGTACTCATTTATTTGGGAAATATGAACTGGCAACTCTGTGCCACGCCAGAAGGCCTATCTTATTTTAAAGCGTGTGCTTTCAGAACGAATCATCGATATTCGATGTTCAAGTTTTCGTTGGTCTTTGATGTTGCTTTCTTGTCGTTTTACTTTCTCCCTACATGTACAATGTAATCATATGCGCTGGCATGGCTCTTTTGATATCACAATACATATATAGATATTTCGTAGGTCTCTGTCTAGACTTTTATTTCTTAGAAAATAATGTCCCAAAAGTATATCCTATGCATTTAAAGTTTAAATATATAATGAATGAAAACAAATTGTATGCGATGTAATACATGTAGACTTTATTCGAATGTACGAGGACATCTAAAAGTATACCAATTAGTTGGTGATCTAATGGTCATTGGTTTGATGCTTTAGCTTTACAGTATAATGTAAAGATGGTTATACCAGAAAACATTTATGAATGAATGAATTTCTCTGTACTTTAATATTAAAAAAAACTCATGCTGTACACCTATATATTGTCGCATCTAGACGTGGCGTCACTAAGCGGGCTGAATAAATGTATCTCTTAATAAAGTTATATGCGGAGTGCAAGAAACTCTTTGAATAACATGTTATAATTTAGCTAGTTAACTATTGCTTTCTGCATATAATTTTAGTATCAATTACTCACTCAACCCCCTTTATTGGCGCCGTTATGCTATTGCAGCCATATTGACGTGAGAAAAACCTTCTTCTTCAAGGCTATGTATATAAAAATATATTTCCTGTTCATTATACCCCCGCAAACATAGCTCGTGGGGGTATCCTGGATTAAGCCAGTCGGTGAGGAAGTCAAAGATCGTTCGGTCGGCCAGTCTGTCCGCAAAATCTTGAAGGACTAACTTCTCCTAGAGTTCGAATCCACTTCCCTTGATACTTGGCAGAAGTATCCATTAGGTGCTGTACAATACTTTATCGAGACTTATTGAGTAATTGTTCCTGATTTTACTAAAGATGCATGTCCTAGGGGTATTATTATTCATATCTATTTCGTCAGTCGTAAAAGAAGCAAAATCTCGACGTAGCCTCTAACCTACCACTTTAATAATGCCTTGTAAAAGTCGTTATCAATTAATGTTTGTGAAATATCCAATATTTTCGGTATTAATTAAAATAGACATTTTTCATGCGTCAATATAAATTGATGGTATCAAAATATGATGAAAGATTTACCCAAAATGCGTTATGATTATTACTTGGCTCTTCTTCATTCTCCTTTCTACAATTCTACTGTTAGAAGTCCATTTCTTTCTTACAGATAAATAGCTTTCCCAAGACCATCTGTTTCCTATGGACGACTTGATTAAATGTTAATCAAAATCTAAGATAACAGCCTTACACATGACTTTAACTTTAAATCTTCAGCGTTATTTCTTGAATATATCTAGAAGAAACATTCGAATGTTATCATACAGCAAATAGTATGTACATGTGCATGTAAATATCTCAGTTGTTATTTATCAGATATTAATACCAAATGCCAAGACTTAGAAATATGTGTTATAAAAAAAGTTAGTTAGATAATTGAAATAATTTTCATAACAATTTGGAGAAGAATATTCCTCTCAAAGCGCGCTCTTGTATCCATCGCATCAATTATTAAAAGATTCATTGCAGCATCTATAGTCTATTTATTACGAAAGCATTGTTCATCATGTTTTATTGTACCATTGTCATCAGGTCTTTACCAAACGCGATCACTTTTCCATACTTATGTCTAAAACTTCTAATATTTTCACAGAGCATATTTAAAATTCATTCACGATCCAACAATTATGCTTTCTTTACAGACACAGTCTCACATCGAAGATATGGTCCAAACAATGAATTCTAGTACAACCAGCCTGGAAAAACGAATAGATAAGATAGAAGATCGCATCATAGCTTTCCAGGTTCGTTTCAATTTCTCTTTTAAAAATACGCAATAAGATTTTGCAATCCTAGCAAAAATAAATTTGTGACATATTCTTTTGATCATCAACCACCGACTTTATTCATTATGTCTCCCCACTCTCTGGAGAGAGATATTGATTTTGTCTGTTGCGTCTGTCTGTCCGACTTTCCACATTTTACTTCTTCGGACGAATGTTCAGTTACCTTAGGACAAATTTTGATGAAACTTCAAACCATTGTTCAGTATCACCTGTGTGTGTGTATGACTCTTTTCGTTTTTTTTTAATAAGACCGCCATTTTACTCTTTACATCGACATTTTCATGACCGGGCGAATGCTCAGGAACTTTCAGGCTGTTTGGTGAAACAACGCACACCACTTCAGCATCATCTGAAGTTTTTCAAGAATTTTTTCTCTCTTTTTAAATAGCAAATAGTTTCAAGATGGCCACCATTTTACTCAGTAAATTGCCATATTATTGTCCAGACGAATTTTCAGTATAAATAGGGCCGATTTTGATGAAACTTCACACACTTGTTCAGTATCATACGTAGTTGTGCAAGAAATGTTTCTCTTGTTTTTGAAATAATTGCCAGTTTCAAATTGGCCATCATTTCACTCTGTAATTAAATATCTTTTGTCCTGACGAATGCTTAGGTACCATAGGGTCGATTTCAATGAAACTTTATACATTTGTATACTATCACCACAAGTGTGCAAGGCAATTCATTTTTCAAAATAGCCACAGTTTTACTCCACTTATCTACGTAGCGGGGAGACAAGTGCTTTTGTGAAAATTCAATTTTTAGTTGTTTCTTTTATCTAGGTGACATTTACGATTATAAGACAGTACAAATTGGCCTTGAGCATTGAACTGGCTGAAACTTACAATGCAAAAGACAAATATTGTTAAAGGGTTGATACCCGTCTTATAACTTTAACCCATAACAAGAGGGAAATTTTTTGACTGGTGTAGATTGAAAGGAGTTGCAGAAAACAGTTTAAAGTTATACAATTTTACATTTCAAAAAATAAATTGAAGTAAAGAACATTGTAGAAAGTGAAGAAATTGTTTGTTAGCAAGCAATGTCTTCATTTTACACAAAATGTTCCAAGTATGTTTCTAGAGGGGCGTATTAAAAGCATTATTGTGTGGGAATGGGTTAAAATTGGTGTTGACTTCTTCATATTCAATAAGTTTATTTTGGGTTTACAGAGGTGTCAATTTCGAATTTTTACGCAGGCTGACCACGGTCGAATAATTTACCTTTGATTGTTTTCTTGTGATTCAACTTCTCTTTATACCAATATCGACTGATTTAGGTTTTTATATAATTTGATTTTTAGATTCGTCTATCAAAAACTAGCGTTCTGATTGGTAAAAAAAAAAATATAACTCCATGAACAAAATGTTTAGCACGTAACGATTTTGTATGCTTCCGCACAAAATAGTCCCATACAATAAAAGTATCAAAATTTGTTAAGCTTTTGTGTGTGTGTGTGTTTTTTTTTTTTTTTTTTTGGTTTTTTTGTTTGTTTTGTGTGTGTGTTTTTTTGTGTGTGGTTTTTTTTCGCTCGATGCTATTAAATTATAAGAAATGAAGAGTTTTTTTTGTTGTTGTTTTCATGGCGGTATGAACCGAAAAACCTAATCACACATTGTATGGATCCGTTCCGCATATTCATACAGTGTGATTAGTTTTTTCGGTTCATACTTCAATGATAACAAAAAATATTATCTTCATCTCTTAAATGACCAGGCTTTTCCTGACCTTACCTAATATTCGTTTATAGATATATTTACGGAATTATCGGATTGTTCTCTTTGTATGTCCTTGGTTACAAATAAAGCACTAACCTATCGATTAATCTAAGATTAGCCTTGGTCGTTTCTTCTAGGAAGTCCATCTAACACAAGTCGGTACTTTTTTTAAAAAATATTTTCAGGAACAAATAGACCGGTTACCAAGCCTTGTAATAGATCGGATACTTCTCAGGCGTCCCGACCCCATTCCAGAATTGATTCGCAGAGATGTGCAGACATCGGCACCAAAAACTTCAACAAATATCACAGCCAAACAGCGCAGTCTTTCAACCCCGTTGAACCCTCGCCAATCCTCATTTGATGTGTCTCCAATTTCTCCCCCAGCCAGTCTACAAATATCTCCTACATATACAAAGAACCATAACTCCTCACAAGAAACGTCGCCATCCACAAACGAGTTATCAAATCATAGTTCCAAAACTCTATCAAATAATTCATGTTATTGTTAACAAAATATTAATTTAATTGTGATTATAGAAAGTCTCTGCTGACGATATTAAAAATGGTGTCCCAATTCGAAAATAAGTACCGCATGAGTACTTAGGATTGAAAACATGGTAATTAAATGAGAAATTATTTGTCATAAATAATTTCTCTCAATATACTTTGTTCAGAATGCAAAAATAAGAGATTTTATATCTGATTAAGTAGATACCTTTTGTGTTTTTCCCACCGTTCGAATCACTCGTTAGATTTAATTTGACAGCCCAATTTTCGAAAATGTGAAAAATGATAACATGTTTGACGTATATTCAGAGAGTCAGAAAGCAAGTCCCTCTTTCAGACTTGAGGAACTTTGAGGTTTATAACTTTTTTTTCTAACTTTACCCTTATTTATTTGAGACTCGTTTTAGCGTTCCATATGGATTATTTGTATGTCTCCGAATCGATAGATCGCGGACATGAAGTTATTGTTTGTTCTGCGAGATAGCAACATAACAGCGAATAAGCTGTTAATAGGTTTTTTCTTTCAATTTCCAGTTCTGGGCAATTTTTTTAGGTCAATGTAATTTTTCAAGGCAATCAAAAATACAGCATTCGAAAAACACATATAATAAGGCTCTCACATTATACATGTGCACTTCTTGTGGTCTTTCTATTGGTATCAATGTCACGATCGACTTTTCTGCTATCCATCAAGGGCTAAAACAAATATCAAGGTCCAAAAACCGATAGCTTGTAGGTGCACTCTTGTGATAATTTAATCTATAACAGATTAACCCTTGTCATGCTGAACCCGGAATATTCCGGTTTGGGCAGGAGGTATAGACAAAGATCAGCCTGCACATAAGTGCAGTCTGATCTTGGTCTTCACCTCCTACTAGTACTTTTCCTGTCAAAGAAGCTATGAAATTGATTTTCAAAAGAAATATTGATTATTTAACAATTACTTTCTGTGCTCTCAGTCCTTTGATTTTATGGCAATTCCATAAGGGATTCTATATAGCATTACAAGGGTTAAGCTTTCAAGTGTTTCATATCTCATAGAAAAGGGACATCTTGATGTCGACATCGATAAAATATGATGCATCTTGTATCACCGGTGTCTTTTTGTCCCAAATGTCGAATTTGCGAATTGAATATTGCTTAACATTACGTAAAAGATGTACATTGTTAATTCTAAGTACCTATTTATCAAAAGGGCACTGTCATTTGCCTATATTCTACTTCCACAACTTGGTGAACTTCATAAAACGTTTGTCTATTATTGGAATTAGTAAAATCTTAATCAGAAGGGAATTGACATTTAAGATATATTTAGAGCTAAATGCCCTCCTAATAGACATTTTGCTGATGTTGGGCAAATGTATTATGTTTCAATAAAACTTCTCCTGAAACAGACAAAATCGAAGAGTCGATTTCGATAAATGTAAAAAACAGAATCATATGCAAGAATAATTTAATTTTTAGTTTCAAAATCAAAAACGAGCGTTCTGATTGGTCGAAAAATATTATTCATAACTCCATGAACAAAATTTTGATCAAGCAGTGGTCTTGTATGCTTCCACACAAAATAGTCCCATACAAGAAGGTATCAAAATTTGAAAAGCTTTTCTTTTCTTCGCTCGATGCTATTAAATTGTAAGAAATGAAGAGAATATTCTTTGTTTTCATGGAGGTATGAACCAAAAAACCTAATCACACAATGTATGAATCCGCTTCGCGTATTCATAAAGTGTGATTAGTTTTTTCGGTTCATACCTCCATGAAAACAAACAATATTCTCTTCATTTCTTAAACAGTTTTGAAATGTGACCTTCTATAAACGGGTCCCTGATCATGTCCACTGACGCCCCGGGCCATGCCTAAGTCTCACGTTATTTTGCACAATTTGTAGCCTGTAGCAAGTAACAAACGAATAAAATGTTTATTTGAAAAAGGTGTAGTTACGACGTTTAGGTAGCCAAGGCAACAACAACAACAAAAATAAAGAACACCACATAAATGTCGGCCAATGGCGGTGTTCAAAGTTTATTTCGGTTTAAATAAATGGTTTTATCGGTCGATTGATTCTTTGATTGGCGGCTTCGATCCGTCAATTGTGAACTCACAGATGTAACCAATGTTTATTTTGTCATTTGATTTTCAAATTTGTCTTTGACATACAGAGAAGCACAAAAACATTTACATACCTTACTACATGTAGTAACATAGAAAGTGATCAAGGTCAATTTTGACAACTGACCTTCAATTCTGACATTGCCCTAAGGGGTATTTCCACAAAATTTCCACGTGACACTAGTATTCAACAAAGGCAACAACTGCGCTAAATCATTTTTATGAACAGTAATACATGAGCCTATGCGTGACATTTCCAACGATTTCGCATGTGCGTGATTTGCACAAATTGACCACCCAGGACAGCCATTTGGGACAATAAGAATATCCGCTGAATGTTTAAAGAAGCTTTTGGTCAGTATCCATCTACAGAGCGCAGAGTGAAAACTCTGATCAGACTGTGCGGATGCACAGGCTGGTCTGAGTTTTTACTTGGCGCACATGAGTAATGGTTGGAAATTCACGCAAGCGCTGAAATATTGCATTCTACAGCAGAAGAATGCGCATCCAAAAGTCGTTTTGGCTGGCCTTCAGCTGTGCCATTTGCCTAGTATGTTTGAAAAATAAATTTTTGACAAGCCTCAAATACTTTTCAAGGAGGAAAACATTACCAAGTCATTTGAAAAAAAATCCATTCTAAAATGTAAACGATGCGCTCCATTCATTTGAGCTCCAGCTGTGACCTTTACCTTTCGCGCATCCAAACAAATTCTACACAATACATTAACGCTCTTCGAGAAAACGTCGTTGCCAAGTTATCCTAAAACCAGTTTATAAATGTAGAAAATATACTTCGAACAAGGTCGGTTTGAATATTTGCCTTCTCTGGTGACCTTGATCTCGGGCGTATTCAATCAGACTTTTTGCGTGACACGAGTTTTTGCTAAGGAAAAAACTATGCCAAGTGGTATTAAAACCCATCCATAAGCTTTAAGCACTAATGGCAGATACATGTACACACTCAAACGTGGTCAATGTTTCTTCATATCGATGGCTTAGTGCAAAAACATTATAAGTTTCTATACAAAGTATAGACACATGTTATTTTTTACATTAAGCTATCGATATGCCCCTTCTGCCATGGAGTGGAGGGGCATGGGGAAAGAAAGCAGATTGCAAAAAGTAAATGTCAATGTGTGTTATTATTAAGGAAAGAACAGTCATATGAAAAAAACTGATAAAAATGATGCGTTTTGCATAGTGTGATTTCCGGACAAGCGTTGGTATTCTTCGCATCTCGGACAAGCGTTGGTATTCTTCGCATCTTTTCGAAAGCTTATGACCATTCACACAAATATTACTAAAATATATACATACATGTACTGCCTTCGTAATTGCTACCTGCCTGCATTTTGTATAAGCTCATACTAGTTTTGTTAATTGTTACATGTTATCGTCAGATGAAATTGTTTGAAAAATGTGATAAAAACAAGTGGTTTCGTCGATTTTTATCTGGCTATTCATTGAAATAAACATTAATGAAATGGCGCTCATGCTTTATCTTTCAGATGGAAAACCTAGAGCCCAAATGACCCACAAGCATAAACGTGCTCCGGACTTTGACGACATCTTTACGTTCAACCTATGTATGCTAACCACTTAGAACGCCTTTTCCTGTCCCCACTAAATTGTAAAACGGATCGTAGTCCCAGTAGAACTTATTTTTTAAAGCTGTAGTTACGCCATTTTGCACCCCTAATGACGTTATGATTTTGTCCGAATTGGTCAAAATACGAGCCTGCAACTTTTAGTCTTTCATCACATAATTCCTCACTTTTACGCACCTGAAGACTTCTACAAGCGAAGACAATGTAGGGAAATGTTTCCCTTTTTCAAGTTATTTTCTGTAACGCATGTTATGTTTTTTCCTTCATTTTTAACAAATTTATGATAGTCACTGACTTCCTTTAGTGAGGACCGTCTAATGTGTGGTCATCTTGTAATGGGATAAACACCTACTCACAAAGTTTGTATTTTCAGATCGTCATTTCCTAGCAGACTAAGCGTATCCATGGTCAGCTTATATTGTTTATGACTTGATCAACTTGATTACCAGTATGTAAAACCTTATTTGAATAGTCGTTACCAATCTAGTTCATGGCTCACGGCGCTCACTAATTTCCGAAGCTTCTGGGACTAAAAAATATTAGAAAATACTGTACATCAATGCCATACACATTGCTTCAAAAAAAAAAAAAAAAAAAAGAATCCTAGATGTCGCAAAAAGCTGGCGGACAACGAGGTCGATTCGAACAGCTCAGTCCGTTTCTAAGCGAGCTGCCAATATTAATGCCTGACTGAGAAACATCTTCATTACGACCAGGAAATTTTTAAGAAATAGTCAATGGGTCAGTTTAGACTAGGGGAGCTTGAGTGCCTGCATCGATTTACCGGCTTGGATATATCGATTAAATCATTACAACTGAATCTCGCGTTTCATTACACCGTAGAAAAGTATTGAAAAACATTTTGGAACATGAGTAAATTGTTATTTATCCACAATGATTTCTTTTCTAAAGGACAAATAATGGTTTAATGTCTTCACTGGTTTTAAACTTTCGTCATTACCTTCTTTGACTTTGGAGCAGTCTTAGTTGTATCATCTGATGGTCGGTTAAAAAGGAATATTATGCAAGGGAAGCAACTAGTATGCGAAAAATACAAGGGCAACAAGAGCCATGTCGGACATGGTCATCCCCCGCCGTTAAGCTTGCTAATAAACTGAAGCCAGTTGGATTTAGGCTTTTTGGGCACCGCATTTCTACTCAATGAGTTCGATAATAGCTATTATACTTTCAGAGATATGCTCAGGACAAAATCTAAGTCTTTAAAACAACAAAGGGCAATAACTCCAAAATTATGCCAGCAAGAGTTGTGGTTCTTGTGCACTGCACTTCTCCTCAGCGAGATATATCCACTTATGAAGTTTCAAGTTGATAGCAATTATACTTTCAGAGATATGCCCCGGACAAAATCTTAGTCTTTCAAACAACAAAGGGCAATAACTCAAAATTATGCAAGCAAGAGTTGCTGTTCTTGTGCACTGCACTTCTCCTCAATGAGATCTATCGACCTATGAAGTTTCAAGTTGATAGCAAGTTGATAGCAATTATACTTAGAGATATGCTCCGGACAAGTTTAGTGAAGGAATGACGGAATGACGGAATGACGGATTGACCCCATTACTATACCCCCCTTCGCCGAAACGGCGGGGGATAACAACTGATACGCAGCCTAGTTACTCAGTCAAACAACATTGATAATTACCCCCTTTGCTAAATCTTACAAAAATAGTCCTTATTTTCAAGCAAACAAAAATATTTCAATGTATCCTAAAACAGGTAATCCGTCGAAAATTTGACGAACTCGATTGGGGGAAGATCTTCAAGGTTGTCAGTATATACCATGTATGGAAATAAGCCCCGTCCGCAAAAAGTGTGTTTGGTATCCCATAAAAAAATGATCAAGGAACCCGATAGAGGAACACTCAGGGATCATTCAAATGAAAATCGTTCGATTTGACTGAATAATTTCTGGAAAGATTTTCAAACATATTCACAATATTACAAATATTAAATTATCCCCAAAAAAAGAATTAAAGTTATGAAATGTACTGTAAGCTAGCAAAGCATTATTTTGTTCAGTAATCTTCTCTGGCAAAAGTTATCATGATAAAGAACGAGGTTAAAGTAACCAAAGAATTAACCAATTCCACACAATCCGTTCTTTTACGCCACCCAAGAGAATGTTTTGGAAAACAATGTAGAATATGAAGAAATTGCTTGTTACAAGCAATTTCTTCATTTTCCACATTGTTTTCTACCTAGACAGATAAATATTAATTTAAAATTGTCGTCGGCAACTTCTTTGAAGACTCTGATCAGAGTCATTTTGAACATGCTTAGCATACCTGTGAGATGAACTTGCATGCAGAGTTAAGCTCACACACACTTTACATGACTTTCATACTAACGAAGGATCCTCAAAGAATCTGATAAATGGTCACACAAGGATCGTTACAGTTAAATTTAGATTTATCAGAAAATAAAAATCAATAGCGAGCGGACATCATGCACGACGGTATGACGATAATCCGCTTGTTTTCGTCATGGGGGGGTTAAACATTTCGTTTCGGAATTTCTGATTCTGTCAAAATCGGTTTATAAATCAGGACCTAAGAAATTAAGTTTTTTAACTGTTGTTGTGTTGTGAGGTTCTAGTATGGTGACAGTCCAGCTAGATTAAGTTTTTTAACCGTTGTTGTGTTGTGAGGTTCTAGAATGGTGACAGTCCAGTTAGATTAAGTTTTTTAACTGTTGATGTGTTGTGAGGTTCTAGTATGGTGACAGTCAAGCTAGATTAAGTTTTTTAACCGTTGTTGCGTTGTGAGGTTCTAGTATGGTGACAGTACAGCTAGATTAAGTTTTTTAACCGTTGTTGTGTTGTGAGGTTCTAGTATGGTGACAGTCCAGCTAGATTAAGTTTTTTAATCGTGTTGTGTTGTGAGGTTCTAGTATGGTGACAGTACAGCTAGATTAAGTTTTTTAATCGTGTTGTGTTGTGAGGTTCTAGTATGGTGACAGTCCAGCTAGATAAAACCATCCTATCGAAAAGTCGACCAATCAACGGATAGCGGGTATCAGTCAGAGAATCGATCAACCAATCCAATCATTCATTAATACCGGAAGTGAAATTTGGCCGACATAATTTTGAAGCATATTTTGTGTGTGTGTGTGATTTGACAACTTAACCCATTCCAACACGATCCTCTCTTTTCACGCCACTCAAGGTAATAGTTCTGGAAAACAATGCGGAAAATGAAGAAATTGCTTGTTACAAGCAATTTCTGTATTTTCCTCATGTTTTCTACTCAGAGAGATAAAGATTTTAAAAAAATTCAGCAATTTGAAATTGTTTTCTGCTTCTTCTTTCAATTTGAACCAGCCTAAAATTTCTCTGTGTGGGAATGGGTTAAACGACGTACCTATGGATTTTTTTCATTTGACGACTTAACCCATTCCCACACGATCCCTTCTTTTCACGCCACTCCAGGAAATAGTTCTGGAAAACAAAGCGGAAAATCAAGAAATTGCTTGTTACAAGCAATTTCTGTATTTTCCTCATGTTTTCTACTCAGAGAGAAAAAGATTTTAGAAATTTCAGCAATTTGAAATTGTTGTCTGCACCTTCTTTCAATTTGAACCAGCCTTAAATTTCACTGAGTGGGAATCCGTTAAACGATGTAACTACAGATTGATCAAGCTGGGGTTACTATGTTTAGGTCTCCAACCAACCATTTTCCTTTTTGTTACATGTTACTTTCCATAACCTTTGCAAAATAACACCGTTAAAATCGAAGTAGAACTTCCTATCAGCTTAGTAGGTTTGGCTATAAAGATGCCTATTCTCAAGCAGTCTATACTTCATGTACTGAATTTATAACATCTCCACATGCAATTGGTGCTATATATTTGACTATATTGATTGCTTAGAGCAAAAACATAGTATGGCTCTATACATTGTAAAGAGCCATACTATGTTTTCGCTCTAAGCCGTCGATATGTGCTAGGCTCATATTGACGATCATATAAGATAAGTGAAAGCTGGATAAAGTAAGACCACACATATTTGGACCCGCAGGTAAGCTTGATGTTGATAAATGTACGGAAGACTTCATCTCGTTAGAAAAATATGGTGTGTTACGAAACGTTTTTGACGTTAACAAGAGTTCCGCATACGGGTGTAAACTTATGCGCTTTATGACTGAAGGAAGGACAATCGCTACAGTTTCACCATTACACTAAGATTGTCACCACAACTTCTTAAAAGTGTTAACTATGTGCCTAACAAGAAAACAACCGAAACAGGGGGTCAACTGTGAAAGAAAAAAAAATCGAATACACCTATAGATGAAAATGTACCTAACATTTAATTAACAACATTAGCAACATTTATTTGGAAATAAAAGTTGGGGGAAAAAAATCTAGAATTTCATGAACATAACATTATCGTCTGCAACTCCTTTCAATTTGGACCAGTCTAATATCTTTGCTTTGTTATCTGGTAATGGGTTAAACTGCTACTGACATTTTGAAAGCATTCCAAGTCGATTACGACAGAGCCGGAAATGCTGACAGATTTTTTTTCAACAGAGCCAAAAGCTCTGTCTTAGCAGTTTCCTCAACGTCTTTACACATCGATGACAGAATTGAATTAACCCTTTCCTCTTTTGCAAAATGTTAGACCTGTCTAAATTCAAAGGTTTTGTTGGCGAAAATTTAAAATGGAGTTATTCAAAAATTAAACAAAAACAAATAAAAAACGGAAAAAAACAAAAACAATAAAACATTCACTAGGGTACAAAACATTGTTGAAAAAGAAGAAATTGCTTGCTTTCAAGCAATTTCTTCTTTTTCCACAATGTTTTCTAAATAATACATTTGTAGGGGCGTATAACCAGGGATTGAACAGGAAGGGGCTAAACCAAATCTATTACAATTTCCCTCTCGTTTTAAACTACTACTGATATTTAAAGTACATTGTAAATGGTCGGATCGCCCCAGTCAATCAAAACATCGATTGACCAATCAAATCAATCGTTTAGACCGAAATGAATATTGAACAGTTAATTATTTTATTTGTTCGGCGACATGCCAATTTCGGCTGAAGCTGTATTTACCGCGTTCAAATCGCGAACCAATGATTTGTCTTTTTATTCGATGTCCCCGACCTTATACTTTACAAAATAAAATCGTTCATTACATTAGTCTAACCGCCATGTCGGGGGTAAGAGGTCGTGGTCGACGATCCCTCAATTGACCAATCGCTGGCCCCGCCTACTTACTACCTTGGCCCCGCCCATGGACTCGGACAGGTAGTTCAACTTCGATTTTGAACAGCGTTGTTTTGCAAAATTTATGGCCAGTAGCATGTTACAAAAACGTAGACTGGTTGGAGATCTAAACGTGGTAACAACACCTTGAATAAGCTTTAGTAACGACTTGTAAGTCGCCATACCAACAAAAATGCTTTCCGTGAAAGGGCAATTGTCGAAGTTCAAACTTAACTTCAAGTTGAACTGAATGATTTCAGTGGTCGACTCATTCCTTGACTGACATCGGCGATTGGTCCATTATAGGCCGGGATTTGCGAGATTTTTTAGCAGGCATATACGTCCGTTTTAGTACAAAATGTTGCTATAACAATGACTCCTAGTTTATTATGCGTTTACTAAGTTCTTCATACGTAATCAAGATCAAATATCTTTATAGAAATCTGCATCACGCAGTAGAAAAGAAGACGAGGTCTAGAAACGCAATTCTTTCTATACACAATACCACGTCTTGACTGCGTCAAAGATTTTCTTTTAAATATATATACCTAACAAAATTCCTCATGAAATATGCACATTTACATAAAAAAATCATCAACAATAGAAACAAAAGGGCCAGAATGGCCCTAAAATCGCTCACCTGACTAATGTAAGATGATTCGAAATTTTGCCAACACTTTTGAAAAGGAATATCCATTTAAGTTTAGTTGAAATTGGCCCAATGGTTACTGAGGAGATGTTCAAAGTAAAAAAAACTGCCCGCCCTGCCACACCCATATTTGGGCGTAAATCAAAATTCTGCAAACACCTTTTGAATAAGGTCACCAAAGGAACATTCATGCCAAGTTTTGTTGAAATTGGGCCAATGATTACTGAGGAGAAGATATTTTAAGATTTCTAAATAAAAAACTGCCCCACCCTGCCACGCCCATATTTGGGCATAAATCACATTTCACATACAACTTTTGAAAAAGGTTCACCCAAGGAACATTCATACCAAATTTGGTTGAAATTGGCCCAAAAGATACTGAGGAGAAGATGTTTAAAGATTTCAAAGTCAAAAACTGCCACGCCCATATTTGGGCGTGAAACAAAATTCTGCGAACAACTTTTGAAAAGGGTCACCAAAGGAACATTACTACCAAGTTTGTTGAAATTGGCCCAATGGTTACTGAGGAGAAAATGTTTAAGATTTCAAAGTCAAAAACTGCCACGCCCTGCCACGCCCATATTTGGGCATAAATCAAAATTCCACGAACAACTTTTGAAAAGAGTCACCCAAGGAACATTCATGCAAAGTTTGGTTGAAATTGGCCCAATGGTTACTGAGGAGAAGATGTTTAAAGATTTCAAAGACAAAAACTGCCACGCCCTGCCACGCCCATATTTGTAGGTCAATCAAATTTCCGCGAACAACTTTTGAAAAGGGTCACCTAAGGAACAGTCACGCCAAGTTTGGTTGAAATTGGCCCAATGGTTACTGAGGAGAAGATGTTTAAAGATTTCAAAGTCAAAAACTCCACGCCCTGCCACGCCCATATTTGGGCATAAATCAAAATTCTGCGAACAACTCTTAAAAAGAGTCACCCAAGGAACATTCATGACAAGTTTGGTTGAATTTGGCCCAACGGTTACTGAGGGGAAGATGTTTAAAGATTTCTAAGTCAAAAACTGCCACGCCCATATTTGGGCATAAATCAAAATTCCACGAACAACTTTTGAAAAGGGTTACCAAAGGAACATACATGCCAAGTTTGGTTGAAATTGGCCGAATGATTACTGAGGAGTAGATGTTTTAAGATTTCAAAGACAAAAACTGCCACGCCCTGCCACGCCCATATTTGTGGGTCAATCAAATTTCCGCGAACAACTTTTGAAAAGGGTCACCCAAGGAACAGTCATGCCAAGTTTGGTTGAAATTGGCCCAATGGTTACTGAGGAGAAGATGTTTAAAGATTTCGAAGTCAAAAACTGCCACGCCCTGCCACGCCCATATTTGGGCATAAATCAAAATTCTGCGAACAACTTTTAAAAAGAGTCACCCAAGGAACATTCATGCAAAGTTTGGTTGAAATTGGCCCATCGGTTACTGAGGAGAAGATGTTTATAGATTTCTAAGTCAAAAACTGCCACGCCCTGCCACGCCCATATTTTGGCATAAATCAAAATTCCACGAACAACTTTTGAAAAGGGTCACCCAAGGAACATTCATGCCAAGTTTGGTTGAAATTGGCCCTATGGTTACTGAGGAGAAGATGTTTAAAGATTTCTAAGTCAAAAACTGCCACGCCCTGCAACGCCCATATTTGGGCATAAATCAAAATTTCGCAAACAACTTTGGATAAGGTCATCCAAGGAACATTCATACCAAATTTGGTTGAAATTGGCCCAATGGTTCATTTAGGAGAAGATGTTTAAAGATTTCATAGACAAAAACTGCCACGCCCTGCCACGCCCATATTTAGGGGTCAATCAAAAATCCACGAACAACTTTTGAGAAGGGTCACCCAAGGAACATTCCTACCAAGTTTGGTTGAATTCCGCCCAGTGGTTACTCAGGAGAAGATGTTTAAAGAATTGTTGACGCCTTCCGACGCACGACGGACAAAAGGTGATACCAAAAGCTCACCTTGAGCACGTTGTGCTCAGGTGAGCTAAAAACGTATCGGATCGTGTCTGAAACAAGTAGTTTGATAAAGCCAATGACGTCAGATCGGGAATTGATTGAATTAACAGGGTTTAGCGCGACTTTTAACAGTATTTCAGTCATATCGCGGCGGGTGGAGCACCTAACCATGGATTCGAGGAATTTCTCACACCGGGACAGCCACTACATCCGTTCCAAGTCTACATCTGCTCATCGTACTTGGGTTTACGTTTATCCAACCAATCGTAAGGATATTCGCCGCGACCAGGAATCGAACCCGGGACCCCATGACTAAAGTCCTACCCGCTTCCACAGCCCTATTGTCGTGGTCGTGCAGAGAATACACGTTATTTGGATTATAAAAAAAGTTTATTCCAGACAATTTCCACAAGCTTATTTTACATTTACCCATGTCATGCTGAGCCCGGAATATTTCTGTTTTAGCAAGAGGTATACAGGAGCCTACATATATGTGCAGTCTGACCTAAGTCTACATCACCTACGTGACGCTTGAAACGTGTTATCTATATAAGAAAAGAAATAGTGACAAACAATACGGGCCATCCCGGTGCTTTCAGCATTTTGAATTTAATGACATTCTGTTCAGCGTGACAAGGGTTAAAATAGTCGAATAATCATTTGAGTACTATCATGTAGTTGTATTCCAAAATATTGTACATGTATTAAGTTTTTCACAGCTTAGTGAAAATAAAGATATTCTTTCAGTGACCTATATACTTGTTCCGCAGTAGATCCTTCAAGCATCGAAGATCGATTTTAAATAACATTTGTTCAAATTTACAGTATAACGTATTGCCATGGAAATAAACGTTTTTGAATACATTAATAGGAAAGAAGAAATACCACAAAATAAAAAGCATCTACCTGTCATGGGACAAGATTTTTTTACATTATCTTCAAAGTAAACCGTTAAAGTATCTTCGAGCAGGAACGTGACACTCACCAAGTCTTCACATTTTTCACTTTACCCATTCCCAAACAACAAAATTTTAGACCGGTCCAAATTGAAAGAAGTTGCAGACGACTATTTCAAGTGGATGGAATTCATTAATTTTTTTTATCTTTTTTTGATAGAAAAAATTGCGGATAATGAAGAAATTGCTTGATACAAGCATTTTTTTTTCATTTTCCACAGTGATTTCAAAAGCCTTTTCTCGACTCGGGTAGTAAAAATTGGTGACTGAGTGTGGGGATGGGTTAATCACTACTTTGTTTTTTACGAGAATGTAAGATATTTGATGACATTGAGAGAAACTAAAAAATGAAAAGAGAAACACATGTAGGTGCACATGCTCGGCTTCTGGTGTTGCGAGAATACCCCACCCACTCATTACCAGACGATAATATTATAGACTAGTCAAAATTTAAAGAAATTGATGACGGCAATTTACCTTTGATAAAATTTTAAATATCTTTGTCATTTGGGGTAGAACACATTGCTTGATATAAGCAATTTCTTCATTGCCCACAATGTTTTCTTCTTGAGGGGCGTACAAATGAGGAATTGTGTGGGAATGGAGTAATGGTACGGAATCCTCTAGTGAAAGTGAACGCACAAAGTTTCAAGTAAATTACTTTATAATAAAAGAACTATAAGAGTTTGTCAAGCCAATGCCTTTCCTAACGACATCACCAAATGATGATTTTCTAATGACAACTGACCAATCGCTGGTCCCGCCCACTTACTCTGCTGGTCACGCCCACTGATTCCGCTTCGATTTTTAAAGCGTTATTATGTAAAATTTGTGACAAACAACAAGCAGCAGAAAATGTGAATAGTTGGTTAGCGACCTAAAGGCGTAACTGCAACTAGAATAAGCTGTAGTTACGATGTTTAAGTCACCAAAACAACAAAAAAGCTTTAAATAATGGCGGCTAATGTTGGAGATAAAAACTCATTTCTGATCTTAATGAATAATTTCATTGGTCGACTGGTTATATGGTAGACATTCGCGATTGGTCAATTTCTAAAATAGCCGATCAAAAGCAAACTATTTGTTTTCATAATTACTTTTTATCCAAAACGATTCATAATTTTCAATTAAGCCCTCATTCTAAATTTTGTCTGTGACCTATGAATTTGAACCAGTATAGAGCTGTATTTTCTGGTAAAAGGTTCAATTAAATCACACAACTTTGGACTGCAGTATTTCGATATTTTATTCATAAATAATACTTATTGGAATTATTAGATTTTAATATCAGTTAACATAAATAATTGATTATAAACATATAAATATAACTAAACGAGAAACCGTAATTTGGTGTAAATGTGTTAATTTTGATTACAGAATACACAATACAAGGTTTGATTAATGAAACAGCTAGGACAGACAAAAAACGCTATCTATGATTAACTACTAGATGGACTATAAAAACTTTAACTCATTCCCTCACAGTAACTATTTTAAAAAAGCCCTGGAAAACATCATGGAAAATGAAGACATTTCTTGTTTCAAGCAATTTTTTCATTATCCTTAATGTTTTCTAGCCTTAATGACGAAGGTGTATAAATTTTCATAAAAAAAAAATTGTCACCTGCAACTTCTTTGAATTTTGATTGGTCTAAATGTGTTGTTTGGTAATGGTTTATACACTAAAGTAAATCTATGGGTAACTCAGGATTGTCAGAGAGGTCGCCATGCCGACTGACCTCCGACGGGAGATTAAATTGAGATCAGTGATATTTTGCAAAATTTATGGTCAATCTCGGCAAAAAATAAAGTGATTGGTTGGTGACTGAAACGTTGTAACCACGGCTTCAATAAGCTATAGTTGCAACGTTTAAGTCGCCAAAACAACTAAAATTATTCAATCAATTTTTTCATTGAAAGTGAAGATCCAACAATTTTCAGCTTAAAAATGGCCATACAGGAAAGTTTAAACAAATTCACTTGTACACTTTTATGTACATCCAATCCCCCCCCACACTGTTTTATTATTTAAAACACAGTGGGAAATGGAAATACAATTCTTGTCACAAGCTTTTACTTTTGTCCAACTATGTTTACTATCGTGTAAGATGATTTTCCCAAAATAATTTTGAGTTTCACCTATTATAATTGTAGAACTCTGTTTTGCTTAGAAATAAGCTTAATACCCCCAATGGAAAATACTTTTAGTCCATTACCATTTTATTTCCTTTCACACATAGTGGATCCATGAAAAAGATAAAATCCTTCTACAAATGGGTATATTTGATATACTTTGAAGGTAAATGCATTGACAGAGAATATATTTTTCTTTTACGGAGGTTTGAAATAAGATTATGAATACAACATTGAATCTGCTCCACAGCTCTAAATAATATGATTTGAATCTTGCTTTACAACTGCAATGAAAACTAGAAAGTCGGCTAGGGACAACATGTCAAGCTCACCGATTATTTGACCTTGAGCTGTGACTTTGACCTTAGAGCTATGCAAAAAATTATTCAAAATCGTACATCTACTCATAATGGTTATCAATTGTGTCAAGAGATTTGAAATTTGTCAATATATAAATATAGGAGATATAATCTGGACCAGCTTACGTAGAATGTTTGACCTAGAGCTGTGACCATGACCTTAGAGTTATACACTGACTTTTAATTGTAACAACTACGTCTTGCACACTGCAGGCAGGCTCGACAACAAAAACTAGTGTTTTTTTTCAATCAGTAGCAAATTGAAATCAACTTGTGCATGTCATCAGTTATAGATTTAAAAAAAATGCTGGAAAATGAAAACATTAATTCTGCCTTTTCTATGAAAAGAGGAATATTGCAAAAAACTGTCACAAGTATATTCATACGGGCACTTGCAAAAGTGTTGCGCAAAGACAACAGTCTTCAAATATCAACCCTTAATGAACTCCTGGTGAAATTAAGTAATATTTCAAATAACAAAGATAAAAGTAAAAATAAATTTTAAAGTGATAGGACGGAAACAAATCGTTTTCAACCAATCACCAGACAGCAAAAATTTTGACGGGTCCAAATTGAAAGAGGATACAGATACCAGTTGCAATTGCATTTATATTGAAAAGTAAATACCATAGGAGATAGAGGAAGCAATGGTTTTGTTCAATGATTTTATCCTTTTCTCACTATATTTTCTGCAGCTACTTATCTATAATGCATCATTAATGCTAATTGTCTGGTAACAGGTTAAACATGTTTAACAATAAGAAAACAGTCATATATTTAAAATAAATTGCAACATTGAAAGAACACATATAATATCGTTAAAGCATATAAAAACCCTGGCCATAATAAACCTTATATCCCATATCTGCATCAGGAAAGACAACAAATTATCATAATTAAAAAAACAAACAAACCTGTTTTGTACCATGTAGTTTGTACTGTTTCAAACATTATAAAATTACCCTTCACCCTTGTCATGCTGAATATAATCCTTATCTAAATGCAAAGTAAAATCAAAGGCCTGAAGGCACTGGAAGTACTAGTTAAAGGTCAAAAAATATTTTGAAAATAAAATTTATAAACACCTCTGTGTTGAAAGAGTCAATCAGGAGGTATAAACTAAGATCAGAATGCACTTATGTGCAGTCTGATCTTTGTCTATACATTCCACAAAAGCAGAAATATTCTGTGTTCAGCATGACAAGGGTTTTTGTGCCAAAGAAATTCAATTTTTTTTATCATCATAAAACTACAGTATTTTATGTTGTATCAATGTAGATAAAAACTTTATGGACTTTTATTTGGTGGAGAAAATGAGAACAGAAAGTTTTGAGACATGGTTTTAACTAGAATCACAGACAAAAAACTATATCACATTATACGTAAAATAAAAACTTGGTATGTTGTTTTCAATATTGGTGTTGTTTTTCAGATTTGAAAGAATACTGCAAGAAAAGTATTTCCCTCCTTAGGTCTTGTCATGCTGTATAAATTCATCTACAGAATTGCATTCAAATCAAAGTGATGACAGCACTGGATGCGATTATTGTGGGTTATTAATTGATTTTGAAAATTTATCGAATTAACAAGACTGCCTTAAAAGGGACAAGCAGGAGATGTAGACTAAGATCAGACTGCACTTATGTGCAGGCTGATCTTTGTCTATACCTCCTGCTAAAACAGGAATATTCCAAGTTCAGCATGACAAGGGTTAAGTACCTATGCTTTTTTGTGTATGATTCGACATTGTGATGAATCAAGTATATCAAGCTTTGGAAAACATTGTGGGAAAGGGGAGATATTACTTGCAACAAGCAATCTCTCCTTCTCTCACAATGTTTTCTGCACTTTTTTTGTATTTATTTTTTCAATTCAAACTCACTTCTAGGTACTATCTGAAACATCTTTGAATTCTGACCAATCTAAAATTCTACTTTCTGGTAATGGATTGAAAAAGATGAAACATCTGGGCAAACAAACACATTTAACGTACAAACATAAATGCTTTTTTGGTGTACAATAAAAATGGAATGGCATTAAAATTATCACAGAAAATATAGGTGATTATCATGGATAAAAATGATTAGCTAAAGACAATTTCAAAAATTTATTATCAGACCATAGAATAATAGACAGGTCTAAATAAAAAAAACAACATGCACTTTAAAATAAGTTTAACATTTTACCTGACAAAGAGTTTGATACTGGTTTTATTAGAAAGGGGTTGCAGACAACAATTTACAATTTATGAAATTTTACATTTTTCAACTTACTGAGTATAAACACTGTGTATTATGAAGAAATTGCTTGTTTCAAGCAATTTCTTCATTTTACACATTTTTTTCTAATTGTCTCTATTTAGGGACGACAAAAAGTGTTATTGTTTAGGAATGGGATAAAATCAGCAAATTTTGTAGTTCATAGACTAGAAAATATTGAAGAATATGCTGGTTTCAAGACTTTTCCTTTAGTGTTTCATAAATGATATTGGTAAAATAAACAAACAACTTGACCATGATGGTCCTAAATCACTCACTTTTAAGGCTCCATTTCTTTTGTATTTTACTAGAAAGTTCTAGACCTTAAAGCTTTACTGATTCTGAGAAGTTGATTTCATCGAGATAAACTTTTTTAACCATGAACTACCAAGATTGAACAAAAAAAGTGACTGTTAGAGGATAAATTAGGATATTCATTCATTTAACCTAGTGATATACATTTGACCAAAACATACCCATTTTTTTACCTGAACTAGCTAGATGGCATCCAAGATAACTGCTAACATTCTGAATAAATTGATTATGATATAAATTTGACCTAGTAACCTACTTTAATGCCATCAAGAAAAAAGTTTTGGAAAACATGGTGGAAAATGAATAAATTGCTTATTGTTATCCACTATATTTTCCACATCAAAGACGCGCATTTTTAAAATTTCATTAACTTGAAATCAGTGTCCACAACTACTTTGAATTTGGACCAGTCCAAAAGTTACCGGTTGAATATCATTTCATAAATGTACAATTGCTTTGTATTCATATAGTTAACCCTTGTCATGCTGTATAAATTACCTTACTGAACTGCTTTCAAATCAAAGGGCTGAGAGCACTGATAGAACTTGTTGTTCAAAAGTTAAATTTCTTTAAAAAATCAACTTCATTAACAACCCTGATAGGAAAAGTACAAGCAGAAGGTGTAGACTAAGATCAGCCTGCACATTAGTGCAGTCTGATCTTAGTCTACACCTCCTGCCAAAACCGGAATATTCCGGGCATCTGCATGACAAGGGTTAAGTTCAATATATTTTATCTTTTAATATAATTTCTTGTTTTTATTGTATAGGTTCAATATAAAAGCCCATTACCTTTTAAAGTTACAGGTAAATGATTAACATAAAAATGAATAATTCAATCATGACATAAACCTGGCTTACAAAGCATTAAAACTGAGAGATTAAAGTCGAGTTCAGCAAATACAGTAAATAACCAAGAAATAAAAATGGAGACAGAAACTTAATAAATGGACGGACTAAACTTGTAAAACTAAATCAACATGTTAAAAAACAATAATCCCTTTTGTAAGTAAACATGTATTTGATTTGCTAATTCTTAGCAAAGTATATACCAACATCTTACCACTTTTAGTGCTGAACCTGGAATATTCCTGTTTTGGCAAGAGGCGTAGACAAAGATCAGCCTGAAAATTTGTGCAGTTTAATCTTAGTTGACACCATCTGCTGGTGAATATTGGTAAATATTGAAACCCATTACTTACTAAAAACATCAAACTATGCATCTATTCAGAACTTATTGCTTTTGTAGAATTGGCCTGTAAAAGCCACACAATTTTGTAACAAAGTCTAAAATCATCCTACTTATAAGTGCATTTTTATTTTAGTCTTATTTAAAAGATGGACTTTATGCTTTCAGGTAACATTGTCCAATTAGAAAAAAATAAAAAAAAATAGGAATGTGTTTATAAATACAAAAAATGAATGTTACAAGAACAGCAATGGTTAAGAAAGGTGAAATGAACACTGGCTCTTTATTGCTTTTGACAGAAAATGAGTATTATAACCCTTGGTGCAATGACATGGCTCTCATGGATGTTTGGTTGGTGAACCATAATGTAAGGGAGGTAAGCTAGCGATGGACAGGTCTTCACTGAATGAGTTGTCTGGTGAATCGTTGTGTCGCGGGCTCCCATAACCTTGCATATGCTGGGTCCGCGGACTGTGAATTGTGTTACCAAGATAGCCTCCTGTCGCAAGTAAAGCTTGAGCTTGGGACTGTGATCTGGCAATTATGGCATTGATGGCTTCCATCCTGTTCTTGTATTTTCTGAAGAAAAAAATAACCCTTAAATGAATCGCACAATTTTAGACCCGTCAAAGTCCAAAGGTTTTGCAGATAAAAATTTAAAGCAAATTTCAAAAAATATTGTTTGTGATAGGCAATTTCTTCTTTTCCAAAATGTTTCTCAAGTATAAAACACAGGGACTTAAAAACAACAATTGAATGGGAAATGGTTAAAGAGAAGAAGCCTAACCACACAGTATGCTTTTGTTACATACCTCCAGGACAATAAAAAACATTCTCATTTTTCAAATCTTATACATTCTCTTTTTCCAAATCTTATATTAATGAGGCCTATGACATAAACATTAAAAGTAAGCAAAATATTTACCACTTTGGGACAGCTCTCAAGGAACTTCGGGTGCAATCATAAGAAATAGTTCTGTACACTTCAGTTAAAAACAACAACAACATTTAACCCATTACCACACATGGACAAGAGCACTGCCTATGGGTGCCTACGCTCGGCTGTTGGGTGCTGGATAGTGGACAAAATACATCTAGAGTTATCCCCTTTGATAGTATAGGTTGCTATTTTCATAGTGAACAAGTGTTCCAAGTTTCAAGTGAATGCTTTTAGTAGAACCTCCAAATGTCAAAGTTTTTGCACCATGACAACAACAACAACGACGACACCTAGGCTATAGCAATTCCTCAGGTTTTCTCCAAAAACAGCCAAACTAAAAATTTAGACTGGTCCAAATTGAAAGAAGTTGCATAATGACAATTTAAAGTTGGTGAAAATCTTTATCTTTTGTCTTAGACCTACATGACACTGAAACAAGAGGGAAACTGCTTTGGTTAATGGGCAACACTTGGATAAGGTACATGATTCTTGGTCAAATGGCATAAATGACAGAGTCTACAGATTGATAAACAAAAGGATGGATACACAAATTGACCCATAAACAGACATCTTGTAACCATTATACATCCTTCTACTTAGTAGGTCGGGTGTAATGACCTTTGCAATGTCCTTGACTTAAGGTCAAATGATAATGACTAAGGTTTTGTAGTGCTGAAAGAAATGCACATATCAAATTTTGTGTATAGCCATTTGAAAATAGGTACAGTTAACCCTTTCCTGTTTTATCTCTGTTCTTTTACGTCCCTGTGGATTTACACTTGAGAAAACATCTTGGAAAAGAAGAAATTGCTTGTAACAAGCAATTTCTTCTTTTTCTAAAATTATTTCTACCCTACTAAATGATTATTTTTCATATACACTATCAAAACCTTTGAATTTGGACAGGTCTAAAATTTTGAAAAACAGTAAAGGCTTAAAAAGAAATATCATATTTTCACAAGAGGATAAATACACAGACAGACGGACAATAGTCAAACAATTAGCCCCTGACCTTAGCAATAAATACATGCATTGTAAGGAATCTTAATTCAGCTTATATGTGTATTAACAAAACTTAACCCATGTCATGCTGAATATAATCCCATTTAGAAATGCACTAAAGTCAAAGCACTGAAATCACCAGAGACACCAGTTAAAGGTCAGTAATTTTTCTAAAAACTGATTTTATAAACAATTCTGGCTTAAAAGGGGCAAGCAAGTGATGTAGACTATGATCAGAAATGGCTATTGTCAAAATGTTGAAATCATCCCCTGTTAGAGAAAAGAATTCATCATTCAAAATGCATTTTTCTTAATCTCCAGGATTACATGATATAGAAACAAACTCTTATTTCCATCATAGTCCTTACTCATTCCAGATGTTACCAAATGTAATAGACTCTAATTACTGCTTCCAAACTTTACAGCAGGGTCGACTGGGGCTCCGCCTATAAAGTTTCTGCCCCACAAAACACTACCTAACTGCGGTGGGACTAGAAAATGCAATCATCAGATTAACCCTTGTCATGCCGATCCCGGAATATTCCTGCTTTTGAATGAGGTATAGACTAACATAGGCCTGCACATATGTGCAGTCTGATCTTAGTCTACACTTCCAGTTTGGCTTATCTAAGTCAGAGTTGTTGATCAAATTATTTACTAAAACGAATAGTGACCCACAATTAGGGCCTTCCAGTGCTATCCTTTTAACCCATTACCACACTAGAAAATTTTAGACTGGTCCAAATTCAAAGAAGTTGCAGACGACAATTCAAAGTTTATGAAATTTTGGATTTTTTCAACTTTCTGGGTAGAAAACTTTATGGAAAATGAAGAAATTGCTTGTCACAAGCAATTTCTTCATTTTCCACAATGTTTTCTACAGCCTTTTTTTCTTGGGGGCGTCTAAAAGTGTCACTGAGTGGAAATGGGTTAATGCAGTTCTAAACTGACTGAACTTCTTGAATGGAGTTTAACAACACTTAAACAGTATTTCAGTCATATTCCTCTGGCTGGAACACCTAACCCTGGATTCCATACAACCATAGTGGGAGAAGTTTAAACAACAAGATGTGTTTGTGAAACACAATGCCCACGCAACAGGACTAAACAGTTGACCTTGGTATGTGACCATGACCTTGATATGAGGAGATGTGTATTATGGAGATGTATCATCATGCCAAATATAAGCATTGTATCTTAATAGGCTTGTAGTAATTGGCAATGTTAAGTTTTTTGGTTAAGTTTTGCAGACAGACAGACAGACAGACTGACAGACAGACAAAGGTAAAACAATATGCCCCTGATCTTTCGATGCAGGGGCATAGAAATATTATTCAGCATGACAAGGGTTAAAGTAGAACACACTAACCATGTGGGCTTACAGTCAGTCAACTTGTGGATAATTTTTTTGTGAATCAACATTTCGATCAAACTTAAACATTTACTAAAAGGAACAAGAAACTTTAACAATGTAATAAACATTAACAATTGTCAGAATTACCCTGATGTATTTGCCTGAGGTTTGATTTGGGGACTGAAATCAAATCACATTCATTGTGTTAAATACATTGTTGCACATGTTCTACAACAGTCCTAGTGGTTGGGGCAAAATTTCAATACAAATGTACCTCTTACATGTGAATATTCAAAATCAATTTTATACAAGGCTCTCAACCTTTAACCAATTATCAAATGAAAAATGTTCAGAGTGGTCAAAATTCATAGAAGTTGCACATGACAATTTATAGATGATGAAATTATAATGGTCTACTCTTCAGGATAAAAAAATGCAATTTCTTCATTTTCCACAATGCTTTTCAAAGCTTTTTCTTCAGGGCTTATAAAGCAGGATTTTTGGTCATAGGTTAAATAAATTTTAAATAACATCAAACTTTCTTCACTCTAACCGATTACAGCCATTACAATCCAACATTCTTACTTAACCCATTCCAACACAGTGGAATTTTAGACTGGTCCAAATTGAAAGAAGCTGCAGACGACAATTTCAAGTTGATAGAATTTTGAACTTTTTCGTCATTTTGGGTAGAAAACATTGTGGATAATGAAGAAATTGCTTGATACAAGCAATTTCTTCATTTTCCACAATGTTTTCAAAAGATTTTTTCTTGAAGGGCTTTAAAAGGAGGGATTGAGTTGGAATGGGTTAATGAAGAAATACAGCTTTAGAAAACATTGAGAGAAAAAGAAAGAAATCCCTCATAACCAGTAATTTCCTCTTTTATTGAGTTTTCTACTCTATTTCGCACTTATTTTCAATTCAAATACAATTAAAATTGTTGTGTGTGATTGCTTTCAATCCAGTCTGAAAGTTTGCCATCTGGTAATTAGGTAAAGATAATTCTATAAGACTTTTTTTATTTTTTTTTTAATTTCGATCTAGACACTTTATGAAACAACCCAGAGATGAAATTCTGTATCCAATACATTAATGTTCACTTGTGAAATAATTAAAGTGAAGGTAATAAAAATGGGTGCTAATTAGATCATGAGCAAGCAAATAGATTCTTAATCTATTTCATACAATCTCCCATTTTGTTACCTCTCAAGATAAAAGCTTTGGAAAATATTTTGGAAAAAGAAAAAAATGCTCAAAACAAGCAATTTCTTCATTATCCACAATGTTTTCTACCCCGAAAAAACAGACTTTTAAATATTTCATTACCTAAACTTGTCATATGTAACTTCTTTCAACATGAACCAGTCTAATTTTTGTAAACTGGAAATGGGTAAACCCATTCCCACACAAGAAAATTTTAGACTGGTCCAATTTGAAAGAAGGTGCAGACAACAATTTTAGGTTGATGAAATTCTAAAACTCTTTATCTTTTGGGATAGAAAACATTGTGGACATAGAAGAAATTGCTTGAAACAAGCAATTTCTTCTATGTCCACAATGTTTTCCAAAGTTTTTTTCTTGAGGGGCGTAATAAGGAGGGATTGTGTGGGAATGGGTTAAACAACTTGGCTGGATGACCAGTTTTTCTACAGGATACCAATATATAGAGGATATAACATATGATTTAACCCATTCCCACACAATCCCACTTTTTTACACCCCTAAGGACAGACACTGTGAACAATGAAGAAATTGGTTGTTACAATGTCCACAATATCCTCTACCCAAAAAAGACAAAAAAAAATTTCATCAACTAAAAATTGATTATAATGCTTACAGAGTATCCCAAAATTTGTTGTTTTATTTAACTCAGATTTTGTTATGTGAAAGTAAAAATTCAAATGGTGAATGAATTATATGTAAACAGGGCTCCAGATTAAATAAAACTTTGTATACAAATGAGACTTTACTCAAATTTCAAACATCTAATCAAGGTTATGTTTAAATACAACAGTAAATGAAGAACTTTATTTATTACAGCAATATCTTCTTGTTTGCTTTTCATTACAGTAGTGTTTTAGCAAAAATAAAAAAGAAATTTTCTGTTCACAGATTGAGTAAAATCTCAATTGAGTACAAAAGGAATATCATCTCTAGCCCCTCATGAGAGCAGGATTTCTGGGTGTCACAATATACCTTTAACCCTGGGGTAAACTTGTCTGTTAATACATATATATTTCATACAATCAGATAATCTGTAAAATCACTGTAAATTCAAGCAATTACCAATGAAAACTACTAGTTTCCGTTAAAGTTACACATTTCATAATTTTGTTTATAACTGACAGATGTATTCTGTAAATCAAACTAGAAGTGTTGCAAAGCAGACTCATACCCCTCCCAACCAGTGCTCTGTCACTTTGACCTACACTACCCACAACAGGGCATCTCCATGAAGCATGGATGACATGTGTATAGAGTTTAAAGATCCTAGCTCAAATAACCTATGAGTTAGAGCATGGACAATTTTCAATTAAAATTCAATTTTACCATTAGTGGAGACAAATGTTGCATAGGATAAGTGCCGCCACTGGGGATCTAACCCATAACGTGATTGAAGATTGGGAGTCTGATGCGCTATGATGGCGGCTGCCAGGGTATGGCTAGCAATCAGGCAGTTCCAATCTAACTATGACTTTTGAAACAAGTCCTTGAAACCAAAAGACAATTTTATATTCTGATATAGAAATATTTGTACTAAGAATGCTATTTCTGCTTTCCATGTAAAATAAAATTCTTAAAAACATTCAGTATATTTTGTTTCTAAATACTGTGTTGTGAACAGCTTAACCCATTACCACAAAATAGATTTATAGACTGCACCAAATTCAAAGAAGCTACAGATGACAATTAAAAGTTGATGGAATTTTGAACTTTTTCGTCTTTTGGATAGAAAACATTGTGGATAATGAAGAAATTGCTTGATACAAACAATTTCTTCATTTTCCATAATGTTTTCCAAAGCTTTTTTCTTTAGAGTCATAAAAAGGAGGGCTAGAGTGGGAATGGGTTAATGTTTGATTTGAAACAATCAGGTAATAATTTGGATTAACCCATTCCCATACAATCCTCCTTTTTCTAGGAACATCAAGAGAAAAGTTTAGAAAGCATTGTTGAAAATGAAATAAATTGCTTGTAATAAGTTATTACTTCATTATCCTCAATGTTTTCTACCCAATATGATAAAAGATTTTTTTAAAGTCTATGAATTAAACATTGTCTTCTGCAACTTTTATCAATTTTGAATAGTCAGAATTTTTGTTGTCTAGCAATGGTTTGAAATCCTAAACGAACGTTTGCTGGATATTGATTTTACAGATTTTCTAAAATTATGATTCATGAACAGCATGCAGTAAAATAACAAATATATATTGAAAATAAACTGTGATCCAACTAAACAATTTACCTTTTAGCATTACTAGTATTCCTTTAAAATTATATAACATATACATATAAATCATATTGTAATTCCAATTCATCGGACAAATCATAATTGACAAACTGCAGCTGTCAATCAAAGAATCAATTGACCAATCGAATCATTCATTTGCACTGGAAAATAACTTTGAGCTCTGACATTGACTGACATATATATGAAGCCTTTCTGTTCGTTTTGCGACTTAAATGTCATAACTACAGCTTATTCAAGCTGTAGTTACAGTGTTTAGGTCATGAAACCAAGCATTTTACTTTTATTTTATAGGTTACTGGCCATCAATTTTGGGCAGTAAAGCTGTTTAACCCACTCCAACTCAGTGACAATTTTGGACGCCTCTCAAGAAAAGCACTTGGGAAAACATTGTGAACAAGATGTGTTTGTGAAACACAAAGCCCCAGCAACAGGACTAAATGTTTGACCATGATATGTGACCTTGACCTTATCACATGACCTTGACCTTGACATGAGGAGATGCGTATTATGGAGATGTATCATCATGCCAAATATGAGCATTGTATCTTGAATAGGCTGGTAGTAATTGGCAATGTTAAGTTTTTTGGTTAAGTTTTGCAGACAGACATATGGACAGATGGAGGGACTGAATGACAGACAGACAGACAGACAGACGGACAGATGGACAAAGGTAAAACAAAATGCCCCGATTTGGGGGAATAAAATGAAGAAATTGCTTGTGATAAGCAATTTCTTCATTTTTTACAATGTTTTCTATCCAGAAAGTTGGAAAAATTTCTGAACTTTTAAATCGCTGTCTGCCAGTCCTTTCAATTTGGACCAGTCTAAAGTTTTGCCGTCTGGTAATGGGTTAATATCAAAATGGAACTTTCCGTCAGAGTCAGTAGGCAGGACACAGAGTTGATGGGTGTGGCAAGTAATTGTTAATTGAAGGGACATAGAATTATCTTAATTGAACCCATTACCAGATGCAAAAATTTTAGACTGGTCCAAAGTGAAAGGAGATGCAGACGTCAATTAAAAGTTAACAGATTTTTTCAACTTTTTGGGTAGAAATAAAGAAATTGCTTGTTACAAGCAATTTTTTTATTTTACATAATGTTTTCCTAATCATTTTTCTTCATGGGCGTCCAAAAAAGTCACTGTGTGGGAACGGGTTAAAAGATGTGTACTAATTGTTTTTCTAACAAATAAAGCTTTTTTTACACTATGTTTGCATGAGGTTTGAAAAGGCTTGAAGTTATTATATTAACCTTTTAATGCTGAATAAAATCCTAGTTCTAAATAGCATTAAATACAAGAGTCTTAAGGCACTAGAAAGTTCTAATTTTTGGTCAAAATTTCTTTTGTTAACCAATTCCTTCAACATCCCTCCTTTTTACACCCCTCATTAAATCTATAAATAGTTCCGGCTTAGAATGTCACTAACAGCGGGTAAAGACTAGGATCATACTGCATCAGTAAAAGCAGAAACATTTAGGGGCAAGGATAACAAGAGGCCCATAGGGCCTTATCGGTCACCTGTGTCCAAAGAGCACAAAAACAAATAAAAGTCCACCAAATTTTGCTACATACTACATATCAAAGCTCTAAGCCTTTTAGTTTGGGAGAAGAAGAGCTTTAAATTTTCATAATGTAAGCCTTATGTAAAATTCATGACGTCCAAGAATGGGCTAATTATGTCCCTCAGGCCATAATTTATACCATATTGATAGAGATCCACCAGATGATGCTACATACCAAATATCAAAGTTCTAGGCCCTCTTGTTTGGGAGAAGATTTTTACAAATTTCACTATATAAGCCCTTGTTAAATTTGTGACATCCAGGAATGGGCTAATTTTAATCCTGAGGCAATACTTTGTAAATCTTGATAGAGGTCCACAAGACGTTGCTTTATACCAAATATCAAAGTTGTAGGCCCTCCTGTTTGGGAGAAGTAGATTTTTACAAATTTCACTGTATAAGCCCTTTGTTAAACTTGTGACGTCTTGGTATGTGCTAGTTCTGTCTCTTGGGCCATGATTTATAAAATCTTGATAGAAATTTACCAGATGATGCGACATACCAAATATAAAACCTCTAGGCCCTCTTGTTTGGGAGAAGAAGATTTTTTAAATTTTGCACTATATAAGCCTATGTGAAACTTGTGACGTCCAGGAACAGGCTAATTTTGACCATGGGGATATAATTCATACAATATTGATAGAGTTCCACTAGATGATGCCACATATCAAATATCAGAGCTGTAGGTTTTTTGGTTAAGTAGAAAAAAAAAAATCAAATTTGTCACTCTTTAAGCTTATGTACCCCCCCTTTGCCCCCCCTCCCCGAGCACGGCCATTTCTTGACAGATTTTTTTTTCTTGTACAAACTTGATAGTCCATGCCCTAAAGACTCTAAATATCAAATGTGAATCTAATCTGACAGCTGGTTTATGACAAGAAGATCTTCAAAGATGTATCATTTTTGGCCCCCTATGGAGCCCCAAGGGGAGATAACTCCATGATGTGTACAAATCTGAAGCGCCTTCCCATAAGGATGCTTCCTGCCAAGTTTGGTTGAAATCCGTCAAAGGGTTTTTTAAGTCGAAAATGTAAAAAGTTAATGCACAACGCACGACAAAACACAATCGCAAAAATTAAATACTCTACACTTACCATTTGCTACCAGTTCTCTCTACAAACTTTTCTTGCAGATGTTTGAATAATAGTACAATCTAACCCATCACCAAACGGCAAACTTTTAGACTGTTATAAATTGAAAAAAATTGCAGAAGACAATTTAAAGTTAATGAAACTGGATTTTTTTAAATTTTTTGGGGGTAGAAAACATTGTGGAAAATGAAAAAAAGGCAAATTTTCCCTAATGTTTTCCTTGAGGGGCTCCCAATTGATTGATTGAATGGAGTTACATGCCACTATTAACAGTACTTCAGTCTAATTGCAGCGGCTGGAGCACCTAACAATGGATTCTAGGTATTTCTCAAACCAGTACTACCACTACATCCCTTCCTAGCCTCCAGCTGCTGTCCCATCTCTGTATACAATTATCCACCCAAATGTCGGAAAGAATATGTGCTGCCTGGGATCTAACCAATGACATCTCATAATTGAAGATTAGGAGTCTGATGCTCTACCAACTGCGCTATGACGGCAGCTCTTGAGAAGCGTTCAAAGGCATCCTTGTTTGGGAATGGTTTAAGTCTTTTTGCGATATGTCCAATAATTACACATGTGTGCCAAAGTAACCTGATCATCATGAACATTAACAGTCTGATTATAGTCTTTACTATGGGCTCCATAGATAATTACCGACTCACAGCATCTGCAGATGATTGGCCAATGTTCATAAAAAATCCCAAAATTTACTCCCCCAAGAAAAGAAGCTTAGGAAAACATTGTGGAAAATGAATCAATTTCTTCATTATCCTTCATGATTTCTCAACTAAAAATTGTTGTTTGCAACTTCTTTGAATTTGGATCAGTCTAATGTTTTTGGTTAATGAAATGTATGAATTCATATATCCATTTCTTTACAAATACACTAATATGCAGACTCACAAGATATTTATTTCGGATATGAACACAACCTTACTTGTTATTTCTTTCTCTGTTTATCTTTCTAGTCTCTGTCATGATTTTGACAATGTTCTCTAGTTGCCAACATTATTTTTTATATGAAATGGTGCACTGAAAGCTAACAAAATGATGTAATCTAAACTAACATCATTTTAGAGAGTTGATATACATACTTCTCTGAAGAGTGTGGTTCTCTCCTTCGCCATGTTTGTAATTGTTGTCTCAATCTCTGACAGTCCTCCTCCAATGCTTGTAGTGAAGTTTTTGTGATTTGATGAAGTGATTTTTCTGTGTTCAACTCGCTCTGGAGTTCTGTAATCTGTTTTTTATACCGCACCACAGAATGACCTTCACCTTCCTTGTTACTTCCAGATTTCTGTGCATCAAGATGGTTCTGCATCTGTTTGCTGAGCTCTTGGATGACCCTGTTCATCTCATGCCTGTTGAAAACATGTTAATTACAAACTAGAATTATTGCAAAGCCGACTTATACCCCCAATCAGCATTTTGTCACCTGAGTAGCATAGTTGACCTTGACCTACATTACCCCAAAACAGTGCATCCCCTTGGGTCATGGACAAAATTTGCATAAAGTCTGAAGGTCTTAGGTCAAATGAGAAGAAATGGTTATCAATTAAAGTTCAGTTGGGACTTTGACCTACATGACCCAAAAACAATAAGGCACCTCCTTTGGTCATGGATAACATTTGTATTAAGTTTCAAGATTCTATGTCAAATTGCTTATGAGTCACAGAAATGGTCTTCAATCAAATTTCAATTGTGACCTTGACATTTGTCCTACATAACTCAAAATTAATAAGGCACTTCCTTAGAAACTGGTTACAAGCTTCTGTAATTTCAAGGTTGTATGTTAATTGGTTCTAGAGTTATAGTACTGAAAAACAAGAGGATCATGATGGTCCTAAATCACTCACCTGAATCATCTACCGTTACAAAATGCAATTGGAGCAAGATAATTTGACCAGTTTCATGAAGATTGAACCCAAACTGTGGCCTCAAGAGTGTAAAAAAATAAATTGTACCTTTTCACTTGTTTTCTGATAGAACCTTCCCATAATCAAAGGGTTCATCCTTATGATCTAAAAATTATCCTGGCCAAATTTCATGAAGATTGAGCAAAAATTGTGCCCTCTGGAGTGCAAACAATGAAAAACCAATCATCCTTAGGACCTAAAAATTATCCTGGCCAAGTCTCATAAATAAATAACAAACAAAATTGTCATTAAGTCTTCTTTTTCTGAGTTTTCCAATAGAACCTTCCCATAATCAATAGGGTCCATCCTTATGACCTAACAATTATTCTAGCTAAGTTTCATGAGGATTGAGCCAAAATTGTGGCCTCTAGATTGTAAACAAAGAAATTGTCAGTAAGACCCCTTTTCCTGTGTTTTCCAATAGAACCTTCCCATAATCAATAGGGTGCATCCTAATAATTAGGACCGAACAATCATGTTTGCCAAGTTCAATGAAAATTGAGCCAAAATTGTCACCTCTAGATTGTAAAAAAAGAAATTGTCACTAAGATCCCTTTTCCTGTGTTTTACAATAGAACCTTCCTGTAATCAATTGGGTCAATTATGTTTGCCAAGTTTGCCAATTTTTCTGGATAAGTTTCATGAAGGTTGAGCCAAAATTGTTGCCTCTATATTGTATACAAAGAAATTGTCACTAAGACCCTTTAAAGTTTCCTGTGTTTTCAAATAGAACCTTCCCATAATTTATAGGGTTCATCCTAACAATTAGGACCTAAAAATTATTCTGGCTAAGTTTCATGAAGATTGAGCCAAAATTGTGCCCTCTAGAGTGTAAACAAATAAATTGTCATTAAGTCCTCTTTTTCTGAGTTTTCCAATAGAACCTTCCCATAATCAATAGGGTTCATCCTTAGGACCTAACAATTATTCTGGCTAAGTTTCATGAAGGTTGAGCCAAAATTGTTGCCTCTATATTGTAAACAAAAAAATTGCCACAAGATGAATGAGAGACATTCAATGAACACAAAAGGTCACCTTGAGCACTTTGTGCTCTGGTGAGCTAAAAAGTCTATAGACTGAAAGACAAGATGAAAGCAATATTCACCCTCTACATTACAGGTAGGGGTAATAATCAAGGACTTAGAGGACAACTGAATGTTTCAGGTGTAATTGCATCATCTTTCATAGTGTGAATTACTAATCAAAGCTAGATTTCATAAGTGATGGAACCAGTCATGACAATATACATTGTAGCTTTTGTTTATAACAAATTGAAAAATCTTTTATGGAAACAATTATCCTATTTCCTTGACCAAATCTCTAATAGCAAAAATTTTTACATGTGTATTAACCCTTTCCTTTTTGTCAAAATTATAGTCTTGTCCAAAATTCAAAGGGGTAGAGACGATATTATAAGGTAAGTGCAGTTTAAATAGTAGTCAGGATTATGACACTCATCGGCCAAACAGAAAAGACAAATTTGAAGACATTGCTTTTGTAATAACCCTTTCCTGTTTTCTGTAATTTTAGACTGGTCCAAATTCAAAGTGGTTGCTAAAGACAATTGAAATTGAATGTAATTTGAAATGAAACCGTCATATGTGGAAGAAAATATTTTTGGAAAAGGAAAAATTGCTTGTCACAAGCATTTTCTTTTCTTTCCACAATATATTTCGCAAGTAAAATTCATGGCAACGTAAAATCCCGGGTCTGTACAGGAAAGCAGTAACTATTGAATACATTATCAACTCAAACTAAGGTTAAAGGTGGACATTAATGCAATGATCAAAATCAAAATTACCACATAGATTTGTCTGCATCACCAGATTCCTCAACCTTCTTTGCCAGAAAGTTACGCAATCTTTTTAACTCTTCATCTTGTTCTCTGAACCTGTAAAATATTGACATTTCTTTCTTGTTAACCCTTGTCATGCTGAACCCGGAATATTCTGGTTTTGGCAGGAGGTGTAGACCAAGATCAGACTGCACTTATGTGCAGGCTGATCTTAGTCTACACCTTCTGCTTGTACTTTTCCTGCAAAAGTTGTTTATGAAATTGATTTATAAAAGATATATTGATTTTTTAACAACAAGTGCTATCAGTGCTTTCAGTCTTTTATTTGACAGCAATTCAGTAAGGTAACTTATACAGCATGACAAGGGTTAAGAATAACACTTTTTTAAAACAGTCAACATTTAAGGAAAGTGAACATTGTAAAGTGACAAACAATAAGACATAATCTTGAAGTATCATTATATATGCTGCTGGTGCTGGAATTCTCTGTGCAATTTCATGATATCTTGGTGTTGTTTCTAAGTCACAAGTACAAAGAAATTTTATAATATAGATTTGAACATAAATGTAAAAACTATAACCTTAGAAATAGTGCAATTCTATGGAAAAAGAAAAAATAAATATTGAAATTGAATTAATAGAATGCTCTATTGTTACTACCACAATGACAGAATTTCTGTAATTTGTTTTAAATGGAAAAATAACCTTGAACAAGGTGCCAAATTGTCACAAGATACGCCCGTCACACTGCTTAATATTAACTGGGGATTTGAATAGAACTGAGGTTATTTTGAATGAATTTTTTTTGTCAAACAAAGTATGAAAAACAACAAAGGGCAATAACTCAAAATATACGCTAGGTAGAGTTATGGTTCTTGTACACTGCACTCTCCCTTAGTGAGATCTATCCATCCAAGAAGTTTCATGATTCTAGCTATAATACTTTTAGAGATATACTCCGGACAAGATTCAAGTATGAAAAACAACAAGGGCAATAACTCAAAAAATAGGCTAGGTAGAGTTATGGTTCATGTGCACTGCACTCCCCCTTGGTGAGATCTATCAATCCATGGAATTTCATGATTTTATCTATTATACTTTTAGAGATATACTCTGGATAAGAAAAACTGAAAAATAGGCTAGGTAGAGTTATTGTTCTTGTACACTGCACTCCCCCTTGGTGAGCTCTATCCATCCATAAAATTTCATGGTTCTAGCTATTATAATTTTAGAGATATACTCCGGACAAGATTCAAGTATGAAAAACAACAAAGGGCAATAACTCGAAAAATAGGCTAGGTAGAGTTATGGTTCTTGTACACTGCACTCCAACATGGTGAGCTCTATCCATCCATGAAATTTCATGATTCTAGCTATTATACTTACAGAGATATTCTCCGGACAAGATTCATGTAAGAAAAACAACAAAGGGCAATTACTATAAAAATAGGCCAGGTAGAGTTATGGTTTTTGTGCACTGCACTCCCCCTTGGTGGGATCTATACACCCATGAAATTTCATGATCCTTGCTATGATACTTTAAGAGATATACTCCGGACAAGATTCAAGTATGAAAAACAACAAAGGGCAATAACTCAAAAAATAGGCTTGGTAGAGTTATGGTTCTTGTAAATTGCACTTCCACTTGGTGAGCTCTATCCATCCATGAAGATTCATGATTCTAGCTATTTTACTTTTAGACATATACTCCGGACAAGATTCAAGTATGAAAAACAACAAAGGGCAATAACTCAAAAAATAGGCTAGGTAGAGTTATGGTTCTTGTTCACTGCACTCCCACTTGGTGAGCTCTATCCATCCATGAAATTTCATGGTTCTAGCTATTATAATTTTAGAGATATACTCCGGACAAGATTCAAGTATGAAAAACAACAAAGGGCAATAACTCAAAAAATAGGCTAGGTAGAGTTATGGTTCTTGAACACTGCACTCCCTCTTGGTGAGCTCTATCCATCCATGAAATTTCATGATTCTAGCTATTATACTTTAAGAGATATACTCTGGACAAGATTCATGTATGAAAAACAACAAAGGGCATTAACTATAAAAATAGGCCAGGTAGAGTTATGGTTTTTGTGCACTGCACTCCCCCTTGGTGGGATCTATCCATCCATGAAGTTTCATGATCCTAGCTATGATACTTTCAGAGATATACTCCGGACAAGATTCAAGTATGAAAAACAACAAAGGGCAATAACTCAAAAAATAGGGAAGGTAGAGTTATGGTTCTTGTGCACTGCACTCCCCCTTGGTGAGATGTATACACCCATGAAGTTTCATGATCCTAGCTTTAATACTTTAAGCTCTATCCATCCATGAAGATTCATGATTCTAGCTATTTTACTTTTAGACATATACTCCGGACAAGATTCAAGTATGAAAAACAACAAAGGGCAATAACTCAAAAAATAGGCTTGGTAGAGTTATGGTTCTTGTACACTGCACTCCTACTTGTTGAGCTCTATCTATCCATGAAATTTAATGATTATAGCTATAATACTTTTAGAGATATATTCCGGACAAGATTCAAGTATGAAAAACAACAAAGGGCATTAACTCAAAAAATAGGCCAGGTAGAGTTATGGTTCTTGTGCACTGCACTCCCCCTTGGTGAGATCTAAACACCCATGAAGTTTCATGATCCTAGCTATAATACTTTCAGAGATTTACTCCGGACAAGATTCAAGTATGAAAAACAACAAAGGGCAATAACTCAAAAAATAGGCCAGGTAGAGTTATGGTTCTTGTGCAATGCACTCCCCCTTGGTGAGATCTATACACCCATGAAGTTTCATGATCCTAGCTTTAATACTTTCAGAGATATACTCCGGACAAGATTCATGTATGAAAAACAACAAAGGGCAATAACTCAAAAAATAGGCCAGGTAGAGTTATGGTTCTTGTACACTGCACTCCCTCTTGGTGAGCTCTATCCATCCATGAAATTTCATGATTCTAGCTATAATACTTTAAGAGATATACTCCGGACATGATTCATGTATGAAAAACAACAAAGGGCAATAACTATAAAAATAGGTCAGGTAGAGTTATGGTTTTTGTGCACTTCACTCCCCCTTGGTGGGATCTATCCATCCATGAAGTTTCATGATCCTAGCTATGATACTTTCAGAGATATACTCCGGACAAGATTCAAGTATGAAAAACAACAAAGGGCAATAACTCAAAAAATAGGCCAGGTAGAGTTATGGTTCTTGTGCAATGCACTCCCCCTTGGTGAGATCTATACACCCATGAAGTTTCATGATCCTAGCTTGAATACTTTAAGCTTTATCCATCCATGAAGATTCATGATTCTAGCTATTTTACTTTTAGACATATACTCCGGACAAGATTCAAGTATGAAAAACAACAAAGGGCAATAACTCAAAAAATAGGCTTGGTAGAGTTATGGTTCTTGTACACTGCACTCCTACGTGTTGAGCTCTATCTATCCATGAAATTTAATGATTATAGCTATAATACTTTTAGAGATATATTCCGGACAAGATTCAAGTATGAAAAACAACAAAGAGCAATAACTCAAAAAATAGGCCAGATAGAGTTATGGTTCTTGTGCACTGCACTCCCCCTTGATGAGATCTAAACACCCATGAAGTTTCATGATCCTAGCTATAATACTTTCAGAGATATACTCAGGACAAGATTCAAGTATGAAAAACAACAAAGGGCAATAACTCAAAAAATAGGCCAGGTAGAGTTATGGTTCTTGTGCACTGCACTCCCCCTTGGTGATATCTATACACCCATGAAGTTTCATGATCCTAGCTTTAATACTTTCAGAGATATACTCCGGACAAGATTCATGTATGAAAAACAACAAAGGGCAATAACTCAAAAAATAGGCCAGGTAGAGTTATGGTTATTGCGCACTGCACTCCGTATTGATGAGAAGAATATAACTGCCAAGTTTAAAGTCAATCGGACTTACGGTGACAGAGTTATGCTCTGGACAAAGAAGTGGACACCGCCCGGACAACCGGACGCCCGGACAACCGGACGCCCGGACGACCGGACGCCCGGACACCACGGGTGATCCCATAATACGTCCCGTCTTCGACGGGCGTATAAAAATAAAATACCAAAAGATATGGTACAAAATTATTCATCCTGCATAACCAATTACCACACAATGCTGCTTTTTGACACCCTGAAGAAATATAGTAAGGAAAATTTTATGAGAAAAGAAGAAATTGCTTGTACAAGCAATTTCTTCTTTTCTCATGATGATTTCTACCCTAATTTGGTTCTTATTTTCGAATTACGGCATAATTTGAAATATTGTCTGCAATAACCTAGAATTTGAACCAGTCTAAATTTTTCCTTGTAGACTAATGGGTTACATTACAATATTTTTCCTAGTAAGAGATCCATCCATTATTAAGTTTTCCCTTTTACACAGATACACTCATATTCCAGTTAACCCTTTCCTGTTTGATCCCTGGATTTTACGTCCGTGTGATTTTATAATTGAAAAAATTTGAAGAAATTGCTTGAAAAAAGCAATTCCCTATTTTATACCCTACTGGATGGCATTTTTTTTTCAAATTGAATCTACTTTAAATTTTTGTCTGCAAAACTTTTGAATTTGGACAGGTCTAAAAATTTGCAAAATAGGGAAGTGTTAACACACAATCCCAAAAATTAACACTCTCATGGGATTATACATGGGATAATTTTGTAAAAAGAGATAAATACTGGTATCAAGCAATTTCTCCATTTCTAACAATATTTTGACCTCTATATGACATTTATTTTTCAATTTATATGCAATTATAAAACATTGTTAGTAACTTCTTCTGATTTCTGTAAGTCTAATGTTTTGAGCTGAAGTTATTTTAGATGGTTTTAATAGACATAAAATGAGCCTGTGCTCTTCATTTAAATCAATTGTCCAATTATGGTTGTCAATCAAATAATCAGTCGGCCAATGAAATGAAGTCAACTTTGAACTCTGACATTAATATGGCCGCCATGCTGAATAGAAATCTTTATTGAAAATTAAACTAAAATTCAAAGGACTGAAAGCACTGTAAGACTTTAACGTTGGGTCAATATTTCTTTTAACAAATGAATTCAAATACAATTCTAACATGAATTAGACAAACAGGTGGTGTATACAAAGGTGGTATATACCTCCTGCCAAATCAGGAATATTCCAGGTTCAGGATGACAAGGGTTAAGCATTGTAACTGCAGCTTGTTACAAGTAATTTCTTCATTTTCGACTTTCTTTTCTTCCCAAAATATCAGGAATACTTGAAAATTCTGTAAGCTTGAAATTGTTGTCAGAAACTTTTTTGAAATTCGGATCCAGGAAAATAATGTCAGAATGTCAATCTCAATATAAAAATTTGGTGTAAAAATATGGGATCATGAAGGAAAGGGTTAATTTTCCTTTTCAGCATACATAAACATTGTATGGATTCCTTTCATGCGTCAATTCCTTCATATATTGTATCTAACATAGTGACAAGCAGTTTTTTTCAGGTTTCAATTTTTGTTCTATTTGAAAACAAATTCAGTTGTTATCAAAAATACTTTGTTCTATACTTGTAATCACCTATACTTTAGAGATCTGCAAATACTTCACACTAAATAAACAAGGATACTTAATTCATTTTTAAATGACAATAAATGTAAGTCCCTTAAAAAATTAAAGCATTTTCAAAAATATTAGTGCATGTATCAAATAATTTTGAAACAAGAGCAATATATGTGGATGCTAAATGTTGGCTAACGCTTTATAGAAAGTAAAACTTCTACACCATAAAAAGGGGCATAATCTGTTTAACCCATTCCCTTACAGTGACGCCTTTGGACACCCCACAAGAAAAACAATAAGGAAAAACACAGTGTAAAATGAAGAAATTGCTTGTAAGAAGCATCTCCTTCATTTTACACAATGTTTTCTATCCAGGAAGTTGAAACTATTTAAAATTTCATGAACTTTATATTGTTGTCTGCAACTCCTTTCAATTTGGACCAGTCTTAAATTTTGCTGTCTGGTAACTCTTTTTGATAATTATTGCTGTTTGATAGTGAACATATATTCCAAGTTTAAAGTGAATGTGTTCTGTAATAACAGTAATGTTACCTGTACAAAAAGTTTAAGATATTGGACGATGACACTGACAAAGACGACAACCTGGCCATAGCAATAACTCAGATTTTTCCAAGAACATCCAAGTTGAAGACCACCCAAACTGGTAACATGGTAAAACAAAATGTGTTTGTGAAACACCATGCCCTCGAAACAGGAATTCTTTAGAAACAGGTGATTTTTATTGAATTTTTTCTTTGTTTTAGGGAAAAAGTTTAAAATTTTGACCTTGACCTTGATGAAATGACCTTCCCCAGTTGCGCCTTTTTGAGACCTATCTACATACCAAATATTAGCATTGTAACTTAATTAGGGAAGAAGTTATAGGAAAATGTTTAGTTGGCAGGTTAAGTTTTTGAGTAATGTTTTAGGGAAAAGGGTTAAAATTTTGACCTTGACCTTGATGAAATGACCTTCCCCAGTTGCGCCTTGTTGAGACCTATCTACATACCAAATATTAGCATTGTCACTTAATTAGGGAAGAAGTTATAGGAAAATGTTTAGTTGGCAGGTTAAGTTTTTGAGTAACGTTTTAGGGAAAAGGGTTAAAATTTTGACCTTGACCTTGATGAAATGACCCTCCCCAGTTGCGCCTTGTTGAGACCTATCTACATACCAAATATTGGCATTGTAACTTAATTAGGGATGAAGTTATAGGAAAATGTTTAGTTGGCAGGTTATGTTTTGCAGACAGACAGACAGACAGACAGACGGACAGACGGACACCAGTAAAACAATATGCCCCTGATCTATCGATGTGGGGGCATAAAAAAATCCCCAAGAAATAAAACTTTAACCCATTCTCACATTGTGACTCTTTTGGACGCCCCTCAAGAAAAACAACTTAGAAAACATTGTGTAAAATTAAGAAATTCATTGTCACAAGCAATTTCTTCATTTTACACGATGTTCTCTACCCAGAAAGTTGATAAAATCTAAAATTTCATAAACTTTATAATGTTATCTGCAACTCCTTTCAGTTTGGACCAGTCTAAATTTTTCTTGAGTGGGAATTGGTTAAAAGCTATGTGAATTTATGTCTGGTTATTTGAAAATCCGTCCAACATATCTATCATTGCATTATGCTCTTTTAGTGCTTTGTAGAACTTTAAGTTCTGGTATATCCTTCTTTAACGCATTGCCACTCAGTGACGATTTAAGAAGCCCCCAAGAAAAAAGCTTTGGAAAACATTGTGTTAAATTAAGAAATTGCTTGTTACAAGCAATTTCTTTGATTTCCACAATGTTTTCCTACCAGTAAGATGATTTTTTTTCCTTTTAAAAATTTAAAATTGTCCTCTGCAACTTCTTTGAATATTGGCCAGACTAAAATTTTGTTGTCTGGTAACAGATTTAAGTCTATCTCTCTAAATAATATATAGGTACATATACCTTTAGCTTTGTTATCCTTAAATTTATTTATCTAATTATATCATGCATTATTCCAATACCAAACACCTCAAACACAGTGTACTGTAGAATGCTTGTTTACAACAAGAGGGCCATGATGGTCCTGGATCGCTCACCTGAGATATTGCAAAAGTCTATGTATTGGCAATGATTTAACTTTTTTAAACTTCTTTGAGTTTAGCAGATGATTTCTAAAGAATTTGTTCTTTATTTTTATGTAAATTCCAAGGACCCACAGTATAGGGCTTAAATAAATCGCAGCATCATAACCTAAAGTACATTCAGGACGCATTTATATAGATGTAGTTAAGCCAGATTATCTGCAATCTGGAAATATTTTGATGATTTATTGTTCATAAATTGTACCTTATAATCCGGAAACTCACATTCCTGAACCGGACAGAAATTATCAGGAATAAAATATTAAAATTTGAATGATTATGATTCAATTATTCAGTTCAAACCCATCCGGACATATTGTTTTGATTGGACTATTGACACATGTAAATAAACAAAGTTGTCGTCTGGTTAAAGTTGATAGCAGACATTCACACCTTATACCCCGGACACGTGTCAAGGTGACGACCTGACAAGTGTGTCAATACCTATTGTACTGATCATTAAAATTATGCTTCATTTTTCTTCGCGGAAAATTAAAACCAGCACTTTCTTTGGCCGCACTAGAAAAATCCATCCAACAAGTCAAAACCCCAATCACAAAAGTTTATCCGCTAAAAAAAATGCTCCTTTTAGGGAAATAAAACTCGTTACCTGACAACTGAAAATTTATCCCAGGCTTTCCGACCAAATGATCGAAACGAATGAATATTTTAAGTTACAGGTAAACGATTTTTGGTGCAGTTTATTCTTCTTTGGGGAGGAAAGGTGTTCAAAGGCACCACCGCCAGATGTTTGGCTATTTTGGGAGAGTTTTTGGAGTTGACACGTGCAGACGCGTACCCCGTGAAAATTTTTACCCTTGTCATTATCGATGATTTAATTGGCTGTCTGAACTATTTCACATTACTGATATAATTTACAAAAAGACAAAATGGATTTGTTTTTTTCACACAACAGGTAGGTTTTACTTTTTTAATTGAATGTGATAACGAATGAGGATTTTTACTCATTGTCAGATTTAGTAGTTTTGTATCAACTAAGAAATGTAAAACTGCCCTATTTATCGAATACCATCATTATTGTTATGACAGTTTTCTCTTACCTGAGCTATACAAAAGCACATGAGGTTGGATATTCATACAAAATTGCTTATCCGAAAATATACTTAATCCGGACAATGCCACCGGAAACCAAAGTGTCCGGATTAACACGTCATGACTGTATTTAGATAGAGGACAATGAGGCAATGCTACACACAAAATCTGAAAGCTCTAGGCCTTACGATTTCGGAGGAGAAGATTTTTAAAGGATTTGAAAAAAAATCCTCCTGGTTGCTACATGTTATCAACTGATCCTTTCAGTATTTTTGAAGGTCATCACCCAAGGACCATTTCTGTAAAATTTCATGGAAATCTGATAGGTAAAGATTTGTTCATAGGCAGACAATGGGCAACCTCTGATCACAATAGCTCCCTAGAGCACTTCATGCTCAGGTGATCTAATTAGCCATATCCTGTGACATGAAAGTCAAAGTCATTTCTATTGGAGAAAAAAAAAAACTTATTAAAAAGTTTAATCCATAACCATTAATCTCTCATTTTTATGCCCCTGAAGAATCATATTGTGAGAAGCAGGAAACTGCTTGTACCTGGAATTATCTCCTTTTCTCACAACCTTTTCTAACCTATATGTCACTTGTTGTTCACTTTCAATCCAGTTTGAAATGTCATCTACAACTTCAGACCACCACTCTAATATTTTGTTTTCTTGTAATGGGTAAATACTCACCCCACTTATTTGCAATTTTTTGTTTCAAAGAAATAACAACTAAAAAGTACCAGCTACCCAGTGCTATGGCTTACCTTTCTTCATCAATTAACAACCCAAGAACTGAACTAAAATCAAAACAGTACACTAAGATTCTCTGTCTTTCAATATCAATATTCTTAACCCAGTAAACAACATCCATTTCAACATTTTGATGCATTACAGAAAATAGCCCTGTTTCAAGCAATTTTTACTCTTTCTAACAATGATTTCTACCCTATACATCACTATTTTTACATAGAAAAACAACTCTTAACAAGAGCCGTCAGAGACAGATTATGCTCCCCGAATAAGGCTTTTGTCACAAAACAGTATGCCATTATTGGACAAAAAACTTCTTATTGAATGCAACTATAGTATGAGAGATCAGTTCACAAGAAATTGGAAGTTTGACAAAAATTGAAGGAATCTGTTTGGTTTCACAGGCCTGATTCTAGTAAAATTCAATATCATTATATGGTAAAGGGTTAAATATTTTACCTTGACCATCAAAGTTATCAATGAAAAATGTCTCCATACAAAAAATGAAGACTAACTTGAGTAGTAATGCAGAAACAATAGACTGATTTATTTTAGAGTAGGAAATATACAAAATATAAAATATGCAATCACTTATCAGTAAGATTTGATCTTGACCTTGACCAAGAACTTTATCTAAGTTTCTGCTGAAAGGTCTTGTCACAAGTAATAAACATATGAAAAATGCTTAAATATGATGGCTATATCACTTACCATTGCAAAATTATGGCCAATTTTAAAGTTTTAATTTCCCAAATTTTGACATTGAGTAATGACCTTGACCTTGAATGATGACCTTGAACTTGATACCAACAGAAAGGGTTTGTCACAAGCAATGCACATGTGAAATATGAAGACTTCATCTGTTACAAATCAAAAGTTATTGCCAATTTCAGTTTTTACGGGGAAAAAAGACAGTTAACATAAAGGTAATAACATTGATGCCCTTTTCCCATGACGCATTTTTTTAAACGAAAATTCCCGTTAGTTTAAGGTCAAGGGGATCTGATTTGCTACTCACCTTTCATGAAATTCTAGCAATTAGTCTTGGAGAAATTGGCAAAAAACTAGTTTTTACATTAAGACCCCTTTTTCCATGACTCAGCCTTGAAATAAGAAAAATAAAAAAAGGGTCTTGGAAATTTCCTAGGAAGATTATATATGAAGTTTCGTCCAATTAGGCCCAGGGGTTGCTGAGATATGACTTCGGACGGAAGGACGGACGGACACACAGGCCCACGACTATATGCTCCCCCTGAAAATTATTTCGGGGAGCCTAATAACAGTTGTCCATCAAAGAATGCATTCACTTATCAAATCATTCATTTAGACCAGAAGCAAACTTTGAGCTCTGACATTGGCCGGCATTTATGTGAAGCATTTTTGTTGGTTTGGCAAGCTAAACATCATAACTACAGCCTTTTCCAGCTGAGGTTACGATGTTTAGGTGGCCCAAAAAACAACATTTTACTTTTATGTTACACACTACAGGCCATAAATTTTGCAAAATAACACTGTTAAACATCTAAATTAAGTTCATGTCATAGCTGAGTGGATATGACCAGTATTCCATCAATTGCCGTCTGCAGTATCTTTTTATTTGGACAAATCATGAACTTTGTCATCTAGTAATGGGTTAAATCATGCTTTCAAAAGAGTTTTACCTGGAAGACAACTGGGTCTGTTTATCCATTTCTACTTTCAGTGTTTCTTCAGCTTGTTTTTGTTTGGTCTTACTTTCTCTCAAACTGTCTTCCATCATTAAGCATTCTTCTTGAAGCTAAAAGACAATTGAAAGCTAGAGAGACTTCCAGGGACAGCATGTTGAACCCACCAAATATTTGACCTTGAGATTTGACCTTGACCTTGAAGCTATCTAAAAATTTGGTTATAATGGCACATCTAGTCATGACAGAGAACAAATGTCATGTATTTTTTTGAAATCCACACACAAACGCAGGACTCTGGACAAGCTCAATTTGAATGTTTGACACTGATCTTGAGCAGTGACATTGATCTTGAAGCTATCTTAACTTTTCTTTCAAATAGACTATTCTACTCATAATATAGGAAATTGTGCCAAGTTCTTTGAAATCCATCCAGTTATGGCTTTGACAAATTTGGACAGACTGGCAAACTAACCCACATACACTGCTTTTGAATTATGACAACTATGTTCATTCACCGCCTTAAACATTAATGGGTTCTTATGACACGCAAGTACTCGGATCTGAAAAAAGTGACCAATTGCGGCTGTTAATAAAATAATCAGTTGACTAATGAAATCATTCATTTACACTGGAATTTAACTTTGACCTCAACATGGCCACCATTTATGTGAAGCATCTTCGTTGTTTTTTTTTTCAACTTATAATGTTGTAACTAGTTTATCAAGCAGTAGTTATGACATTAAAGTCACCAATGAAGGATTATATTCTTTTTTTGCATGTTACTGGCCATTAATTTTGAAAATTAACACTGTGAAAAATCAAAGCAGAATTTCCTGTCAGAATCAGTGGGTGTGCCCAGTGGAGTCAGTGGGCAGGGCTAGTGATTGGTCATTTTTGCACAAATCAACTTGATAAGTACTCGCAACTCAGAGTTTAAGTAAGACGGTCAAAATTTTGACAGCTCTTGCTCCCTTTCATTTAAAACTAGCATCACCTACCTTAAGATTTTCCTTGTTTTTATTGGCTATTTGTTCCCTGCAAGCATCCAGATCTGCAGCTATCTGCTGGACTTGTAGAACAAGCTTGTCTTTCTCTTCTTGTGACAAATCCCTGGAAACATTTTCAGAATATTTCATACTTTTTAACCCATTACATCGTGAAAAAGCTTTTGATAAGTCTAAATTAAATGGGATTACAGAGTACTATTTCAAGTTGGTGAAATATAAAAAACCTTTGTCTTTTAGTGTAGAAAACATTGTGGACATTGAGGAAATTGCTTGTAACAAGCAATTTCTTCATTATCCACAAAGTTTACCAAAACTTTTTCTTGTGTGGTCTAAAAAAGTGGGAATAACTGCATTAACCTATTACCAGATGACAAATTGTTTGACGGGTTTGGTAAAGAGTCAATAGACATTGATACATACAAAATATCAAAGCTCTAAGCCTTATGGTTTAAGAGAAGAAGATTTTCAAAGATTTCCTTCTTTAATTCTATGAAAAATCAGGGATCCAACAGAAAATGGCAAATTTTGAGAGCAGGGTAATTCTTTGAAGTATTTTGAAAGAGGGCCAATAGATGATGATTTATACCAAGTATCAAAGCTCGAGGCCTTATTGTTTGGGAGAAGAAGATTTTTAAAAAAAATTTTCTTTAATTCTATGTAAAATCAGGGTTCAAATAGAAAATGGCAAATTTTGAGAGCAGGGTAATTCTTTGAAGTATTTTGGAAGAGGGCCAATAGATGATGATTTATACCAAGTATCAAAGCTCGAGGCCTTATTGTTGGGAGAAGAAGTTTTTTAAGATTTCCTTCTTTAATTCTATGTAAAATCAGGGAACACACAGAAAATTGCAAACTTTGAGAGTACGGTAATTATTTGAAGTATTTTGGTAAAGGGTCAATTGATGATGATTTATACCAAATATCAAAGCTATATTGTTTGGGAGAAGAAGATTTTTTAAAGATTTCCTTTTTTATTTCTATGTAAAATCAGGGATCCCACAGGAAAGGGCTCATTTTCATGATACAGTAATTCTTTGAAGTATTTTAGTTGAGGGTCAATAGATGATAATTCTTTACTATATATCAAAGCTCTAGGCCTTAGGGTTTAGGAGAAGAAGATTTTTAAAGTTTTCCTTTTTTTTCATTTTAAATTCAGGGATTGCAAAGAAAAGGGCTAATTTTGAGACTATGTTTATCCTTTGAAGAATTTTGGTAGAGGGTCAATAGACGATGATTCATACCAAATATCAAAGCTCTAGGCCTGATGCCTTGTGAGGAGAAGATTTTTCACTTGGTTGCCATGGCAACTTAGTTCATCATGGATTTCAATTCTTTGAAGTCTTTTGAAAGAGCATCACCTAAGGATTAATTCTGTGAAAGTGAGTTGAAATTCCATGGTTAGTTTTGGAGGGGATGATTTTTTTGTAATTGTTAAAATACGAACAGATGGATGGACCAACGCCCGACAATGACCAATCACAATAGCTCACCCAGAGCACTACGTGCTCAGGTGAGCTAAAAATGCAGGATATTATGGTAACTTAAAGTGTCCTTAAAGTGTCTTATGTAACCAGATAAGTCGGGCAAGTCTGAAATTTTGCTACCCGGAAAAGGGTTAAGGATATACCCATAATGAATTTGTTAATCGTTTTCTATTCTGAATTTGACTATTCAAGTCTGGGAAAGTTTTTGAACCTACAGTTGCTGTCTAAACTCTAAAGCAGATTTCTTCATCTTCCCTATATGGCTTTGTTTTTGGCTATCCAACAGCTGTTTCAGCTTGTTTATTTCTTTCTGGAATTAGAAAATCAAAAACATATTTTAAAAACATGTATGAAGATGATTTTAAAGTATCAATTTTTTACGTAATACTCTTGATTTCTGAAATCCCATGAAAATTAAGTTTTGCAAACATGAATGGAAAAGGAAAATTATTTTTTCACATCACTTTTACATATCTCAACATATTTGTTTTGTCAATTTTAGTAACTTTTACAATTTTTCTTTTCAAAGGAAGGCTTAATGTGCCAATTATTTGTTTGACACTTTAAAAATTATTCAATAAAATCAGGGTTAACTCTTTCCTGTTTTAAATTTTTTTAGACCTGCCCAAATTCAAAGGTTTTGCATACAAAAATTCATAGTGGATTTAATTTGAAAAAACAACCATCCAGTAGGGTAGAAAATATTGTGGAAAAGGAAGAAATTGCTTGTTACAAGCAATTTCTTCTTTTCCCACAATGTTTTCTCTAGTACAAAATCACATGAACATAAAAACAAGGGATTGTACAGGAAAGGATTAATTGACCAATCACTGACCCTGCCTACCTATTCTGCTGATCCCACCCATTCACATCAACTGAAAGTTCCACTTTGATCTTAAACGGTGCTATTTTGCAAAATTTATAGCCAGTAGCATGTAACAAAAAAGTAAAATTGTTGGTTAAATAAACTGTAGTTACAAGGTCTAAGTTGCCAAACCATAAATGTTTCAAACAAATGGCGGCCATGTCAAAGTTCAAAGCTCAATTCCAGGCTGAATCAATGATTTGACTGGTCGATTGATTTCCTTGATTGACAGCCATCGTTTGTCATTTTTGCTTATCATGTGATCCCTGAGTACAACCTGTACTGGGCTTGGGCTCTGAAATGTCTTGCCCAAAATTGTACCAAAGTGATCTGGAGGGTGATCAGGATTCAAATTAGCAACCTTCAACTTCTCTTAGATTATGAGTCTTCAGTCCTTACCATGAGCATTGCAGAACCCCATTCTAATAGAACACTTTATCATGATTGTGAAACAAAAGTGTGTCCGTAACTGCAAAATCTTGAAAGAAGATCAAAGATGACCTTGTCATTGTCAGACAAAATTAATCTTGTGATAAGCAGATGCCAAACAATGAGAGAAAAACTCAAAATGAACTCAAATAAGAGCATTGTCCCTTAACCCATTCCCACACTGTGACGATTTTGGACGCCCCTCGAGAAAAAAAAAAGTGAGAAAACATTGTGTAAAATGAAGAAATTGCTTGTTGCAAGCAATTTCTTCATTTAACAGGATGTTCTCTACCCAGAAAGTTGAAGAATTCTAAAATTTCATAAACTTTAAAATGTCGTCTGCAACTACTTTCAACTTGAACCATTCTAAATTTTTCTTCTGTTGTAATGGGTTACATATCTTTGAAGCCAGATGCAAAATGCAAAGATTTTTCAAGAAGCTTCAAGAACATTGTAAGAAAAGCAGAAAATACTTGTTACAAGCAATTTCTTCTTTTCTCATAAAGCTTTCCCAATACAATATTTCTTCAGAGCATTAAAAAGCAGGATTGTCTGGTAAAGGGCTTACTATATATTCTAGTTCTTACCTGTAAAGTATCTACTTGTTCAGACTTGGCTTTTACATTACTCTCTGTTGTATGGGAAACAGCCTGTAACTCCTGTACCTTACCCAGCAACTTCTGATTTCTGTCTTGTTCTGTTTTATGTTGACTCTCAGCTTTATTGAGTTGAGTCTGCATCTCATTGAACTTAGCCTCAGCAACATTCTGTAGTGAGAAAACCAAGTGTCTTTAACTAATTTTGCTCACTAATATAATTGCTACATATATATGTCAAACTCAAAGATATATTTGTAGAATATCATACCCACATGACCACCTTTTTTTAAATATGACTTTGATAAGTGACCTTGACCGTGATGGATGATCCTTTACAACAAATTGATGCCTATCAATGCAAGGAACCTATGTTCTACATAAGAGCCATATTTCTTGAATGGAGTTCGAATAACAGCAAAATGTTTAGTTTTTGTGTTAAGTTTACTACTTGCAGACAGTCTGACAGAAAGATGGACAGGCGTACATCAGTAAAACACCATGTCCTCAATCTTATAGATGTGGGGCCATGAATATTGTCTTTTACAGAATTAAATTGGTTCCAAAATGAAACTGAATGAAAGTTAGCAATTTTTCTATTATCCACAATGTTTCTTAATCTTTTCTCTTGAGGGGCATAAGAAGGTAAAATTGTGTGGGAATGGATTAAGGGATAAATAAAAATCTTATGGTTTTACATACATTATACACAATTATTTGATTTAGTAACAGGAACCAGCCTCAAAGTAAAATGCTCTGAACCCTTAAATGTTCTTGCCCTTTTATCTAATATACATTATTGGAACAAAAGGTTCTACCATTGCCAGACTACCTATGATCAATACTTTACAAAATTTGAAGACCATCTCTTCAACCTTGTTCATGGCTAAATTACCTTTGTATTTTTGGTGTCCTCTAGCTGTAGTCTCAGTGAACCAACAGAATGTTCTGCAAGTCTTCTACCTGTACTCTCATCTGTCAACTGAGCCTGTAAGTCTTCAACTTCCTTCTCTTTAATCCTCCGTTGACTCTGTAATTCATCTTGTTCTTTTAATGCTGAGGCTAGACTAGTTTCTACTGACCTCAAACGATTCTGGGTCTGAAAATACGAGTAAAACTGAAATATGTTGCACTCAATTTTCAGGATCTAATGGCAATCACACAAAATTTCTTAAGAATAATGTGTTGAAAAGAAAATTCTTCTTTCATATCCCTTTCCCACATAATCCTTCCTTTTCACGTTCCTCATGAAAAAAGGTTTGGAAACATTGTAGAGAAGAAGAAATTGCTTGTATCAAGCAATTTCTTCATTATCCACAATGTTTTCTATCCAAAAAGATGAAAATAATTAAAATTCCATCAACGTGAAATTGTCATCTGCAGCTTCTTTAAATTTGACCATTCTAAAATTTTATTGTGTTGGAATGGGTTAAAGCATTTTTCCTTTTAATACAATGTGCTTCATTTGAAGGACACAAATGATAAAGGTACTGTTTAAATCCGAAGTTCAATTTGTTTTCTTTTAAACTTACAATTCAAAATACATAAATTAGTTAGAAATTTTACAATTAGTTCAAATCATCATCTTATATTCAAATAACAACTATAATTAGATTGATTGATTGAAGAGGGTTAACGCCACTTTTAACAGTATTTCAGTCATTATGACGCAGCTGGAGTACCTAACAATGGATTCTGGGTATATCCCACACTGGTACTACCACAGCATCCTTTCTGAGCCTCCAGCTGCTCATCCAATTTACGTTATCTTTTATCTTTCAATTTGAGGGAGACAAAAGTTTGAAAAAATATTTGACGCAAATGAGGATCGAGTCCTGGAACTCATAATTGAGAGTCTTACATGCTTCCAACTGCACTATGTTAAAAAAAATTTTATCACATGATTAAGAAATCAAAGTTTCATTACAATAAAAATTTGTAACTTTGAAATATAAATTTGAACTTGAGCAAATTGACAACTGCACAACCATGACTGAAACTCGTGTGGAATTCTATCAAATTTACCTTGTGGTTGTATAAATACTTTTTTCACCAAGTAAGAGCAACGATGTACAAAAAGAAGAAATGATAACATCCAAATCTTTCTAATTTTCTGGATTTTATACATCCTTTTGCAAAATGTTAAGTTTTCTTTGTCTGACAGTGACAATTGACCTTAACCTTGATGGATGGCCTTGACCTAACAACCAACTGATGCCAATCAATGCAAGGAATATATCTATGGTTCAGCCCAAAACACTTGTAACTGCCTGTAAACATATCTATCTCTTTACTGACCTGCGCTAGATTGTCATTAAGGTAGTGTCTCTCATTCTCATGTTGAGATTTAAGTTCATTGATCGTCAGTTTTAATTCATGAACCTCTCGGTTAGAACTCTCCTTTAATGACTTAAGTTCAGTGTTAAGGCCACTGCATTCTGATTCAAATCTGATAGTTCTTTCCTACAATTCAAAATATACATTGTGTGTTAGAATTAATCCATTCCCTAGCAGTGATACTTTCTGAGGCCCTCTCTGGAAAAAACATTTTGAAATTGTTGTGGAAATTGAAGAAATTGCTTGCAAACAATCAATATCTTTATTTTCCACAATGTTTTCTTCGCAGAAAAAATTTCATGAAATTACAATGCTGTCTGAAACTCTTTCCAATTTGGACCAGTCTAAAATGTTGCCATCAAGTATTGGGTTTACACAAATTTTCTTGATTTTACACTACAGATAAAGCATTTTAGTATTACTTAGAATAGAGGATTTCTCCTTCATTTAATCCTTGTCATGCTGAATCTGGAAAATTCCTGTTTTGTCAGGAGTTATAGATAATGATCAGCCTGCACATAATTGCAGTCTGACTTTTGTCTACACCACCTGCTTTTCCCCCTAAAATCAGGACTAAGTATGAAATTTAATGTTCAAATTAAGTATAGACCTGCAACTAGTACTTTCAGTGCTTTCAGCCTTTTGATTTTTCTGATGCTTGGAAAAGGCGTTTATTCATCATGACAAAGGTTAACTATCATATAACTGATCTTAATTTAGTTAAATGATGTTAGGCAAAGTTATGGCCTTTCAAAAAGAGCTATTTAATAGGGCCGAAACAATACAGTAAAAAGTGTATTGCAATATATTGCAATATGGCCAATCCATATTGCAATACACCCTTTCTTTATGCTGAAAATTATGAATTAACCAAATTATAGTCACTGTAAAGATAATACTTACTCAAGGTGAATTCAAAGAAAAGTAGAAAACTAATGTATTCTCCTTTAAACTTTTCAATTATTTCCAATTAATGAAGTTTATGAAAAGTTCTATATGCAATTCTTTTAGATGAATGAATAAAACCAACAGTATCTATTTCAATTCAAACTGAAATTGACAGATAACTCTACATTTAAATATGAAAAAAATTCAGTAAAATGACCCAATGACATGTCAACAGTTATTCTGAGATTGAGTTGCAGATCAATGCATATTCTTTTTTACGAAATATCTCATGTCAACTTTGTCAGAATCCAAAGATGCCATCTGTGTTAATAAATATCACAATCAATCCTGAAGACTTACTTGGAGTGCATTTTTAACTGCAACATGCCGTCTGTCACATCAAGCAGTATTTATAATGATCTCTTTAGAATCTCCTTTTCTATCAAGTTGAAAACGTGCCCAAACAGCGCTTTTTGCCATCAGGCTATTCAACAGTTTGAATTTATCCACCATGTGACGATTATTGTCGGCTTTTTTTCCATGATGGTGTACTCAGTTTTAAATCCCGCCCTACTACCAAAATTTGGAAGAGTTACAACTTTCTCCATTTACTTATTTTGTTTAAATTCAAACCAAGTAGGATTAAGTAAGTAAAAATAATAAATACTGATAAAATTTGGTTCATAGGCAGTAAACAAATTATTCAGCGAGTGCATCGCAAATTTGAATTGATCCAAATTTGACAGGGTTATTATTTTACCTCGACACCGGTATCAATGCCGAAGCAAACAAGTTCCACTTTTGCTTTTGGAAATCTTTTGTAAGTTTTAAAAATGATCAATTTCAGAATGGATTCTTGGGGAAATAGTACTTATTTATCTTATTTAAAATGAGAAGAAAACATATTGCCAGAAAACCGGTACAGAATAATTCGAACCGGTTTCAGTTTTTCTCTGTTGACAGACTGCAGTTTACTGGTATATTGGTTAACCATTTCACCACTACTATTTAACCCATTATCAGATGGCAAAAATTTAGACTGGTCCAAATTGAAAGGAGTTGTAGATGACAATTTACATTTCATGAAATTTTAGATTTTTTAAAACTTTTGCTGGAAAAATTAGTGAAAAATGAATATATTGCTTGTAACAAGCAATATCTTTATTTTACACAATACCTCCCCAATCGTCTTTCTTGAGGGGTGTCAAAAATAATGCATCTGCATCACTAAATCATAATACATCAACATTGTCGTCGAGTTTCAGGTTGATCAAGACATCACCACACAATCCCTTTTTTTACACTCTAGAGACCAAGAAATATCTCATTTTCTTGCAATGTTTTCTATTATAGTTGAGGCATATTTTCCCATTCATATTTGGATTAGTCCACATTGAATGTTAGTAATTTAAAGTACAACTTTTGAATGTAACTTCTATTTTACTATGAAATTATTTTATTTTCTACAGTTGGTTTGTAATATATAGGTGTATTTGTATTGAAGAGCTACCAATTTACAATCAATCATAAAAGGGGTGATCAATGGGCCCACAAATATCGGGATCCCCTGTTGTACCTGTTGTTTAGCTAAAGCTTCATTAAGAGACATAATCTCTTTTCTCTGTCCCTCCAACAATAGCTTGGAATCTCCAGTTGTGGATTCTAGCATGCCGATCTGACTTTCTAGAGACCTCTTCTCTCTGAAACACATATAGGCAAGTGGATGAACAAAAAAAATAATGGCCTATAAATAACTGAAAACAAAACTTTTTCATAAACCTCTTCAATGAATCTGCACAAACTTTAGAGTCAGTGGCATAAGACATTATTGAAATCATACCTTGCATACAGAGTTTAACCCTTCCACACAATGATGCTTTTAAACGCCCCTCAATAAAAAAGGTTTGGAAAACACTGTGGACAATGAAGAAATTGCTTGTTACAAGCAATTTCTTCATTATCCACAGTGTTTTCTGCCCCAAATGACATCAAAAATTTCATCAACTTAAAATTGTTGTCTGCAATTTCTTTTTATCTGGATTGTTCTAAAGTTTTGCCATCTGGTAATGGGTTAAGTCTAGGTAGTATTTAATCTCCATCACAAACATAAATCGGTGATGGATGGACCTAAAGCTAAACTGCAAGTGATAGAATTTCCTGAACAAAATCAAGGATCAAGGAATAAATATTTCAAATAATTTAATTTTTTGTTTCGTCTATCAAAAACGAGCCTTCTGATTGGTCAAAAAAAATAATTCATAACTCCATGAACAAAATTTTGTGCACGCAGTGATTTTGTATGCTTCCAAACAAAATAGTCCCATACAAAAATGTATCAAAATATGTAAAGTTTTTAGTCTTTTTTTGCTCGATGCTATTAAATTATAAGAAATGAAGAGAATATTTTTTATAAACCGAAAAAACCTAATCATAGCGTATTCATACAGTGTGATTAGGTTTTTCGGTTCATACCTCCATGAAAACAAAAAAAATTCTCTTCATCTCTTAAGTGATTCTGAACTTGAAATAAAATTGCTAATTATGATAAATAACCATTTTCTACTCAATCCCTCTTTTTAACAACCTTGAAGAAAAATACAGTTATAAGCAATTTTATCATTGTCCACAATGTTTTTTATCCTGAAAGGAAAATACTATTCAAATTCAACAAACTTGAAATTGTTGTCTGCAACATCAATGGTTAATGAATGCTATGGTAAAGGAACATAATACTAGTTAAACTAATTTTCCTTTTACCACATCATTTTGTAGAATATTTTGTCCAAGAACTACAAAAGCCCTAAATGCTTTATAAAGAGTTAAAATTACTATCTAAATTCCATAAAAAGTATGTACAGATTTTACAGAATTACTGAATGGGTCATATTTACCCTTGGTAACAAAATTACAGGAGTTACACCTACCTTGTGACCGTCTCCAATTCCTGTAATGTTTTACCGAAGGTACTCAGCTGAACCTCCTTCTGTTTTAGCTGCTCTTCTAAGCTTTCCATCTCTCTTCTGAAGGAAATAAGGAAATCATTAATATCTTTTTCATTTAACTATTAGCCAGAACAATCCTTCAATGGCAGGAAGTATAGACCAAGTCTACACAAACTGTTTGATGCTTTAAGACAGAGTTATATTAAATCATAATGCCAAAAAGAACTACAATCAGAAAAATAATAAGGGGCTTTCAGTGCCTTCAACCCTTTGATATTGATGGAATTCTGATCAATGTTTTATTTAGCATGACAATGGTTTATATCACTATTGTTATTACTTTATCATGGGCCTGCCATGCTTAACTGACTTTTCAACAGCCCTAACAATTCCAACACAATAATGCTGATATCCCTTTAGAAGAAAGCTTTACTAAGAAATGAAGAGATTGCTTGTTACAAACAATTTCTACATTTTCAAAAATGATTTCTATCCTTAAAGACAATGACTTAAAAATTCTAAAAACTATAATTTGTGGTCTTCGACTTCACTCAATTTGGATCAGCCTAATATTTTATTGTCTGGCAATATGTTAACCTTTCCCTAATATGATACAATTATTCCCTATGACCAGTTCCCACACAACAAAATTTCAAAGTGGTCCAAATTGAAAGAAGTTGCAGACAACATTTTTTTGGGAAAATTTTGGTATTTTTGGGTAGAAAACATTGTGGATAGTACTTTTCTTGTGAAAAGTAACTTCATTATTTTTCACGATGTTTTTACATGTTGTTTCCTTGAGGTGTGTTAAAAGTTGGGATTGTGGGAATGGGTTAAACTTAAGGAAACTTCTAAAAAATGTAACCCTTGTTTTGATTTGTCTTGTCAAGAAAGTTTCAATAACTTCAGCAAGGCTCCCATGTTTTCTGATATAGAGAGAGATGCTCAGGACAAAATCTAAGTCTTTAAAACAACAAAGGGCAATAACTCCAAAATTATGCAAGCAAGAGTTGTGGTTCTTGTGCATTGCACTTCTCCTCAACGAGATCTATCCACCTATGAAGTTTCAAGTCAATAGCTATTATGCTTTTAGAGATATGCCCCTGACAAAATCTTAGTCTTTAAAACAACAAAGGGCAATAACTCTAAAATTATGCAAGCAAGAGTTGTGGTTCTTGTGCACTGCACTTCTCCACAATGAGATCTATCGACCTATGAAGATTCAAGTTGATAGCAATTTTACTTTCATAGATATGCTCCGGACAAGTTTAATGACGGAAGGTAGGAAGGACAGACGGATACCATTACTATATCCCCTTTGCGGGAGATAAAAATCTTGTTGTGACAAATATTCTAAGAAGAGTTGAATAGAATCTGTTGAAAACTAGCAGTTTGGATTGGATTTAACGCTACTTTTAACAGTATTTCATTCATATCACAGCCACTGGAGCGCCAAACCATGAATTCCTGGTATTTCCCACACCAGTACTACCACAACATTCTTTACGAGCCTCCAGCTGCTCATCCCACTTAGGTTTAAGATTATGTACCCATTGGTCGGAGACTTAATTTGTAAAAGGACATTTGTTGCAAATGGGAATCAAATCTCGGATGATAGAGAGTCTTACACTACCAACAGTGCCATGGCTACAGCCCTGGAAACTATCAGATTGCTATTGTAAATAAACAAGACAACAGACCATACTTACCATTCATTTAGACCAGAACTGGTATGTAGACTATGACATACATTTCAGTTGTTTTCACCTTAACCCATTCCCACTCAGTGACACCTTTAGACGCCCCCAAGGAAAAAAGCTTTTGAAAACAATGTGAAAAATTACCACAATGTTTTCTACCCAGAAATCCAAAATTTCATTAACTGTAAAATGTCGTCTGAAACTTCTTCCAATTTGGGCCAGTCTAAAATTACACTGGGTGGGAATGGGTTAAACTTTGTATTTAGCAGTAGTTATGATGTTTAGGTCACCCACTAAGGATATTATTCTTGTTAGGAGCTAAAAACATTATTATGAAGGTACAACCAATCTTATGTTGACGCAGTTCCACTCAACAAAATTTCAGACTAGAAATATTGAAAGAAGTTACAGACAACAATTTAGTTGATGGAATTCAAATAATCTTAGTCTTTCGGGGGGAAAACATTGTGGAGACTGGTTGTAAAAAGGAGGGATTGTGTTGGAATGGTTTAAATAAGGAATTCATATACAGACAGATGGGATACACACCAGCCTATAACACCAAAAAAAAATAACTTCATATTTTAGACTGCACCTGATTGAACATTCTAGGATAAAGAAAAATTTGTCTATCAAATTTATATTAGTTTTAACACTGCTTTCTTATAATTTTGTCTCTTGATCATAAAAGCACCTGTGTCTGCTTAACTTTCTGATCTATAACCACAGTATGGAACATTGTTAATTTGACAATCATATCAATCACATTCAGGGCAATCACGTTCAATCACTGTCCAATGTTCAATCTGGTAGCAATCATAGTTTTCCAATCTGTGTTTAATCTATCCTTAAACAAAAGCATTCAATCAACCGTGTTCAATGATTCTGGAAATCAACAATTTTGGCGATTAATTTGTTAAAATTCTAATATGATTCCCGTTGATGAAGGGATTGAATGAAATGTTGCAATGATTGAATTATTGCATCTAAACAAGCAAGCCTTCAATCCACTTAGAGTTAAAAAGCGATCAGTGTTCAATCATAATCATTCAATCACAATTATGTACTGTTCAGCATTCAATCTGGCTCCAAACAGATTGTCAAATTAATGATGATCTGTGCTGTATACAGTACATACTTGGCAGCCTCACACTCCTTTTCTGCTGTAGTTTTATGTTCATCAAGTCTCAGTTTTTCCTGGGCGTGTTCTCTCTTTACAAGTTCTAGCTTCTCCTCAGATCTTGTTTTCAGTTCATTGAGTTGTCTCTCTTTTTCTGTTAGAGTTCGACACATACTCTCATAGTCTGTAGATAGGTAAAATGTTATTAGCAAACATAATTCTATTAACCCATTCCCACACAATGAAGCTTTTTGACACCCCAAGAATAAAGACTCTGGAAAAACATTTGCAAAGACCAAGAAATTGTTTGTTACAAGCAATTTCTCAATTATCCGTAATGTTTTCTACCTCAATGAACTGAGATTTTTGAAATTTCATCAACAAAAAGTAGTGGCCTGCAACTTCTTTCAATTTGGACCAGTCTAAAATTTGTCATCGGTAATTGATTAACCCACAAACACACCACAAAAATTTAGACTAGAGAAATTCAAAAAAGTTGCATACAACAATTTCAGTTTGGTGAAATCTTAAAGTCTTTGTATTTGGTGGTTGAAAACATTTTAGGAAATGAAGAAAAAAAATACAGGAAAAAGAGAAATTGCTTGTAACAAGTAATTTTTTATCTCCCAACTGTATTTTCTACCTACATGATAGTATTCTTTCAAATAACAGCCATCCAATAGATGAAGAGTATATTTTTGTTTTCATTAAGGTATGAACCTAAACAAGAGGACTATGATGGTCCTAAATCGCTCACTTCAGGCATCTGCAAATTAAAGTACCGGTACTTTTTTGTATAAAAAAGACACAGCTTGAGCCAAATAAATAAAACAAATATGAATTTAGTGCATAGTACAAAACTATCCAGTAATGCTATACAATAAATATGAATGCTTATGGCTTTATAGTTTAATCCATTACCAAACTATCCTAAATTTTGAAGCCCTCAAGGAAAATTGGTTTAAAAAACATTAGAAAACTTAGTAGTTACAGGCAATTTCTCCATTTCTCACAATGTTTTCTACCCTAAAAACTCCTTGTATTTAATTGATAATCAAAGTTTTATTATCGTCTGCAACTTCTTTTGATGTGGACCAGTGTTAAGAGAAGACTTTGAAATTGCTCTAACTGAGCATTTTAACAAACTTGGGGCCTCAGGGGTTAGGCCATTTTGAACCAATGGGTATTATTTCAGCAACCTAAATGGTAGAGAACAATCTGGATGTACTATAAAACAAAATATGAATGCATTACAACTTATACATTGGGTGAGGAAGATTTGAACATGCTCTTATTGAGCGTTTTTCATAACTTTGGAAGCGTTGGGAAGGGCAATTTTTGTAGAAAGGGGTTTAACTTCAAAAAAACATGGTAGATAACAATGTTATGCTTTGTTTTTTGTATAAATGATCTAGGTCCCATATCAAAAAAGATGAATTTCACGTGAAATGGATTCATAAATTTGTGTGATTAAGTTTTAAGGGTCATACCTCAAAGAAAATAATTTCAAGCCATCAAGCAAAACAAAGCAAATATTCTACTAGTTTTAAGTAAAATTTGATAGATCAGTAGATCTATCAAATTTTACTTAAGACTAGTAGATGATATGCAAAAGCATATAAAATAGATGTGTGATCCAAATTTGGTTCAAGGAAGTAAAAATGAAAAACCGATGAAAATGCTGGAATCTTGAAAGACAAAACTAAAACTAAATTATTTCAAACTGTCGTATACAAACTTGTTCAATCTGAATCAAAATTGTGTAATCATGTAATAGTTTTAATCATCAGTTTACATGAGCTACATTTTACATTGTATACACACATTTTCAGATAAAACTTTCTCTTCATGATAGACTGGAATCTATGTAATACACATGTTGCTCATTGTAGCCATAAGGTTGTTTGTATACTTTCTCTGGTTCATATTTTAATCCCTCTTTATCTTTGTAAACAAACTGGCTCTAATTCACATGTTAGTTGTTATTAACCCTTTCCTGAAAAATAACTGGTTTTTATGTCCCTGTGATTTTATAATTGAGAAAACATTGTTGAAAAAGAAGAAATTGCTTGCAACAAGCAATTTCTTATTTATCGACAATGTTTTCTACCCTTCATAATAGTTGTTTTTCAAATTAAATCGACAATAAAATTTCGTCTGCAAAACCTTTGAAATTGGACAGACCTAAAAATTGGCAAAACAGGAAAGGATAAAATGGTAGCACCTTTGGAGTCTGCTATATGTTATTTCAGAATGAATAATCACTTTCATGGTCTGTGAACCTGATGTACAATTTCTCATCTGACACAAGGATCTAGTGGATAAGACAGACACCTTGGCAAAGTCCCTAGGGTGGCTGTCTTTTACAGGTTTCACTGTTACCAGGTTTTTACCCACCTTGATAGATACTGCCCTTGTCTTGTGTCAGCTTCTGCACAGATTCTTTAGTTATACTAAGTTCTCCTTTCTGACTCTCAAAGTCTAGTTTAGCTGTGTGTAGTTCTTCTTTCATCTCAGAGTTGGCTCTCATCACATCATTCAGGTCATGCTTGAAAGAAAAGCAATACATATCTAAGAAATTTGTTTGGCAAATAGTGAATGTGGCATTATTAAAATCTTACACTGATCCCTTGATTTGTTCTTCAATACATTCACTGAATAGGATTCTATTACTCTTTTGATATTATTTCAGTCATATTATGGCAGATGGAGAGCCAAAATAAGGGTTTCTGGTATTTTTCACACCACGTACTACCACAACAACCTATCAGACTCCCAAGTTGCTCATCCAGATAAGGGGATTAACCCTTTCCTATTTTTTGAAATTTTACCCTTGTCTAAATTGAAAGATTTCAGATGACAATGAAAATTGAAGGCAATTTGAAAGGACACCAAACAATGTGGTAGGAAATATTGTGTTAAAAGGAGAAATTGCTCGTTACAAGCAATTTCTTCTTTTTCCACAAGTTTTCCCATGTATAAAATCCCAGTGCATAAATTCCATTGATTGTACAGGAAAGTGTTAATCACATAATGGTGAGAGACAAAAGACAAGGTCAGAATATTGGAAAGAATGTTGGCCCTACTCGGAGTCAAACTGTCACCTCATAATTTGGAGTCTAAAACATAACCAACTGTGCAACAACAAAAAGGATTTGTTATACAAAATTTGATCTCTTGTTATCAATATAGCACATGCCATAAAGCCTATTCATACTGCAGTTGGTAGCGAATCTGACTCCTATTCTTCAATCACAGAGGTCATCTGTGAGATCCCGGGGGGCACATATTCTTTCTGACATTTGTCTCTCACCATGGGTTGATAATCATAAACCTAAGTGGGAAAGCAGCTGGAGGCTAGGAAAGGATGTAGTGGTAGTGTGAGAAATACCAGGAATCCAATGTAAGGCGCTCTAGTCTCAGAGATATGAATGAAATACTGTTAAAAGCGGTGTTAAACCCCATTCAATCAATCAATCAACACGCCAAAAATGAAAAGATTTGACATGTGTAAGCAAAATGTAACTTTTGAAGCCCATTTTTGCTAAATTCTTTTTTGGTTAATAACCACTTCTGTTATCCGAATACATTATCTTTCACTTAAACAAAGCTTTAGAGAGTACATTATAAAAGAAAACAATATGGGGAAAGATTAAACTGCTTAAAAAAAGTATCTAATTATTTTCTCAAAACGTTTTTCCCAATTGGTACTTCTTTTGTTTCAATTCTCATGAACTTTGCCATAAGCAATTTCTTAAAATTTGGACTAGAATAAGATTCTGTCATCCAGGTCATATTTACAAACCAGCCTCAATAAAAATTTAATCTTTGAAATACATAACAAAAGCTATGATTGGACAATATTTCTGTCCCATCCCATCAGAGTCTCACTACTTCAAACCTTTCTTGAAAAGTAGACTGTAAGATATTTGTATTTCAAAACGGTTTGCTAGTATAAATTGAAATCATCTTTGAAGTAACTTAAATCCACAAAATTTGAATTTGCTATCTTACCCAGATTTTTAATTCCCCCCAAAATAAATTTTGCTAAATTACTAATTGCGTTACATCAGTATAATATTGAAATTGGACATTATAGAAAAACTGATCAAAAAGATCCTATATACCCTGTACTTGATTCTCATGAAATGAAAGATGAATTCCATTTTGTTTTGGTCTCCTCATCCTTTAATTCACTCAGAAAGAAATGTATTAATCAATATTATTTGCCAAAACCAAGCATATATAAATTTACTTATTTACTGACAAGTGATAACATAAAAATCTGAATAACCTCACAACCTATTGTATAGACGCTTTGAAACAAAGAAATATCCTTTAAGAAAATGTAATAACATAGTTGTGTTTATTATTCTAAAGTGGTTCATTTTCTGTCTTCTGTATTTATTGGATCTAGATGATATGTATTTATAGAATATTCTCTTGTTAATTTGTTCATGACTTTTGTAAATTTTGCATGGTGGTGATGCAGGATGTTGTTCAAACGATCATTGGAATAAACTAAACTGAATTCATTTGGTGCATAAATGCAACCTGAAGAACTTACTTTCAATTTTTCCACATTCCCAAGTTCTGTCTCATATTTTTCAGACAAAACTTTATGATTGTGTTGCAAGATTTGGAACTCATGAACCAAACTGTTGTGTTCCTCCTTTAACTTGGAAAGCCCCGTTCTCTCCTCTGTTAACTAGATAACAAGTACAAACTATGAAACAACAAAACAAACTCAAAACAAATTCAAAACATTTTTTTTCAAATGCTTTCTGGTGGACTATCAAGATTTCTCTGTGGATTTTCACTTAACACGTTCCCACACTATATAATGACGCTTTTTGACACCTTTCATGAAAAAGAATCAGAATCAATAAAAGCTGTATTTTCTGTTAGAGTCCTGAGTGAAAATTAGCTTTTGTTGTTCACTCAATAAATCAATATCAACTGAAATAAAGAATTATCCCATTAAAGCATTCCATGAAAAACAATATAAAATGTAGAAGTTTAATAACTTATGTTAACAATGAAAAGTTTATCCTGTTTATTGCCTGTTATTCTGTGTCCATAAAAATATAATTTACTATTGTGTCAAACACAGTAAATCAATGAAATCAAATAATTCTTTAGATCCCATTAAGCGTTGGGCATTTTAAGAATTAAAATAAATTAAACCAACAGAACGATAAGCATTTTTTTTTTAATTCGAAAAGAATGAATTTTGGTGAAATTGAGTAGAATGAGTGTCTATATAGTGTACTCTACTGTACCAAAACCAGCAACAAGCTTGTCACTTCACATATATAGTAATAACATCACAAATAAGATGTGTTTGTGAAACACCTGATGCCCAGTAACAGCCTTCTTTTGAAAGTATGACCTTGACCTTGACTTTGGTTTCTTCAAATGCGTATGGATGAGATCTATTATCATGCCAAATATGAGCATTTTATCATGAATATGCTTAAAGTAATAGTAAATGTTAAGTTTTCTGGTTAAGTTTTGCAGACAGTCAGACTGACAACTGTAAAATAATAAGCCCCTGATCTTTCAATACAAAGGCATTTAACCCATTCCAAAACAGCAAATTTTAGACTGTCCCAAATTGGAAGAAGCTGCATACGACAATTTGAAATTGATTCAATTTTAATCTTTTTCATCTTGTTGGATAGGAAACATTGTGGATAATGAAGAAATTGCTTGATACAATTGATAATGTTTTTCGAAGTGTTTTTCTTGAGATGCGTCAAAAGGAGGGATCGTGTGGGAATGGGTTAAATGAATTATGTTTCTAAACCACCATGTTCAAAAGATGCTAAAAATCTGTGAGACTATCTATGTGAAGGAATTAAAATTTGATTTAAGTAATGAATGAATATTTACAGTCCATACAATCTAGGATCAAGTATATCAATTGATATCTAGGCATTTTAAAAAAGTTTGATAATCTTAACAATCAAATAACTAAACAACTGGAAATCAAATCTAAACTTGTGAAAAATTTTAATCAAGAAAGGAAGACATCCGAAACTTACTGCTCCTTTTTCCAAATCCAGGCGTTTCTCTAAAGATTCATTAATGGTGGTCAAATTTTTCAGATCATGATTCAAATGGTCTAGTTTGTTCTTCAACTGACTGTTCTCTGTTTCCATGACATCAAGACTATGTTTACTATTACGCAATTCTGTCTCCAAGGTTGCAATGGTACCTTCTTTATTCTTGGAGTCTTTCTCAGCTGTTTTCTTGTGTGTTTCTGTTCTTTCAATCTGATACATAAATTAAACTATTACCACAAAATCTGGCATATTCACACACTGAGGGAGGAGATGTGAAAATATTGTAAGAAAAGGAGAAATTGCATGTTGCAAGCAATTTCTCCTTTTCTTGCAATGGTTTTACCCTATGTCACACTTATTTTTTCAATTACAACTTGAATTATTGTCTGTTTTTCTTTCCATTTAGTCAAGTCTCAAATTGTATCATCTGGCAATGGTTTAAACATTTTTGACTCATTTCGCCAGAAAGGACAAATTAAAATTCCATTAACTTGAGATTGTTGTCTGCAGCTTCTTTCAGTCTAAAATATTGTCATGTGGGAATGTGCTAACTAGTGATGATAAGTGCATCTAAACCCAGTTTCCTCACATTTCTCAAATCCAATTCAGCAACAACACTCTATCAGAGCCACCAGATTCTCACCCCATTTAGGCACACTAAGCATCATTTGCCCTTGCAATGCTGAATTAATTACCTTACTGAATTGCTGTAAAATCAAAGGACTGAAAGCCATGAGAAAACTTGTTCAAAAATCAATATTTCTTGTAGAACTTTGGGAGCAAAAGTACAAGCAGGAGGTAAAGACCAAGATCAGACTACACTCAGTGCAGGCTGATCTTCATCTGCACCTACTGCCAAAACCGGAATATTGCGGGTTCAGCATGACAAGGGTTAATTTTGCCCTTTAATGAGAGACAACTGACTTTAGTCAATTAACCCGATAGAAGTGACCTTGTAAAATATACATGTCCCCGAGTAGGAAAGCTCATATTGGACAAGACGGGCATCGGAATTCCACATTCCTGCCTCATGTGTCTTGTCACTTTTTTTAAAATTTGATAGATTGCTATCCAGGCCCACTATAAGTGACATCTTGCCAAACCATATTGTCCGACATACCAAACAACATTATTTTCTTGGTTACTGAAGACAAAGTAAAAAGTTCGCTGTTTGTCAGTAAAAGACCTAGTGGTACAGGAATTATCAGAGGTTTTTATACCTTTCTGATGACATCTGCTATTTCCTTCTTTCTTTCATCATTTGTTCTTCTCTCTTGTTCCAATTCTCTCTCTAAATGCGATTTCTCATTCTGTAGTTTGGTTCTTTCTTCAACCAAATACTGATTTACTTCCCTTGTGGAAACAGCTTCCTTCATCTGTCAAGAAAAAGATAACAGATGCCTTACTGTTCTTTTTTTCATATCTTCACTCAAAAGAAATTCACATCTTTCCCAATATCTAGGCTCAAAGAAATTCATATCTTTCCCAATATCTTGGCTTAACCCAGTCCCACACAATCCCTCCTTTTTACGCCCCTCTAGAAAAAAGCTTTGGAAAACATTGTAGAAAATGAACAAATTGCTTGTATCAATCAATTTCTTCATTATCCACAATGTTTTCTACCCAAAAAGATGAACAGAATTGAAATTCTATCAACTTGAAATTGTCGTCTGCAGCTTCTTTCAATTTGGACAAGTCTAAACTTTTGCCGTGTTGGAATGGGTTAAATGAAATTCACACCCTTTTCCATATCCTTGCTCAAATGAAATTCTATCAGAGAATTATGACAATAGATATCATCAAAGATGTCTCATAGTCTAGTTAATGACACCAGAGGAAACTCTTTTAGAGTTTTTGAAAAATTTTCAAACATTTCTGAATGTGTTTTTATTGCAAAATAATGGAAGATCCCACACTAACATCTTTGGTAACTCGAAACTGTCCATCAGGAACTTCTTTGAATTTGGACAAGTCTAGAATTTTATTATGTGGTAATGTGTTAAAAGGTCTTGATTTATCAGGCTCACCTTGAGTGTAAGTTCTGAAATCATTCTGGCAACATCTTCTCTGTTGGATATGCTGTCATTGTGAACAAGCTCTACTTTACGATTAAGGAAATCAATTTCAATATTGCACCGGCTGAAATAAGAATTACTTTGTGATATATACTTATAAACTAGAGATAATAATCCTTGTTATAGTTATGACATTCATTGAGCACGAGAAAACTATATATTTTCTCTATGCTACGACTGCTCCTTCTTAAAGAAAACTAATGAAACTAGACATTGTCGCAAAGCAGACTAATACCCCCCAAAGTGCATGTCCATATACAAGTGCTATCCACCAAAGGGCCATAACAAAAAACAGACTTTTTAATTAAAGGACCATAACTCAGTCAAAAATCAAAAGACCATAACCAAAATAGGATATGCACATGTCTGCCTTATACCGAGTCTTTCTGTGAAATTTGAATCAAATCTGTCCAATGGTTGCTGAGAAATTGAGTGGACACGATTTTTCACCAAAGAGCCATAACTCTGCCAAAAATCAATGGACCATAACCAAAATGGAATATGCACATCTCTGCTTGATACTGATTATATCAGTGAAGTTTGAATCAAATCCGTCTAATGGTTGCCGAGAAATCGAGCAGACACAAAAAAGCTACAGACAGAAGGACTGACTGACTGAAGACTGACAGACAGACTAACTGACAAGCTGATTCCTATATACCCCCAAAATATAATTTTGGGGAGTATAATTATTAATTGTACATGGTTATGCATTTACAACAAATCAATTGATCATTGGGAGTCTCAATTCTATTTTTAGGTCTTAGCCAAAAGATTTTAACAAGATTATGTCAAATGTCTCAATTATTATATGATTGGGAGCAAATTCCCCTTTCCACACAATGTTTTCTACTCCATAGGACACTTATTTTTCTATTTAAACACACTTCTTCTAAAACTTCTAAAAGGTTTTTTTTGTCTGGTAACAGTATATGACTGTAAAGAAATAGCCAGTTATAATGCTAATCAGCACAACCATACTATTGTGATTAATTAATTCCCAAACATTTTACTGATCATATATTTGGCACAATGCTTTCTTTCTCTTAACAATGAAAAAAAATATTATTTAACACATCTATTAATTTTTGTATCCATCAGCATTTCAACAAGAATTCTTCTCTTTACCTCAACTTGTCCTTCAGCATTTCTATTTCTCTGTTCTTTCCATCAACAACAAGTCTCAATGAATCAAGTTCTGACACAAGCTGTAAAGACAAACATCAAAGAATCAAGATTTTTGATGCATCAATGAGAGTAAACTTAAAGACAAGAGGGCCAGAATGGCCCTAAAATCGCTCACCTGACTAATGTAAGATGATTCAAAATTGAAATTGGCCCAATGGTTACTGAGGAGAAGATGTTTAAAGATTTCAAAGTCAAAAACTGCCCTACCCTTCCAAGCCCTTATTTGGTCATCAATCAAAATTCAAGAACAACTTTTGAAAAGGGTCACTCAATGAACATTCATACCAAATTTGGTTGAAATTGGCCCAATAGTTACTGAGGAGAAGATGTTTAAAGATTTCAAAGTCAAAAACTGCCACGCCCATATTTGGGCGTGAAACCAAATTCTGCAAACAACTTTTGAAAAGGGTCACCCAAAGAACATTCATGCCAAGTTTGGTTGAAATTGATCCAATGCTTACTGAGGAGAAGATGTTTAAAGATTTCAAAGTCAAAAAAGTGCCTGACCCTGCCACGCCCATATTTGGGCATAAATCAAAATTCCAAGAACAACTTTTGAAAAGGGTCACCAAAGGAACATTCATGCAAAGTTTGGTTGAAATTGACCCAACTGTTACTGAGGATAAGATGTTTAAAGATTTCAAAGTTAAAAAAACTGCCACGCCCATATTTGGGCATAAATCAAAATTCTGCAAAAAACTTTTGAAAAGGGTCACCCAAGGAACATTCATACCAAATTTGGTTGTAATTGGCCAAATAGTTACTGAGGAGAAGATGTTTAAAGATTTCAAAGTCAAAAACTGCCACGCCCATATTTGGGCGTGAAACGAAATTCTGCCGAACAACTTTTGAAAAGGGTCACCCAAGGAACATTCATACCAAGTTTGGTTGAAATTGGCCCAATGGTTCCTGAGGTGTAGATGTTTAAAGATTTCAAAGTCAAAAACTGCCACGCCCGGCCACTCCTATATTTGGGCATAAATCAAAATTCTGCGAACAACTTTTAAAAAGGGTCATCCAAGGAACATTCGTGCCAAGTTTGGATGAAATTGGCCCAATGGTTACTGAGGAGAAGATGTTTAAAGATTTCTAAGTCAAAAACTGCCACGCCCTGCCACGCCCATATTTGGGCATAAATCAAAATTCCATGAACAACTTTTGAAAAGGGTCACCCAAGGAACATTCATGCCAAGTTTGGTTGAAATTGGCCCAATGGTTACTGAGGAGAAGATGTTTAAAGATTTCTAAGTCAAAAACTGCCACGCCCTGCCACACTCATATTTGGGCGTAAATCAAAATTCCACGAACAACTTTTGAAAAGGGTCACCTAAGGAACATTCATACCAAATTTGGTTGAAATTGGCCCAATGGTTACTGAGGAGAAGATGTTTAAAGATTTCTAAGTCAAAAACTACCACGCCCTGCCACGCCCATATTTGGGCATAAATCAAAATTCCACGAACAACTTTTGAAAAGGGTGACCCAAGGAATATTCATACCAAATTTGGTTGAAATTGGCCCAATGTTTACTGAGGAGAAGATGTTTAAAGATTTCTAAGTTAAAAACTGCCACGCCCTGCCACGCCCATATTTGGGGGTCAATCAAAAATCCGTGAACAACTTTTGAGAAGGGTCACCCAAGGAACATTCCTACCAAGTTTGGTTGAATTCCACCCAGTGGTTACTGAGGAGAAGATGTTTAAAGAATTGTTGACGACTTCCGACGCACGACGCACGACGGACAAAAGGTGATACCAAAAGCTCACCTTGAGCACGTTGTGCTCAGGTGAGCTAAAAAAACAAGACCTGTCAGAAATGGATTATGCTCCCTGAATATAGCCCTGTAACAAAAAGTATTAAATAAACAGGGGAAAGGGTTCGGGCAGACCAACAGAAACAGATGTAGGTATATGCTCCCTATATTCCAGACATGCTAAATTTTAACGTAGATCATTTAACTGTGCACTTAACATTGGAACTATCTGAAAATTTGTTTTCAATGGCATATCTACTTACAATAGAAGTAATGCTTACACCTACAACAATTGTGCAAAGTTATTTCGAAATTAATCCATTATTTTAGAGGCTATGCTCCAGACATGCTTAATATTAATGGTTGACCTTAAGCTGTGACCTTAACCTTTGAGCTTGAAAATTTGACCAGTCTAATATCTTGTCTGGTAATGGGTTAAAAGCTATATTTTCCAACAGAAGTGAACCTTCAATTACTTTTGTAGGTCACAAATTAATGGATTTCGACTGTCAATCTAAATATCATCAATCATTCAGACAAAAAGTCAACTTTTTCTTAGTTTAGCAACTAAAACATTGCAAATACAGCTACTCGAAGCTGTAGTTACAACATTAAGGTCTTCAATCACTGATAAACTTTTGTTTTTCGGCTCTGGGCTATATGTTTTTCAGAGTAATGAGGTTCAATATCTAAGTCAAATCCCCATATTGGAGATCAGTGGGCCAGGCCAGCACTGTCAAATACCCACTTTATTTGAGCGCGTGCGTGACATTTCCAACCATTACACATGTGCGCCAAGTAAAGACTCAGATCAGCCTGTGCATCCCCACAGTCTGATCAGAGTCTTCACTCTGCGCTCTGTAGTTAGATACTGACCCAATGCTTCTTGAAACAATCATGGAATGTTCTAATTGTCCCGAATGGCTGTCCAGGGTGCTCAATGTGTGCGAGTCACGCATATGTGAAATTGTTGGAAATGTCACGCACAGGCTCATTTACCTTTCGTCCCTCTGGAGGGAGAGTAGGATACTGTTTGGTAAAGTCTGAATGCTGTTTTTTGGCCTCTGCTTCATATTTCTGTAATATCTCCTGTAGTTTATTCTCTAATTTGATTAGATCTTCTTCCACCTGATTCTTCTCTTGTATCAGGGCATCATGTTCTTCAGCTAGCTCCTGAAAAGTGTTTGGAGTTTGAGAAAATAATTTACAGAGAATTCCATTTATTGTAACCTATGCCCAATCATAAAAAGTAGTGTTTCACTAAGAACATTTGAATTTAACATTTGAATGAAATTATTATTGCCTTCATGCCATATGCACAATAATTTCATCAACAACTTGTCTTTCTCATAATGTATAACATTTTTTTTTTTCTGAATCATATTTTTACTGACTGTTTTTGGCAGAAACATATGTGATGGTTGTGTGCCCTTAGATAAAATGAACAACTAATTCTAAACTTTATTTAACCCAATAACAGACAACAAAATTTTAGACTGGTCCGAATTCCAAGAATTTACAGACGACATTTCAACTAGTGCTTAAATTGGAAAATAAGAGCCAAATAGGGTAGAAAAAATTGTGAGAGAAGGACAAATTTCTTGTTACAAGCAATTTCTCCTTTTCCCATAAAGTTTTCCATTATTCTATTTCTTCAGGATGTCAGAAAGAATTATTGTGTGGTAATGGGATAAGTTATAATGTCATATACAGGAATACCGTATAGCATCTGTTGAATAGAATTTGATACTATGATTGGTGGAGTATCATTTTCATGATGACATCATTGCATTTTTACCTTTACCCTTTCCTGTTCAAATCGAGGATTTTAAGTCCCTTTGATTTTATACTAAAGAAAATATTGTGGAAAAAGAAGAAATTGCTTGTGACAAGTAATTTCTCCTTTTTTCACAAAGTTTTCTACCACATAGGATGGTTTCATTTCAAATTGCATCTGATTTTTATTGTTGTCTTCAACCTCGTTCAATTTGGACCCATCTTAAATTTAAAAAAAAAAAATGTGAAAACTAAATTTGGAAAGACATTTACATTTCCTACTTCTCTTATAGGAATGCTACATTATTTTTTGTGTTTTTAACCTAATACCACACAACAAAATTTTAGACTGGTCAAAATTTGAAGGAGCTGCAGATGACAGTTTAAAACTAATGAAATGTTGGATCTTTTTATTTTTGGGTAGAAAACATTGTGGATAGTAAAGAAATTGCTTGTAACAAGCAATTTCTTCATTTTCCACATTGTTTTCCAAAGCTTTTTTTCTTGGCGGCTTCTAAAAGTGTAATGAGTAGAAATGGGTTAACACGTAAAAAAAATCATTTTAATATTATAGTATAAAGAAACAAGAGCACAGCTCGGCTGTTCAAGTGCATTATAGTGAGTAAAATTCTAAACAAGAGGGCCGTTGGCCCTGGGGCGCTCACCTGAGATAAAGGCTCTTTTTCTTTCAACGGACTAATTTCATGTTAAGGTTAGGATTATGAAACAAGTGGGCCACAATTACATATAAAGACTATGAACCTGGGGATCCAAAAGTCTAAATTACAAATTCCAAGGCTTGAGTGCTAATTTGAAAGAAGAAAAAAACTTTTTCCATGGATTATAATTTCAGAAATAAGAAAGAAGTCTGTGAACTGATGCTTCATGCCTACACCCCCTTCCCCCCCCCTCCCTGGGTCCGCCCCTGGAGACCCTAGGATCATGATTTTAGCAATTTTGTAAGAGATCAATATACTGATGCTTCATGCAAAATATCAAGGCTCTACGCCTTCTGGGTCAGGAGGAGAAGATTCTTAAAGATAATTTTGAAATTTCACTTTTGTTGCCATGGCAACCAGAGTTTTTAACGGATTTCAATTCTTTTAGCTGATTTTAACGGGGACCACCTAAGGAAAATTTCTGCAAAATTTGGTTCAAATTGGCCCTGTGAATTTGGAGGAGATGTAATTTAAAAAATAGTTCTTTATTTCCATATACCCCCGCCCTGGGGCTCCACCCCTGGGGACCCAAGAATCATAATTTTAGCTATTTTGAAAGAGGTCAATATACTAATGCTTCATGCAAAATATCAAGGCTCTACGCCTTCTGGGTCAGGAGGAGAAGATTTTTAAAGATTATTTTAAAATTTCACTTTTGTTGCCATGGCAACCAGAGTTTTTAACAGATTTCAATTCTTTTAGCTATTTTTGAAGGGGACCACATAAGCAACATTTCTGCCAAATTTGGTTCAAATCGGCCCAGTGGATTGAGAGGAGATGTCATTTAAAAAATTGTTCTTTATTTCTTTATAAACCCCATCCCCTGGGGCTCCGCCCCTTGGGACCCGAGGATCATGGTTTTAGCTATTTTGAAAGAGGTCAATATACTGATGCTTCAAGCAAAATATCAAGGCTCTATGCCTTCTGGATCAGGAGGAGAAGATTTTTAAAGATTATTTTAAAATTTCACTTTTGTTGCCATGGCAACCAGAGTTTTTAACAGATTTCAATTCTTTTAGCTATTTTTGAAAGGGACCACCTAGGGAACATTTCTGCCAAATTTTGTTCAAATCGAACCAGTGGTTTGAGAGGAGATGTCATTTAAAAAATAGTTCTTTATTTCTATATAAACCCCACCCCCCTGGGGCTCCGCCCCTAGGGACCCGAGGATCATGATTTTAGCAATTTTGAAAGAGATCAATATACTGATGCTTCATGCAAAATATCAAGGCTCTACGCCTTCTGGGTCAGGAGGAGAAGATTTTTAAAGATTATTTTAAAATTTCACTTTTGTTGCCATGGCAACCAGAGTTTTTAACAGATTTCAATTCTTTTGGCTATTTTTGAAGGGGACCACCTAGGGAACATTTCTGTCAAATTTGGTTCGAATAGGCCCAGTGGTTTAGGAGGAGATGTCATTTAAAGAAATTGGCGACGGACGACGCACGACGGCGCCGGACGGAAGCCGGACAAAAGGGGATCACAATAGCTCACTTGAGCACTATGTGCTCAGGTGAGCTAAAAAGGAACATTCAGAAATGCATTTGAGTTATTCTTCCTATTGGTATAGATTGCTCTGTTGATAGAGAAGATATTGATTGTACAGCGCAAAACAGTTTTTACTGAGTATTGACATATAGGCAGTTACAACTGTTTTGTGCTGAACCATCGATATTATATTCAAACTCTAAAGTGAATGTATTCAGTAATACCAGAGATATTATGGAATGTCAAAATTTTCAGAAGCTGTTGACTGAGAAGGCGACTTGGCCATAGCTATACGTAGGATCTTCCCCAAATCAATCAAGCTAAATATCACATATATATAAAATTATGTTCATTATCATTACTTTTATCCAACTTATCAATATAAAAGCAATGAAAATTCAGTTTCAAAATTTAATACAAAAATTAATAAAAAAATCCATAGAAAACAGTGCTTTTAGACTTTTTGCCCTACCTCTAAATGCTGTTCAACTTCTCCTTTTTCAGCAGTGATTTGTAAAATGATTGTCTTCTCCTTGACTAATTCTTGTTCTATTTGTGAACTCTCTGTCTGCAAAGTTCTGTACTGTTCCTCTGCAGCTTGTATTGCACTGTATGCTTGCTGTGTAAAAAAGATGTAAAATGATCTCATAGTGAATTTTGTAACAGTGAACAGCGAGAATTTTACTTGTTAATTTGTCACAAAATTATTAACTTATCATCCGATATATAATATTGGTAGATTAAAATAAATTACCCTTTTTTATCCCCGCTTCTTTTAATAATCCGAAAATTTAATCTCATACTGTTCAATAAAACACACGTAACAAGTCTCGTTCGACAAATATAAAGTAAAGGTTTTCGGGTAAAGTTTATTTTACTACGAGGGAGGAAAGGTGATCAAAGGCGCCGCCGCAAGATGTTCAGCTATATTTGGGAGAGTTTCCGGAGTTGGCACGTGCCAGACGCGTACCCCGTGAGAATTCTTGGTGACCGAATTTTTACCCTTGTCATTATGCCGAAAGTTTACATTATTTAATCGACTGTCTGAATACTCTTAAAACATTACGGATATAATTTTAAAAAAAGGATTTTTTCTCACAGGTAGGCCACCGCATTTACTTTAAATTTGCGGGGAATATTACGCGATGATTTATGTGAAGCAGATCAGAGAAAAACTGTCGTAATTGACCGTTACCGTGATTTTATTCTGACAAATTACTTCTTATCTCTTGGTGACTTTAATACATGAACAATTGACATGCGAAGATTTTGTCTAGCTCTCCATATCAATATCCCTTTTTTTCAATTCAACCGACGATGATTGTAAATGACAGAAAAAGAATTTACCATACTCTCAAAATCGGACTTTGACTACCGAAACGTCGTAACAATTTTGCCTGAACATGCTGCAGTTACGATCTTGTCGTATTCTTACGGTGATATGTGGGATTCTATCAATCGTTAAAACGAAGAAAAACAACAGTTTAGAAAAGTAAATCGTTTATTAAGGTTTTTAATCAGTGAATGATCATTAAATTCACGTCGTCTTCGCCGGTATCTTGAAACAATCTGAAAAAATAAAATAATAATGAGTAAATTTACGAACGTAATGCGTAACACATATCAAGTTTATTTACTGTTGAAATGAATTCAGTGTCTAAGCAAAACAGTTGGTGACTCATGAAAATTGGCAATGGTTGTTCCCGGCCGCACGACAATTTATCTATAAATTCGGACACTGGCTTGAGTAATTATCTATGTATTCGGACATGAAAAAAAATAATTATTTAATTGTGTCCGAATATATGGACAAATTACGGTAATTAAAATCAGAAATCTTATTTCAGTGGGTTAACAATAAATCCGGAATATGTTGGAAAAAAAACACATAAATTGACTAAAGTAATCAAAATTGATAAACAAATGACCAATATTGTGCAAAATCACAACCCTCTGCTCCCTTAACCCTTTCCTGGACAGACCCAGGTTTTTACGTCACTGTGATTTTATATTTGAGAAAACATTGTGGAAAAAGGAGAAACTGCTTGTAACAAGCAATTTCTCCTTTTCCCACAATATTTTCTACCACGTAGGATGTTCAGGTTTCAAATTGCATGCATTTTTCATTGTCGTCTGCCACCTCTTTCAAATTGGACCAGTCTAAAATTTCATAAAACAGGAAAGGGTCAAGGTAAAATGGCCATACCCAACATTTTTGTGATGTCAGCCAGTATTTTTCCGTCAACAGAGAACTATCTGAGGGAAACTTATTGACAGCAAACACAATGACTGATCTCCGTTGAAATAAGTAACTGATCATAAGAAACATAACTTTGGATAAAAAGTTTAGGAAAAAAGAAATTTACAAGCAAAATTAACTTCATTTAATCTCCATTTCACTTTGATAAGAAATTGATTGATTCAAACATTGATAGGGTTCAGAACAGAAACAGAAAAACTTGTTTGCAATTCTCTGTAAGTGGGTGAGGTACTTAGGGGGGTGTGTGGGGGGGGTTACAACCTGGAATTTTGGTCTATTAACCCAAAATTGCTTGAAAAATTATGGCTTGAATGCTTGCATTCAAATGAACAAGATTGATCACAAATTAAGTTATCAAAGTTTGGGGGGGATCTTTTTGCATTCAATAGTCTCCTAGCTCAGGGGATTTCAGTGACATAACAAGAGGCCCATGAGGGCCTGAGACGGTCTTTTGGTTATCAAGTTTTCCATTAAAGAAATCTGATATTTAAGGAAGTTAATTACTCAAAGAAGAATGCATAAAGAAAAAAAAACCAGGACTTTATCCCCTTCATTATTTTGAGCAACAATCCTCAAGACCCCTTTTCCCATGTTTCATGACAAATCCACTCCATTTCCAAAAGAAGTTACTTTATGACCCTACAATCACCCTGTGAAATTTTCATCAGAATCTGACAATAATTGTGGACTTTATAACATAAACAGGATTGTTTTGGATGAAAATCCATAAGGCCCCTTTTCCTGTGTTTTCTGAAGGATCAATTTCATTCCAAAAGGAACTTTCATTACAACACTACAATTGTCCTGTGAAATTTAAAAGACAATTTGATAATGATTGTGATCTTCATCACATACACAAGAATGTTTTGAATGATAATCTGTAAGGCCCCTTTTCCTGTGTTTTGAATGCCACAATTATTCCATGCATCTTTGAAGAGAATCCGATAAAACTGTTGACTTTATTGTGTTAACAAAGATATTAAAATCAACTTCTCATAAGGCCCCTTTACGTGATATTTTACTGTTGGTTTTATTATTCTGGGACTTCATTATGTTTACTAGAATATTTAAAAAAAAAATCATATGGCCCCTTTTTACATGATACTTGATGGATTGTACCCAGTTCTGAAAAGAACCATTTAAGTATTTGTACAATCATTCTGTGAAATTTTGAAGTGAATCCGGTGAAATCAAGGGACATCATTGTGTTAACCAGAATATTTAGGAAAGTTTGATCATAAGGCCCCTTTTTATGTGACACTTGCCAAAATCAGATCCACTGTCAAAATCAACAATTGCAATGATGGTACAATCAATCTGTGTAATCTGTGGAATTAATTGTGTTAATGAGTTTATAGTGAAATCTTCATAGGGCTTCTTTTCCCATGATACTTTACAGAACAAACCAAATTTCAAAAGGAACAATTCTAATGAAGGTACAATCATTCTTTAAAAGTTAAAGAGAATCAATGAAAACAGTGGACTGAATTGAGTCAAGAATTTTTGTAATAAGATTTTCATAAGGCCCCTTTTCCTGTGAAACTAAACAAATCAGACCCAATGTACAATTTGTTTGTTTGAATGGGGTTTACGCCGCTTTCAACAATCTTTCAGTTATATCGCGGCGGCTGATGCACCTAACAATGGATTCCTGGTATTTCTCACACCAGTACCGCCACCACATCCTTTCCTAGCCTCCAGCTGCTATCCCACATAGGTCTACGATTATCAACCCGTTGGTGGAAGACAAATAGTCGGAAAGGATGAGTGCCACCCCAATGTACAAAGGAACAATCCTTATGATAGTTTGAAGAAAATGATAAAGACTGAGGACTTTATTGTGATAATGATGTTTTGTAATAAAATTTTCATAAGGTCCCTTTTCTTGTGTCACTTAACAAATCAGACCCAATTTACAAAGGAACAATCCCAATGATAGTACAATCATTCTATTAAAGTTTAAAGAGATTCTGATAAAGACTGAGGACATTCTTGTGTTAAAGAGGATTTGGTAATAATTTTTCATACTTTTCCTATGATACTAGACAGATCAGACCCAATTTGGAAAGAAACAATCCTAATGATGGTACAAACATTCTGTGAAAGAATTTTTGTAACAAAATTTTCATAAGGCACATTTTTCGGTGAAACTTAACAAATCAGACCCAATGTACAAAGGAACAATCCTAATAATAGTTAGAAGAAAATGATAAAGACTGAGGACTTTATTGTAATAATGATGTTTTGTGATGAAATTTTTAAAAGGTCCCTTTTCTTGTGTAACTTAACCGATCAGACCCAATCTACAAAGGAACAATCCCAATGATAGTACAATCATTCTATTAAAGTTTAAAGAGAGTCTAATAAAGACTGCGGACATTCTTGTGTTAAAGAGGATTTGGTAATAATTTTTCATACGGCCCCAATTTGGAAAGAAACAATCCTAATGATGGTACAAACATTCTGTGAAAGTTTGACCAGAATCCGATGAAAACTGCGGACTTAATCTTGGTGTAAAGATTTTCAAATAAAATTTTCATAAGGCTCCTTTGCCTGTGATACTTGAAGAATCAGGTCTCATGTCATCATCAACAATTGTAATTATTGTACAATGATTCTGTGAAGGTTTGAAGAAAATCCAATGAAAGCTCTGGACTTGGTTACAAGGATTATAGATAAAATTCTCAAAAGGCCCCTTTTCCCATTATAATAGACAGATCAGGCCTAATTTGAAAAGAAAGAATCCTCATGATGGAACAATCATTCTGTGAAAGTTTAAACAGAATCTGATAAAAACTGTTGATTTTAAAATTAAATTTCATAATGCTCCTTTTTCTGTGATACTTGACAGATTAGGTCTAATGTCAACATCAACAATCATTTCTATTGTACAATTATTCTGTGAATGTTTGAAGAAAATCCAATGAAAGCTCTGGACTTGGTGAAAAGGATTTATAAATGAAATTTTCATAAGACCCCTTTTCCTGTGTTTCTTGACAATTCAAACCCTGTTAAGAAAAAGACTGATCGTTATGACCTCACAATCATTCTGTGAAAGTTTTAACAAAATCTGATCAAAGCTGTAGGCTTCATTGTGTTAACAGGGAATTTTTAATTAAATTCTCATATAGCCCCTTTTCCCATGTTACTTGATGGATCTGAACCAATTCTAAAGAGAACTATACTTACAAAAGTATATTCATTCTGCTTGAGTATAAAGGCAACCCTATGAAATCTGTGGACTTAAAAGCATTAATTAAGATTTTTTTAATTGAATTTTCTTCAGGCCCCTTTTCCTATGTTTCTCGATGGATTTGTTTGTTTGTTTGAATGGGGTTTTACGCCGCTTTAAACAATATTTCAGTCATATCGCGGCGGCTGGAGCACCTAACGATGGATTCCTGGTATTTCTCACACCAGTACTACCATTACATCCTTTCCTAGCCTCCAGCTGCTATCCCACATAGGTCTACGATTATCGACCCATTGGTGAGAGACAAATAGTCGGAAAGGATGAGTGCCGCCGTCGGGAATCGAACCCGGGACCTTTAGATTGACAGCCCGACGCGCTACCAACTGCGCTTTCTCGATGGATCATACCCAATTTGAAAGGAACTATCCTTAAGATGGTACAGTCATTCTGTGAAAGTTTGAAGTCGATCAGGTGACATCTAGGGCCATGATGTGTTAACTAAGATTTTTTTTATTAAATTTTCATTGGGCCCCTTTTCCCATGAAACTTGATGGATCAAACCCACTTCAAAAAGGAACAATCCATTTAATGTAATAATCATTCCGTGAATGCTTATAGAGAATTTGCTGAAAACTATGGACTCTAGAGTGTTAACAATGATTTTTTAACCAAATTTTCATAAGGCCCCCTTTTCCCATGGTCCATGACTGATCATACCCAATTTTGAAAGAAACAATCCTTATGATGGTCCAATCATTCTGTGAAAGTTTGAAGAGAATCCGACTCTAGATTGTTAACCAAGATTTTTTGAATAAATTTTAATTAGGCCCTTTACCCATGTTTCTTGACAGATCATACCCGATTTTAAAGGAATGATCCTTGAGATGTTGCAATCATTCTGTGAAAGTTTGAAGAGAATCCATGAAACTGTTGACTCTAGATTTTTAATGAGGATTTTTTATTAAATTTTCAGAGTCCCCTTTTCCTGTGTTTCTTGACAGATCATACCCAATTTCAAAAGGAACAATCCTTGTGATAGTAAAATCATTCTGTGAAAGTTTTAAGAAAATCCAATGAAAACTGTGGAGTCTGAAGTGTGAACGAGGATTTTTAATAGATTGTTGAATTAAATTTTCAGAAGACCCCTTTTCCCCGTGTTTCTTGACGGATCATATCCACTTCCGAAAGGAACAATCCTAAGGATGGTACAATCATTCTGTGAAAGTTTGAATAGAATCTGATGAAAACTGTGGACTCTAGAGTGTTAACAATGATTTTTTAATAAAATTTCCATAAGGCCCCTTTTCCTGTGTTTCTTGACAGATCTGACCCAATTTCAAAAGGAACGATCCATTTGATGGTATTATCATTCTGAGAAAGTTTGAAGAGAATCGAATGAAAACTGTGGACTTTGGAGTGTTAACGAGGATTTTTAATGGAATTTTTATTTAATTTTCAGAAGGCCTCTTTTCCCATGTTTCTTGAGGGATAATACCCAATTTTGAAAGGAACGATCCTCATGATGGTACAATCATTCTGTGAAAGTCTGAATTGATTCAGATGAAAACTGTGGACTCTAGCGTGTTAACAAGGATTTTATAATCAAATTTTCATAAGGCCCCTTTCCTGTGTTGCTTGGCAGATCTGACCCAATTGCGAAAGGAGCGATCCTTATGATGGTACAATCATTCTGAGAAAGTTTTAAGAAAATCAGATGAAAACTGTGGACTCTAGAGTGTTAATGAGGATTTCTTAATAGATTTTTTGATTAAATTTTCAGAAGGCCCCTTTTCCCCGTGTTTCTTGATGGATCATATCCACTTCTGAAAGGAACAATCCTAAGGAAGGTGAAACCATTCTGTGAAAGTTTGAATAGAATCTGATGAAAACTGTGGTCTCTTGAGTGTTAACAATAATTTTTTAATTAAATTTTAATTAGGCCCCTTTTCCCGTGTTTCTTGACGGATCTGATCCAATTTCAAAAGGAACAATCCTTATGATGGTACAATTATTCTGAGAAAGTTTGAAGGGAATCTGTAATCTGAAAACTGTGGACTCTAGAGTGTTAACAAGGAAAAGTTTAACGGGTGGACGACAGACAGACGCACAGATGGCCTGTAGGGCTAAAAATGGGCAAATCATTTGGCTTCTCATTTGGCTTCTTGGCGACATACTTGGCTCCAGTTTTTTCCAATTTGGCAAAAGTGATGGCAAAAAGAAAATTCAACACGGAAAAGGCCCTGGCTAAGTTGCGGGTGATGGATAGTGAAAATCAAGAGGCACAATTCTTATAGCAATGCTTACAGAGTTATACATTTCAATGGAATGGAATTGCTCCTGTGATAGTGAATACACATGTCAAGTTTCAAGAAAACATTTCCGATAATAAAAGAGATATAAGCCAGGTTGCTGTTTGTCAGACAGTAGAAAAACGGTCAAAGAAATTATTGGACTCAAACAAGTCAATGATAATAAATATTCAAAATATATAGTAATGTAGCTCTTGATATTAGAAGACTCAATATAAATATTGTAAAATGTTCCAAAATAATATTGAGACAAACATTTTAACTAAGTTTAAGGACATTTAAGACAAAAATGTAGTTTCTAGATAGCACAAAGGTGCTTCTTAACCTATATGCTGATGGCAAATTTTTAGAATGGTCCAATTGAAAGGAGTTGCTGCTAACAATTAAGCTAAATGAAATTTTAGATTTTTTTTCATTTTTCTGGATAGAAAACTTCTTCTTTTTCCACAATATTCTCTACCATACTGAATAGTTATTTTTTCAAATTAAACCTTCTTTTTCATCTGGACAGGTCTAAAATTTTGTGAAACAGGTAAGTCTTAATGCTCTTACTGAGCAATTTCAAGCTCAGGTGAGCTAAAAAGCAAACACTATCTTACTGTTAGCTCCTGCTTTAGTTGAGCTCTCTCTTGTTCCAGAACTTTAATTCTCAGCTGATGGGCAGAGTTTTGTTCATCTTCTGAATAAACTTCATCTGTATCTTGTCTTTCTCTTCGTAACCTCTCTACTTCATGTTCCAATTCTACTGTTTTATCTCTCTGTCCACTCAAATTAACATCCAGAGAAATTATCTGTAAAAAATTTATGAGAATGATGCAAGGATCTGTTGAAATGAATTTGATAAGGAAAAGACATTCTGTACTCTAAGCAATAAAAAAAATGTTGATGTTTCTTTTTCAAGTGATTTTCCTTTCCTGTACAATCTCTGATTTTTATGTCCCAGTGTTTTTATACCTAATAATAAGAAATTTCTTCATTTTTCAACAACATGTTCTATCCTACTGAATGATTGTTTTTCAAATAAAATCAACTTTCAAACTCCAATAAGTTGCGACCCGTCACACAAAAAGCGACCATCTACAAAGTGCTAAAGCATCAACCCTTGTTTGACCATGCAAGCTGACTTCTGTGGAAACTTTTCCCTCCTAGCTTTCATGTATAAAGTATTATCATTTAATCCAACATATATTTTTTTAATGCTAAATCTAGTGGACATGTGCTGGATCAGATCTTTTACAAAGAGTATGCAGATGTCCCTTTTCATGTGAACGGTAGCTTCAGTCAACAACAAGATATCTTTCCAATCAAATTGTTCATTTGGAAAGGTTGTACAATTCTTCTTCTATATCAAACATTTTCTTGGTGATTTATTAACCCGTTCTCACACAATAACGCTTCTAAGGCCCCTCAATTTCCTCATTATCTTCAATGTTTTCTACCCCAAAAGACAAAGGTTTTGAATATTTCAGCCACTTGATGATTGTGGTCTGCAACTTCTTTGAAATTAGACGGTTCTAAAATGCTAAGGTATGGTAATGGGTTAAATATGCTATCGACAAAGTATTCAAGATGCAATTACAACATATAGGTTGCTTGTCAATGATTTGTCTTTATTTTAAATGTCTCTGACCACATATTTTGGTAACTTATCTTGTTTGAAATGAAGGAAAATCCACCTTGATGTAGGTAAATGGGTGTGGCCAACAGTCTATTATCTCTTACCTGAGCTTGTTTCTGTGCAAGTTCCTGGTTCACAGAGTCTAGTGTTTCCTTCAATATTTGATATTGAGCCAACTGTTCTCTCTCTGTACCACTTAATGCTTCAAACATCTGGGCCCTCTGAGTAGCTGTGTGTTGTAGTGTGTCCATCTTAAAAAGAAACAACATGTCTATTGAATAATGTATATCACTGTAAAACTCTAAAAGTAATATGGGATAGGGCCTTAACCCATTACAAGGTAACAGATTTTAGACTGGTCCAAATGGAAACAAGCAATTACTCCTTTTAATTTTCTCACATTGTTTTCTATAACTATTTTGTCTTCTTTGCCATCAAGTGATGTAAACAATCTCAACAGACCAATCATAAACAAGTACTTACATTTTTCAGTAAAATTTGCAGTATAAGAATTGCAATGTTTTAACACATTAACCCATTTGCACACAACAAAATTTCTGACTAGTCCATATTGAAAGAAGCTGCAGACACTAATATAAGTTGATTGAATTTTAAATTTCTTCGTCTTTTTGAGTAGAAAACATTGTGGTTAATAAAGAAATTACTTGATACATGCAATATCTTCATTTTCCATAAAGTTTTCCAAATCTTTTTTTCTTGAGGGGCGTAAAAAGGAGGGATTGTGTGTGAATGGGTTTACACACAATATAGCATTTTGCACCACTGAAGAAAAGTAGTGTTAGAGAAATTACTTGCTAGAAATTACTTGTTAACAAGCATTATCTTCATTTCTCACAATTTTTCTTCTTAGATGGGGCTTGTTTTCCACTTCATCTGTTAATTCATATGTTTTGGTCCAGTCTAAAATCTTATCTTCTAATAACATGATAACTGACCAATTACAGGCCCCATCCACATGCTCCATTGGCCTCGCCCACTGACTTTGACAGGAAGTTCAGCTTCAATATTTAACAGTGTTATTTTGCAAAATTTATGGCCATTAGCAATGAAACAGACTAGAAATTGTCGCAAATTGGACTAATACCCCCCATTAGAGCTTGTCCATATACAAGTGCTATCCGCCAAAGGGCTATAACAAAAAATGGACTTTTTAATTCAGTCAAAAATAAATGGACCATAACCAAAATAGGATATGCACAAGTCCGACTTACACCCAGTCTTTCTGTGGAATTTGAATAAAATCCTCCAATGGTTGACGAGAAATTAAGCAAACACAATTTTTCACCAAAGGGCCATAGCCCTGTCAAAAATCAATGGACCATAACCAGAAGAGAATATGCACATGTTTGACTTTTACTGAGTATTCATGTAAAATTTGAATCAAATCCCTCCAATGGTTTCTGAGAAATTGAGCGGATACGGTTTTCCATCAAAGGGCCATAACTCCGTCAAAAAACAATGGACCGTATCCAAAATAGAATATGCACATCTCTGCTTGATACTGATTTTATAAGTGAAGTTTAAATAAAATCCTTCCAAAGGTTGCAGAGAAGTTGTGCAGACACGAAAAAGCTAGACAGATGGACGGACGGATGGACAAGCTGACTACTACATACCCACCAAACATAACTTTGGGGGATATAAAAAGCAGAATGGTTGATTGGGGAGATAAATATGGTAATTACAGCTTTAATAGGCTGTAATTACAAAGTTTAAGTTGACAAACCAACAAAAAAGTTTCATAAAAATGGTGGCCAATGTTGGAGTTCAAAGATCGAATCTTGGCTGAAGGAATGATTTGATTGGTAGATTGATTCCTTGATTGACACCCGCTATTGGCCATCTGAAAGATAAATCAGTGGTTACCTCATCTTCTAGTTCAGATGTGTGCATCTGTTCCACATAGAGCTCTTGTCTAACTTTCTGAAGCTCATTCTCTGTATCTTCTAGTTGTTTATTTACACTGACTAACCGACTTTCCTTCTCAATAATGTCATCCTTCATCTGCTGCAATACCTGGAAATATAACAAAATTCAAAGATTTTAGTTCCAAGAGCTGTTGCAAATCTATGGGATAATCATAAACCTAAGTGGAAAGAGCAGCTGGAGACTCAGAAGCTGAGAAAAGAAGGGTATTAGTTCAGAGTGTTTAAATGTGGGATTGTGTGATAATTGACTAATAGCAGTTGTCAATCAGGTGGATCAACCAACTAATCAAATCATTTTCAGCCCGGACCTTAGGATTTCAACTCCGACATTGGCCGCCATTTTTGTCAACCTTTTTTGTTGACTTGGTGACTTAAACATCGTAACTATACCTTATTCAAGCTGCATTTACAACGTTAATGTTGCCAACCAACCATTTTTTTACACATGTTACTGGTAGTAAATTTTGCAATATGACTTTCTTAAAAATCAAAGTAGAACTTCCTGTCAGAGTTAATGGGGAGTCAGTGTGTGGGGCCAGTGATTGGCCAGTTGGTTAATCATATAAGCAAAAATATTTTTTGAAATCATTTAGTGCCCTAGTAACTTTACATTTTCAAATGTAGTCATACATTTTTTTCTTAACCCATTACCACATGACATGAAGCAATTTGCAGGCGACGATTCAAAGTTGATGATATCTTATATTTTTTGTTTTTTGGTGCAGAAAGCATTGTGGGAAATAAATGAATTCTGGTTACAAGCAATTTCTTCATTTTCCACAATGCTGCCCTAACTCTCTTTTCTTGGAGGAGACAAAAAGTGGGATAGTGTGGTAATTGGTTAACCCATTACTTGATGATAAATTTTTAGGTTGTCGTAGCTAAAAGAAGATGCAGACGACAACCCATTGTCTTTATAACTAGAAAATAAGAGCATAATAAAGTAGAAAGCGTTGTGAGAAAAGGAGAAGCTAAAAGCAAATTTCTCATTTTCCATACATTTCTCCTAAAGATTAACTTCTTCAGAGTGTCAAAATGTGGAATGGTGTTGTAATTGATTAATGAGCATACATATTTTTTAAATCAATGCAGGTTATCAACTTGATGATAAATTGTTAAAAACTGGGTCGCACTTAGGAGCAACATTTTAGGAATATCCATGCACAAAGTAAAGTTATACAGAAAACATTGTTGTTTTTGCTCATATATTTAAGCTTTTGTGAATTAATTTTTCAAAGTATCGCAATAGACATTCAAAAATGAAAAGAAATTACAGAAGGAAAAGATGGAAAAAAAAATAGCTTTGATAACTTGAAATGAGTTTTGCCTAATATATTTCAACCTGGTACATGAAATTGTATAAAAAGATTATTTTGATTAAAAAACTGACTTAGAGTTACCTACCTTGCTATCAATCTGCTCAAGCTTTTGCTGCCTTCCTCTAGGTGGGCTTGTGGACTTTTTCAGGAGAGATAACTCTGTCTCTATTTTGGACTTCTCCGTCACCAAATGGTTGTATTTGTCAGTCCATGATTTCAACTCAATCTGACAAGTATTTACCTGAAAATATTCAAGCATAAGAACACATTTCCAAATAAATAGAGCCTTTTCTTTATCCTCAAGATCAAATACTTTTGAAAAACATTATGGTATAAGAAGAAATTACTTGTAACAAGCATTTCATTCTTTCCAACAAGGTTTTAAAACCATTAAAATACTGATTTTTCATTTGACCAATTTCAAATGCTAAAGCTATATACAGGTACAAATTCAAAGAAGATATAGATGACAAAGTTGAATTCATGAAATTGAAAATATCTTTGTCTTTAAGGGTAGAAAACATTGTGGATAATGAAGAAATTGCTTGCTACAAGCAATTTCTTCATTTTCCACAATATTTTCCAAGGCTTTTTTTTTGACGGCCATCAAAAAGTGGGACATGTGGGAATGGTAAATGAAGTGTAAGAGCACAAAGGGCTGACAGGACTGGATTCAATTTTTGTTGGTTGATACTTCTTTGAACATTTATCTTATAAACAACTCTGGGTTAACCCATTCCAACACAACAAAATTTTAGACTGGACCAAATTCAAAGACAAAAATTTCATGTTGAGAAAATTTTAGTAACTCTGTTCTTTTAGTAGAAAACAAAGTTAAAAATTTCAGCCTTGTTTCCTATAGTCTTTTCTTAAGGGGTGTAAAAAAGAGGAATTGTGTGAGAATAGGTTAAAAGGAACAGGGGGTGTAGACTATTAATTTATTCATTTTCCACAATGTTTTCCTCAGGCTTTTTTCTAGAGACAGGTGTAAAGGTGTCGGTGTGTAGGAAAGGTTAAGCCAATGCCAAGTATGCTTAAATTTCAACACACCTCAGTTCTGTTAGTAATTCAAGAAACTAGTAAACAGTTTGGTCAGTGACAAGAATACTGTATTTGTCTGTAAAGTGACGGAAAAATTCACAGCACAGAAAAATGAGTTCTTACTAGCTATTTCTCTTTCTTTCATAACATATCAAACTTACTTCTTAAATGACAAAAGAACAAGTCTTCAATTTGAAAAAATAATGAATATATTTTCATTCAAGTTGATTCCTTATTTTGTAGTGATTCGATGAAACATTTCAACAATTGAATGGTTGTGTCTTGCCAAGAAAGTGCTCAATCCATTCAGAACAGAAAAACAATCAGCATATTCAATCATATTCCAATCCGGTTGTCAAATTCACGCTGTTCAGTACTGTAAGTAAGATAATTAAGCCTTTCCCATTCGCTCCCTAGTTTTTACGTTCCTGTGTGTTTATACTTGAGAAAACATTGAGGTAAAAGAAGAAATTGATTGTGACCAGCAATTTCTTCATTTTCCACAATATTTTCTACCTTATTGAATAATTATTTTCCAATGAAATCAATTTTATATTCTCGTCTACAATTCCTTTGAATTTCAATACTACCTGTGCAGTTAGTTTATCTATTTTAATCTGTTTCCTGTCATCAACTTCTTCACCCTGTAATCTGTTATAGGCCAGATCTAGCTCACTCTGCGTATCCTGTAAAATATCAAGGTTATTTTGTCAGTGGTCATGAAATACTCTTTTCTTTAACCCTTTCCTGTTTAATCCCTGGTTTATACATCCCTGTTATTTTATAACCGAGATAACATTGTAGAAAAAGAAGAAATTGTAACAAGCAATTTCTTTTTTTTCTACAATATTTTCTTCCCTACTGAATGATTATTCTTCAAATAAAATTCACTTTAAATCTTCACCTGCAAAACCTTAAAAGAGTTATCTATAAACAAACAAAAAGAAGCTTTACAGATGGGTTTTTTTGTGTGCGTTTCAGATGACAATTTTTAAAAAATTTGGTGTTATGTTAATTTAAAAGTAATACTATCTTTTTTACTTGACATTGTTTTTTTTTCTTGTTTAAAAAATCTCAATATTTTGCCAACAAATGATTGTTTGGTTGGCTTAACCCATTCCCATACAATCCCACTTTTTCACGCCCCTCAGGAAAACAAGGTTGTAAATGAAGAAATTGCTTGACAAGCAATTTCTTCATTTTCAACCCTATTTTCTATCAAACAGACAATACTAAAATAATCTCAACTTGAAATTGTCATCTGCAATCTTATTTCAATTTAGACCAGTCTGTGTGCTGTATGGTACTGGGTTAATAAAATTTAAGTACCTGAAGTGCTTTATTCCTTGCATCAAGCTGAACCTTTGCTGTAGTTAGTTCCCCTTCCAGTTTTTCGTTGTTGCGTTTGAGTTGTGCCACTTTACCTTCAAGTGTGACTATCTCTTGCTTCAGAGCTTCGAAATTCTCACCTGAATTTTTTAAAAAAAAGTATTTCACCTGTTAACTCACATTTTTGTTTTACGACCCGCTGGAGAAATAGAAGTGGGAAAAAAAATTAGGACCTTTTTTTTTCTTTTGCCAGAAAGTTTTCCATCTTGTATTTATTTTCTTGTATTTATTTTCTCAAAAATATTCTGAAGTGTTTCTACAACTTCTTTCATTTTGAAAGAATCTAAAACAGAATAAACAAGAGCTATTATTTTGGACATGGCCATCCCCCGCCGTAAAAGCTTGTTTGTTTGTTTGTTTGAATGGGGTTTTACGCTGCTTTCAACAATCTTTCAATTATTTTGCGGCGGCTGGTGCACCTAACAATGGAATCCTGGTATTTTTCACACCAGTACTACCATTACATCCTTTCCTTGCCTCCAGCTGCTATCCAACATAGGTCAACAATTATCGACCCATTGGTGAGAGACAAATAGTTGGAAAGGATGAGTGCCGCCGTCAGGTATCAAACACTGTCCCTCCCGTAAAAGCTTGAGAGCAAACTGAAGCCAGCTACATTTAGGCTTCTTGTGCACTGCATTTCTTCACAATGAGTTCGATAATAGCTATTGTACTGTCAGAGATATGCTCTAGACAAAATCTAAGTCTTAAAAACAATAAAGGGCAATAACTCCAAAATTACTCAAGAAAGAGTTGTGGGTTTTGTGCACTGCACTTCTCCTCAAAAAGATCTATCCACCTATGAAGTTTCAAGTTAAAAGCTTTTATACTTTCAGAGATATGCTCCGGACAAAATCTTACTCTTTAAAACAACATAGGGCAATAACTCCAAAATTATGCAAGTTGATAGCATTTATACTATAGGAGATATGCTCTGGACAAGCTTAGTGACAGAATGACAGAAGGACGGAATGACGGAATGACTGCTGGAGGCCATTACTATATCCATTTTGCCGAAATGGCGGGGTATAAAAAAAAACGCAAAAAAAAAAACCCTAAGCATTGGGCTATTGTAAAATGGGAGAACTACAATCATATGCAAGTGTTATAACCTTTTACTATTTTTTAAAATTTCAGACCTGTCCAAATTTAAAGTTTTGCAGACAACCATTGAAAGTTGATTCTATTTGCAGAATTATCATTCAATAGGGCAGAAAATATTGTGGAAAAAGAAGGAATTGCTTGTTACAAGCAAATTCTTCTTTTTCTGCAATGTTTTTTCAACTATAAAAAAAACTTAGGGATGTAAAAAGCCAGGACTGAACATGGAGGGATAATCAGATTCACAAAATATGATGTTTAAACTGGTCATTTCAACATGAAGAGTATAATAATTTTGTTATTCACCAAAATTGAACATGACATCTTATCTATATGACAAAAGAATGTGAAGATGATTGATGTCAACTCATTCCCACTTAATATCCCTTTTCATGCATCTCTCGATATAAATGCTTGGTAAAACATTGTGGGAAATGAAGATTTTTTTTTCTAGCAATTTCTTCATTTCCAACAATGTTTTCTACCCACAGAGACAAAGATTTTTCATCAACATGAAATTGTCATCTGCATTTTTATCACATTAGACCAGTCTAAGATTTTGTGGGTTAACCCATTCCCACACAATCCTGCTCTTTTATGCCCCCTTGAGAAAAGAGTTTTCACAAACATTGTGGAAAATGAAGACATTTCTTGTTACAATGTTTTCTACCCCAAAAGACAAAGTCTTTCAAAGTTTCATCAACTATAAATTGTCATAAGCAACTTCTTCAAAGCATAGACATTGAATGATAAATTGCAACCATGCAGCTAGTCCTGATTTTTAACCCTTGTCATGCTGTATAAATTACCTTACTTAATTGCTGTCCAATCAAAGGGCTGAAAGCACTGATAGAACTGATTGTTCAAAAATTAATATTATTTTTTTAGAAATCAACTTCATGAACAACTCTGGCCGGAAAAGTAAAAGCACGAGGTGTAGACTAAGATCAGCCTGCACATAAGTGCAGGCTGGTCTTAGTCTACACCTCCTGCCAAAACCTGAATTTTCCGAATTTAGCATGACAAGGGTTAATATCAATGAGGGAGGAAATGGATTTTATCAAAAGAATAGCCAGTACAGTAATCTATCCATGAGAGGGTGATAATCTGGTAAGAAAAACTTTGATTAATCCAAGCCCAAAATTAATAATCATGCTTTTACATACCTTAAAGAAAAAAGCTTCAGAAAACATAGAAAATGAAGATATTGCTTGTGAGAAGCAATTTCTTCATTGTCCACAATGTTTTCTACCAAGAAAGTTGAAAGAATCTTAAATTCCATAAACTTAATTGTTATTTACAACTTGTTCCAATTTGGACCAGTCTAAAATATCTAGTAACATCTAGTAAAATGGCTTAAGATTCATCTTCATTGATAGTATAGACAGTTAGCAAAATAAGCAAACAACCCAAGTTATAACAGAACGATTGCAACCAAGCAGCTTGTCCTGATTTCTAATATCAATGAGCCAGGAAATGGATTTTATCAAAAGAATAGCCAGTACAGTAATCTATCCATGAGAGGGTGATAATCTGGTAAGAAAAACTTTGATTAATCCAAGCCAAAAATTAATAATCATGCTTTTACATACCTTAAAGAAAAAAGATTCAGAAAACATAGAAAATGAAGAAATTGCTTGTGAGAAGCAATTTCTTCATTGTCCACAATGTTTTCTACCAAGAAAGTTGAAAGAATCTTAAATTTCATAAACTTAATTGTTATCTACAACTTGTTCCAATTTGGACCAGTCTAAAATATCTAGTAACATCTAGTAAAATGGCTTAAGATTCATCTTCATTGATAGTATAGATAGTTAACAAAATAAGCAAACAACCCAAGTTATAACAGAGCTATCAAAATAGTGACATTTTCTTTAACATGACAACAACAACTATGCCTAGGCTATAACAATAGATAGATCTCTGACCACGCCTACTGACTTCTGATAGACCAGTTTGAACAAGTTACCCTTTCCTGTTCAAACCCAGGTTTTTACATCCCTGTGAATTTATAGTCAAGAAAAAATTGTAGAAAAAAGAAAACAAGAGGGCCTTTACATGGCTCACCTGACTAATTCAAGATGACTGAAAAAAAATTGAAAGAACTAAGGCATGTTTGACCTTGAGCTGTGACAATTTCATAGTCAAAAACAGCTCTGCCCTGCTACGCCCATAATTTGGCATCAATCAAAACTTCGGAAACAACTTTTGAAAAGGGTCTCCCAAGGAAAATTCATGCCAAGTTTGGCTGAAATTGGCCCAATGGTTACTGAGGAGAAGATGTTTAAAGATTTCAAAGTCAAAAACTGCCCCGCCCATATTTTGGGGTCAATCAAATTTTTCACGAACAAGTTTTGAAAAGGGTCACTCAAGGAATATTCATGACAAGTTTGGTTGAAATTGGATCAATGGTTACTGAGGAGAAGATGTTTAAAGATTTCAAAGTAAAAAATCTGCCCCACCCTGCCACACCCATAATTTGGCGTCAATCAAAATTTCGCTAACAACTTTTGTAAAGTGTCACTAAAGGAACATTCATGCTAAGTTTGGTTGAAATTGGACCAATGGTTACTGAGGAGAAGATGTTTAAAGAATTGTTGACACCTTCCGAGGCACGACACCCGATGGACAAAACGTGATCCCAAAATCTCACCTTGAGCATGTTGTTCTCAGGTGAGCTAAAAATGCTTTGAAAAAGCAATTTTTTCTTTTCCGCAATGTTTTCTACCCTACTGAATGGTTATTTTCAATTTAAACCCACTTTACATTTTTGCAAGCTAAACCTTTGAATTTGGATAGTTCCAAAATTTTGCAAAACAGGGAAGGGTAAATAAAAAACATAATTTTTGTAAAAAACTGATCAGGGACATAATAATGACAAATTGTTGGTTTACATCCTAAATGTCATATCCACAGTTTGAATACAGTGTTTTAGTTAACCCTTTCCTGTTTTGCAAAATTTTAGACCTGTCAAAATTCAAAGGTTTTGCAGACGAAAATTTAAAGTGGATTTTATTAGAAAAATAACCATTCAGTAGGGTAGAAAACATTGTAGAAAAAGAAGAAATTGCTTGTTACAAGCAATTTCTTCTTTTTCCACAATGTTTTCTCAAGTATAAAAACACAGAGACGTAAAAACCAGGGATTAAACAGGAAAGGGTTAAGATGGAGATCAATGTTCACATCCTGTATAAATAACTTGATTGCTCAACCTATTTCTTTTAAAAACAGCAGTAATCTGTCAATACCTCCAGTTTACTGTGAAAGCATCCTAACTCAAAAGTTACCGGGTGTTTACCTGAAGGAAGATGACCATGGCCTGTTACACCTCCCTCTATAAGACTGACATTCTTGCGTAACATTTCATTTTCAGTTCGGACAGCTTCTAGTAAATCTTCAGCAGTTTTTAATCGAGCGAAAGCATCATGGCGTTCTTGAACAAGTCCAGTTAATTGCCTGTAAGTGAAAAAAAAAAGCTCGTTTTTTTCTTTATATTTACAAGACATCTCATACAAATAAAGATTTTCTAAAGCTTTATTTGAAGTCAGAACTAAGTGAAAGAGCTTGTTACCCCATTACATGCCTATAAAATTTCAGTTTCGATAAAAGTTGTACATGACATTTCAAGATAGATCTAAATTGAAAAATAAGAACCAAATGTGATAGAAAATGTTCTGAGTAATGAGAAACAGCTAGTTACAAAAAATTCCTTTTCTCACAATATTTTCCTACCTTTATTCTTTGATGAGTCAAGATGCAATTAAGTGAGGGTTCAGGGGTTAAACTTTCATTGATATATAATCTCCAAGAGAAGTAAGAAAGAGTGCAAATACATTTACCATATTTTCCCTTAATGTCCAGACAGGAACAAATAATTAATAATTATGTGTCCGAAAATTAAAGAAATTATTTTCCTTAGTGTCCGAACTTTTAGGGTTACAACTGTACTGCGGCGAAAGTCTGTCATATATATGGGTAAATGCTCACGGGTCTACTAGCCCGATTTTAAATTGATTAAACACAATATGATAAATAAGAACAATGCGTCTTTCACATGAACAAGCTTTGGGTTACGACGATTAAATTTAGTAATGAAGTAACCCTTCCGTTAAAATTACTCCCCAGTCTCTTTGACTGTTCGTCGTAGTTCTTTCTATACCTTTCAAGAATGTTTAGTTTTGCATAAAAAGTTTGTCCGTAGGTGTTAATTTATAATGTCACGTATTGTAAAGCTTGACTGGAATATCAACGTGTCAAACTAATTAACAGGAGATTAACTGATGGCAAACAAAGGAATATGACTTACAGAGATATAGACGATCTCATGAATGGTTAAACAGGTACGGTACATCTTTCGTCGTTGACAAGTTTCGTACTTCGTAAGTACGTGTCCAAAAATTAAGGGATGTCAAATCCATTCTGTGTCCGAAATTAGGGACAAAAAATAAATTATTTTTGAAAATAATTAATGGTGTCTGAAAATTTCGGGTGTCCGAACATATCCGGAATATACGGTAACACAACATTATTATTCAACAACAGAACTCATATGTTTTCACCTTTGTCCTTTAGACCAGTCTAGAAATTTCTTGTCTAGTATTTTGTAAAGGATCAACAAATTTCTAAAATATGGTGTGCTTAAGTCTAGACTGATTAGTGCCATTGTTTTCAACAAACTGTTTGAAATGGGCTTGAAATCATAATATTTGCAAAGGTAGCCAACAAGGATCAGTTAAATAGAATGTGTTGTTTGATAAATAAAACAATTACCAGACACCAAAAATTATAGTCTAGTTCACTAATTTGGAGTGAATTTGTATCTGAAGTAGATGATAAAATTGTGGGATAAGAATAAAACTCTGATGATCAACATTTTCTTTTTTTCCAACAATCTTACCTTAGTTTATGTTTCTACAACATGTCCATATCCAGCTCTATGTTTCAATGAATTAACCCACTACCATATGAGCCTATGCGTGACATTTCCAACAATTTCGCATGTGCGTAACAGACTCGCACACATTGAGCATCCTGGACAGCCATTCAGGGCAATTAGAATATTCGCTGATTGTTTAAAGATGCTCTGGGTCAGTATCTATCTAAAGAGCGCAGAGTGAAGACTCTGATCAGACTGTGGGGATGCACAGGCTGATCTGAGTCATTACTTGGCGCAAATGTGTAATGGTTGGAATTGTCACGCACGCGCTCATATGACAAACTTTCAGAATGATCCAAATTCAAACAAGTTGCAGATGACAATTTCAATGGGAAAGGATTTTAAATATCTATGTCATTCTGGGTAGGAAAACAAATTGGAAAATGAAGAAATTCCTTCATTTTCCACATTGTTTTCCTGAACTCTTTTCTAACTGGTGTAAAAAAAGTCTATTTGTGTAGGAACAGGTTAAATTTGTATCAGATACGTTAGAAAGCATTTTTGGAAAAGAAGACAGATGATTTTCAACAATTTCTTCTTTCTAACAATTCTATCACAGTCTATATTTCTACAGCATGTCTAAATATAGTAAAGTGTTTAACCCTTTCCTGCACAATCCCTTGTTTTCACGTCCCAGCAATTTCTTCTTTTCAAACAATATTTTCTAACCTATAAGTTGCTTACTTTTCGTATTGCACCCACGTTTAAATTTCGCCTGCATCTTCTTTCAAATTGGACTGGTCTAAAATTTTGAAAAACAGGAAAGGGTTAAATGCATGAAATCACTTACTCTTTATAAGTGGCCTCTGTGGTTGACATCAGTGCTTGCATGTCCTCCATTTTCTCCTCCATATTCTTCAGTTTGGACTCGGACTGACTATATGTGTCCCTGAGGTTCTGTAAAATAGATTTGTTTGTTTGAATGGGGTTTTACGCCGCTTTTAACAATCTTTCAGTCATATCGCGGCGGCTGGAGCACCTAACAATGGAATCCTGGTATTTCTCACACCAGTACTACCATTACATCCTTTCCTAGCCTCCAGCTGCTATCCCACATAGGTCTACGATTATCGACCCATTGGTGAGAGACAAATAGTCGGAAAGGATGAGTGCCGCCGTCGGGAATCGAACCCGGGACCTCTAGATTGACAGTCCGACGCGCTACCTACTGCGCTATGACGGCGGCTCTGTAAAATAGAACGTAGATCTATCATACAAAATGCACAGAAATGTGTCACAGTCATGAATGCTTAACCCATTCCCACACAATTCTGCTTTTGACGCCACTAAACCCATTCTAATACCGTGACGCTTTTGAACGCCCCTCAAGAAATACATTTGGGAAAATATAGTTTAAAATGAAGAAATCGCTTGTAACAAGCAATTTCTTCATTTTACACAATACTTTCTACTCAGAAATTTGACGAAATCTAAAATTTCATTAACTTTAAATTGTCGTCTGCAACTCCTTTTAATTTGGACCAGTCTAAAATTTAGCTGTCTGGTAATGGGTTGAGAAAAACAATTGGGAAAAAATTGCGGAAAATGAAGAAATTACTTGTGACAAGCAATTTCTTCATTTTACACAATTTTTTCTAACCAGAAAGCTGAAAAAATCTAAAATTTCTTAAAACTTTTTATTGGTGTCTGCAACTCCTTTCAATTTGGACAAGTCTAAATTTGCCATCAGGTAATGGGTTAATTACTTGTCACATGACATGCAGTTGTGACCTTGAACTCTGACGTATCCAGCAGAACTTTACACATGACACCAATCGGAACTCCTCGTTCAATTCTACGAATCAAACCTCGGATGTACATCGTCGGACTATTTCAAAATTCACGTGACAAACTTCCAAAATGGCGGTTTCTGTTATGCAAAGTAACTGCGATAAATGTATCTCATAAAGTTCTGTTCTTCAAAGGAAAATTAATATCAGAGCAAAATAGGGCAGAACATAAAACAACACAAGGCAATTTAATTTTTTCAGCGATTTTGAGACTGTTATACCATCCGGGTTTATCGAGATTACGCGCTACGTTTTCTTACACTGTTTCCGGCTAGCAAAATGCACCATTTTGTTACATAATGCTCCGCCTTATATACATCCGAGGTTTGATTCGTAGAATTGAACGAGGAGTTCCGATTGACATGACACTTGTACTTTTCAAGGGGAACAATTTACCAAGTTATTTTGTAATCTATCAATTAATGTAGAAAATAAGCTCCTGGAAAGAATTGGACACATGCTAACATTGCACAAAAACACCCACACACCGACTCACACACAAAACAAGGTAACTTTATATGCCTGCTGTCAGGGCCATAAATTTAAGACACAACATAAGTTTTGTTTTTTCGTATCAAAATTCATGACCATTGATATCTATTTCTGTTCTTTTGGTGAGTTTAACAACTTGATTTAAATCTATTTAACCCTTTCCTGTTTTATGAAATTTTAGACTGGTCCAATTTAAAAGAGGTTGCAGACGACACTGAATAATGCATTGTGACAAGCAATTTCTCCTTTTTCCACAATGTTTTCTCAAGTATAAAATCACAGAGACGTAAAATCCTGGGTTTGTCCAGGAAAGGTTTAACATATATTCTTTTACATTTGATGGGCATAATGTTTCCTTTGCTAATCGTACATTAACAGCTAGTTTGAAGATCAAATTTCAATAGTTTAACCCATTCCAACACAGCAAAATTTTAGACTGGTCCAAATTGAAAGGAGCTGCAGACGACAATTTCAAGTTGATGGAATTTTGATTTTTTGTCTTTTTGGATAGAAAACATTGTGGATAATGAAGAAATTGCTTGATACAAGCAATTTCTTCATTTTCCACAATGTTTTCCAAAGTTTTTTTCTCGAGGGGCGTAAAAAAGAGGGATTGAGTTGGAATGGGTTAAAAAGGATTTCAGGAAAAAAGCCATGGAAACACTGTGGAAAATGAAGGCATTGCTTGTTATAATTCATTATCTACAATGTTTTCTACTCAAAAAGACAAATATTGTCATTTAAGAACGGCTTCTCAAACTTCTTTCAATTTGGACTTGTCTGAATTTTTGTCAAGTGCTAATGGGTTAACCCTTTCCTGGTAAACCCCTGGTTTTACATGCCTGTGATTTTATAATAGAAAAAAACATTGTAGAAAAAGAAGAAATTGCTTGTCAAAAGTAATTTCTTCTTTTTCCACTGTATTTTCTACCCTACTTAATTGTTAATTTTCAAATTGAATTCCGCTTTTAATTTTTGTCTGCAATACCGTTGAATTTGGACAGGTCTAAAATTTTGCAAAACAGGAAAGGGTTAAATAAAGTGCATCCAAATGAGGGACTGTGTGGTAAAGGTTCAACTGTTCATTCTCATCTTCACCTTTAATCCATCAACAATGTTGTTATTGTCATGAAGCTGGAGCTCTTCAATCTGTAACTCATATTCACGTAGATGCTTGTAAGCAAGCTCCCGTTTGTTCCAGAGTGTACAGATGATTTTCTCTTCCTGACCTGATGAGAGGCCATCTTGTTTTTCAATTTGTGACAAGATGTAGTTCATATCATCAGAAACATTCTGTGCAAAAATAAAGTATGACAATCAACATGCAAAATTAAGAAAAGTGAACAAGTGTGCCCAACATGCAATGGCAAAGAACTTTAACTTCAGAGAATTTTTCTTGGAAACCATGCTTGTTTGTGAGTAAAAGGTCCAATAGGAGAAATCTAGCAGCTCTTTCAAAAAAGTCATAGCGCAGTTGGTAGCGCGTCGGACTATCAATCTAGAGGTCCCGGGTTCGATCCCTGACGGCGGCACTCATCCTTTCCGACTATTTGTCTCTCACCAATGGGTCGATAATCGTAGACCTATGTGGGATAGCAGCTGGAGGCTAGGAAAGGGTGTAATGGTAGTACTGGTGTGAGAAATACCAGGATTCCATTGTTAGGTGCTCCAGCCACCGCGATATAACTGAAAGATTGCTGAAAGCGGCGTAAAACCCCATTCAAACAAACAAAACAAACTAAATATTATGGCTAACACTTTAGATGTTTTTGTTATATTCCTAGTTGCAATCAAACACCTTAAAAATAAGACTTCAATATGAATTGTTCTTGTTTTTAAGAACACATTTGGAAAAATGACCTGATAGATGATCTTAACATTGTCAGATGACCTTCACTTTGATATTGAAAGACATGAATATGTCATTTCAAATGCAACCACCATACAAAAAAATTTAAAGTAATAGGAACATGACATGTTTGTTCTTCAGTTTTTGAAATACAACGAGCCAATGGACAGAAAAACACCAGTAAAATAATCTCCACTGATGTTATGTATCGGTAATTACATTAGGGCATAAACAGGTCAATTTTCATGTACAGATGAAACACATGACTGCAATTAGCTACAGAAAATTCTTAGTAACATCAATCAAACCTTATGCAAGAAAGAAATATTTTAAAAAAGAGGCCCATGAGGGCCTGAGGCATTCTACTGGCTATCAAGTTTTCTGTTTAAGTAATCTGATATTCAATGAAGTTAATTGCTTAACCCATTCCCAAACAAGAAAATTTTAGACTCGCCCAAATTGAAAGAATATGCAGACGACAATTTCAAGTTGATGGATTTTTAATTTTTTTCATCTTTTTGGATAGAAAACACTGTGGATAATGAAGAAATTGCTTGTAACAAGCAATTTCTTCATTTTCCACAATTTTTTCTAAAGCTTTTTTCTTGAGGGGCGTAAAAAGGAGGGATTGAGTTGGAATGGGTTAAAGAAGAATGCACAAATGACAATAATTAATTGGACTTTAACCCTTTATTATTTTGAGCAACAATCCTTGCTCTGTGACGGATCCACTCCATTTCCAAAAGGAAGTTTCCTTATGTCCTTACAATCATCCTGTGATATTTTAAACAGAAACTGATAATATTTATCATCCTGTGAAATTTTCAACAGAATATGATATTTTTTTACTTTATCACATGAGCAGAATTGTTAAGAGTGAAAATCCATAAGGTCTCTTTTCCTGTGTTTTCCGATGGATCCACTTCATTTCTGAAAAAAGAACTTTCCTTACAACCCTACAATCGTCTGAGAATTTTTAAAGACAATCTGATAATAATTGTGAACTTCATCACATAAACAAGAATGTTTTGAATGATAATCTGTAAGACCCCTTTTCCTATGTTTCCAATGCCACAATTACTTAGTGCATCTATGAAGGGAATCCGGTAAAAAACAGTGGGCTTTATTGTATTAAAGATGATATTTCAATCAAGTTCTCATTAGGCCCCTTTTGTTGTGATATTTTATTGTTGGTTTAATCATTCTGTGAAAGTTTAAAATGAATCTGATGAAATATGGGAATTTCATTATGTTAACTAGAATATCAAAAAAAATCATAAGGCCCTTTGTTACATGATACTGGAGAGATCCAAATGATGGTACAATCAGGCCCAATTTGGAAAGGAACAACCCTAATGATGGTACAAACACTCTGTGAAAGTTTGAACAGAATCCAATGAAAACTGTGGACTTAATTGTGTTGACAAGAATTTTATGATGAAATTATCATACAACCCTTTTCCTGTGATACTTGACAGAACTAGCCAAATTTCATAAGCAATAATCCTTATTATGGTACAATAATCCTGTGTAAGTTTGAAGAGAATCCGATGAAAAATGTAGACTTAATCATGTTAATTATGATTTTTTTAATGAAATTATTGTAATGCACCTTTTCTCATATTACTTGACAGATCAGACAGGATGAATGGACAACTTGACAAACAAATGGGCGACTTAACAGATGGCTGTCCTGCAAGATGCACAGACACTTGAGGGGAAAATGCCATTGCTTTAGCTCTTCTGGCCTTTGGCCAATAGAGCAAAAAAAATGCAAGTTAACAATGAGTTCATGATAAAATCAGAAGGAAATCAGACAAATGAATAATATTTTACAGTGCTTTGAAGAATTATAAAGTGATTTGTGAACACAACATTAATCACAATGAATCTTTAACCCTTTCCTGTTCAAATACGGGACTTTACAATCCTTTGATTTTATACTAGAGAAAACATTGTGGAAAAAGAAGAAATTGCTTGTAACAAGCAATTTCTCCTTTTTCCACAATATTTTCTACCACATAGGATGGTTTCATTTCAAATGGCATCCAGTTTTCATTGTCGTCTGCAAACTCTTTCAATTAGGACTAGTCTAAAATTTCCAAAAACGGGAAAGGGTTAAAAAAGATGTGCAAATATGATTAACAAAAAATAGATTGACATATGTATCACTTTAAATTTGAACCGTCTAGATTTTTGTCATCCAGCAATAGTCTTAACCAAGTCCCAGATGAAAAAATTTAAGAATGGTCCAAACTAAAAGGAGTTTTGCAGTTAGCATTTCAAATTGCGCTCACGCTGGAAAATAAATGCAAAATAGGGTTGAAAATATTAAGATAGATTACAAACAATTTTGCTTTTTCCCCAAAAAAGTTTTCCACTAATGTTTTCCACTATCATATTTTTTCAGGGCATCAAAACGGCGTTGTGTGTACAACACTAAATGTTGGCACAAAATCATGAAATTCAAAATATAAAGAAATAGATAATGTTATGGGCAAACAGAAAATGCGGACTGCTAGCATTTTTTTCTTTTTCTGTAGAGGTTTTCTATAGTATTTTTTTCTAAAGTGTCAAAGTACTGGATTGCATTGTTATCAGTTTAATTGTACACATTCTGAATAACATACCTTCATAGTTTCTGCCCTTTGTGAGCTATGACTACCATACGGAATGTCATATTTCTGTTTATCAGATGTTAACACAGAATCGTCAAAAGGTAAAGCTATCCTTAATTTCTCATTTTCTTCTCGTAGTTGTTTAACTCTATGGTCATGATTTCTGTTTTTCTCTTTCTCTCTCTGAAGCTGTCTTTTCAAATCTTTTTCAGATGCCTGGTTTAAACAAGATGTATTCATAAAATAATCACATACTTGATTGATAGCGGCTTCCAATCAAAGAACAAATTGACCAATCAAATCATTCAATTAGACAGAAAGTGAACTTTGAACTCCAACATTGGCTGACATTTATATAAAGCTCTTTTGTTGGTTTGGAAACTTTAAAAATGTCATAACTACAGTTTATTCAAGCTGTGGTTATTGCCAGTCAACCATTTTACTTTTTTGTTACATGTCACTAGCTAAGAATTTTGATAAAGTATTCTGATAAATTTTCAAGTGGAACTTCCTGTTAAATTTCAGTTGGGGTGGCCAGGAAACCACCATTCTATTAGCCAAGTTTCAGATATATTGATGGTTCAGCACAATACAGTTGTAACTGCCTATATGTTTATAGGCAGTTACAACTGTTTTGTACTGAACCTTTGATATGACCTTGGTCTTAAATGACAGTCTTAGCCTTGATACATTGGTGTTTATTGACTAGAGATATCTTCATATCAAATAAGAGCATCATATCTTTAACCCATTAACAAATAATCCTACATTTTTATGTGATAAAGAAAAAAATCTATTGAAAATATTGAGAGAAAAAGAGAAATTGCTTGTAACAAGCATGTTCCCACATTTTTATCTTATTCAGCTTTATGTTTCATTATATTTCAATTATTGTACATTCCTGAAAAACTTTACTCAATTTGCATCAGTCTAAATTTTTGTTGTGTGGTAAAGGGTTAATATGCTTGATTTAATGATTCAATTCTGACAGATTCAAAATACAAGCAGATAAAAAGATAGACTGACACACGCACAATAGCCCCCCCTCCATCTTTCTATGTAGATGTGTGTCAGTCATAAATGACATATTATTGACATCTGATAAAAAGAAATCTTTTTTTTAAATGGTTTCAAGGAATTCAAAGATTGACTCCTTGCAATGGGTATTAAATCATAGTTCAGCCTGATCTAAGGTTCCTAGTCAATCCGTAGTTTTGAAGTTTTGTGAACCGGTCAATTGACAAATGGTCATATAAATTCGGTTAAACACTAACCTGTAGCTTTGAGTTTTCAGTCAGTAGTTTGTCCTCTACAGCAGATAAATTAATGGCCCTATCTGATCTTTCTTGGTGTAATCTCTCTTCTGTAACCTTTAATCTCTTCTCCAGGGATTTCATCTGTTAAATTTGAACAATCAAAACGTGAATCGTGCTAAACATCAATGTGATAAATGAAAGGTGCAGAAATAATCATTTAACCAATTACAAAACAATCCAATCTTTTTTATACCCTTCAAGAAAAAAGCTTTGAAAAAATATATAGGAAAATGAAAAAAATTGCTTACATAAGCATATTCTTCATTTTTAAAAAGGTTCAACTCTAAAAGACAAAACTTTAAATTTCATCCACTTAAAATTGTCATCAACAACTTCTTTGGTTTTTTTCCAGTCTTAACCCTTGTCATGCTGAACCCGGAATATTCCGGTTTTGGCAGGAGATGTAGACCAAGATCAGCCTGCACACAAGTGCAGTCTGATCTTGTTCTACACCTCCTGCTTGTAATTTTCCTGCCAGAGTTGTTATGAAATCGATTTGTAAAGGAAAGATTGATTTTTGAACAACAAGTTCTATTAGTGCTTTCAGCCCTTTGATTTTACAGTAATTTAGTATGGTAATTTATACAGCATGACAAGAGTTTTGTTGTGTAGTAATGTGTAGTAAAGTATTTGACCCATCAAGTGAGAAAGGATCTCCCCTGAAGAGTAAAACATATTGACCTTTGTCAGACTGCAAGCCTGACAAGGGTTGAATTGTTTCGATTTTCTACAATTGACTAATTGCAGCTGTCATCCAAATAACAGTTGACCAAATGAAATCATTACTTTAGACCTGAAGTGAGTTTTAAACTCCAACATTGGCCGCCATGATCTTTAAGAATTTTTTATGGTTTGGTGACTTAAATGTCATAACTCCAGCTTAAAACTTTAAGGCTTCCAACCATTATGTAACCATTCTACTCTTTTATTACATGCTACTGGCCAAAAAATTAGCAAAATAACACCGTTTAAAATCAATGTGGAACTTCATGTCAGAGATAATGGGTGGGGCTAATGGGGTAAGTGGGCAAGGTCAGTGATTGGTCATTTTTTTTAATCTATATGAGCATTCTTCCTTTTCTTATTAAATGTGATTCTTTGGTCCTTTAAATGTTATTCTTTTGTCCTTTATCTCCTTTCCAGATAACAAAATTTAAGACTGGTCCGAATTAAAAGAAATTGCAAATAACAGATCAAATTGCCTTGAAAATGAAAACTCAGTGCCAAACAGGGTAGAAAATAATGTGATAAAAGGATAAATTTCTCATCTCAAGCAATTTCTCCTTTTGTCACTATGTTTTCTTTAATGTAATACTTAAGGAGCGTAAAAAGCAGCATTGTGTGGGAAATGGATTAAGGCAACAAAATACATGTATGTTGATGAAAGAATAATAGGTCTTTAATAGTTGATTTCCTCTATTCTGACCAAAAAGATGAGAAATACCTTGTCAAATCATCTTTGTCATATAATAAGCTAAAACTTATCATTTAAAGGTAACTTCATGGGAAATATGAGGACTGTATGTCAGATTACTTTTTCAAGTGATAAGAAAACGTTTAGTTTGAAAGTTTGAAAGTTAAACTTTGAACAGACAGGCTGACAGATAGTACACATAAAAAAAATTTGCTCCAATCTAGGCATTTACCATTAAAATCAACTTTGTTCTTGCTAATAGAATTAAAATTTGCACTACTCTTGAAGCTGACAACTTTTCATAATTCTTAATGGACAAAAAAGTATATGTCTACATGTGGCTCCGCTATACAAAATGTTATTGCTTTGTTCTGGTAATTAATTACAAGACTTAATTTATGGTTTCATACTTAAACCATTACCACACAATATAGCCATATTTAGGCCCTCAGAGAATACTTATTATGAAAACAGTGTGAAAAAGAAGAAATTACTTCTTTCAAGCAATTTCTCCTTTTCTCACAATGTTTTCAACCACACATGACAATCATTGTTCAATAAAAAAGAACTTCAAAATCTATTCTGAAAATTCTTAATGGTAAATTACCTGTTTATCAAGTATAGCACCACTGCCCCCTGCGTCAGATTGCTGTTGTAAAGCATTTTTCAACTCTGTCAGTTTCAGCACCTGTTTACTGGTATCTGTGTGTCGCTCTTCCTCTTCTCGTAAATGTTTCTCACTCTGATCTAGAAGTGCCTTTACCCTGTTGAGCTCCTCCTGTAATATTGACAGAATAGATTTGTGAGCAAATCCCCAGAAGCAGTAAGACTTGTATTAAGGGACACCCAAAAAGAGGCCACATAACCCATTACCAGATGGCCAAATAATAGACTGGTCCTAATTGAAAAGAGTTGAAGATGACAATTCAAGTCAGTGAAATTTTAGATTTGTTCAAGTTTCTGGTTTGAAAAGATCGTGAAAATGATGAAATTGCTTCATTGAAGCAATTTCTTCATTTCACACATTGTTTTCCAATAGTTTTTCTGGAGGCATCTCAAAAAGCGTCATTGTGTGGGAATTAGTTAAGAGGAATGGCACTTAATGCATTTTTTGTGAAATACATGATGGTGTGAAGGTATATGAGGGATTCAATTACCTACATGAATATTAGGGCAGGAGTCTTGTTAAATCCTTTGTTGTTGGATCTCATTAGAAACGTCTTATAAAGATGATTCTAATGAGATCCAACAATATACAATTTAGTTACAATTTCTAATTTTAGCAGTTAAGTTTATTTCTTTTATAGCTAATACTTTTGGAAGGATATTTCTTTATTGTAACTTTATGAAAGTGGAGGCTTAATTGAGGTGGTTGTTTGAGGGAGATAGACTGTAATTTTATATATCAGCTAAACTCTTGTCATGCTTTATAAATTACCTTACTGAATTGCTGTGAAATCAAAGAGCTGAAAGCACTGAAAGAACTAGTGGTTCAAATATCAATATTTCTTTTAGAAATCAATCTCATATACAACTATGGCAGAAAAGTACACGCAGGAGGTGTAGACCAAGATCAGACTGCACTTATGTGCCGGCTGATCTTGGTCTACATCTCCTGCCTTAACCGGAATATTCCGGGTTCAGTATGACAAGGGTTAATAAGAAAGGATGAAAAGGACATGACACTCATGAAATACCAGTTTTGAAAAATTGGCTTTTTTGTTTCATGACGGCTACACAATACAAACCTTCATTGTAGACAGTTCTACTTTATATGCATCTATTGTCCTTGCCTTCTCCGAATTGTGTCGAGCCATGTCTGTTGCACGATGTGAACTTTCCAATCGCTTTTCTAGACTGGAAACCTGAAATGACAACAATTTTATAGTAAATTACAAATCCCTAATGCCACTCAAAAAGTTTGATAGACCAGTCCAATCACTAATTCTGTTTTACGCTGCCAACTCAGACACATATGACAAACCATTTCATAGGTGGGTAACCAAATGTAGCAACAGATTATTCAAAGTGTAATAACAGCATTTATGTCAGCCACAAAAGATTTACTTTTTGTACTGTTCAAAAGACCACAAATAAACATTTGGTTTAATTTGAGAATCATTGCCATATTTGGTAGAAAATATGAGATAAAAGAAATTGCTTGTTGAAAAGAAATTGCTTTTTTCTTACTATAATTACCTAAGCTTTTTTTTTGGCACGTAAAATGTGGTATTATGTAGTTATAGATTAAAAAATTACCACATAATCCCGCCTTAATGGCTAAAAAAAATTAAATAAGACAAAAAATAAGATTTCACAGAACCAGGTTTTTAATAGCTTCATCAAAATCCATCAAAAAATGTAAGAGTAGTTGCACACACAATAATTTTGACAATAAGTCTCCTTTTTTCCAAGACACAGTATTTAATGACACAAAGATGATAACATGCACTAGGTCACAAGGAGACAAACATTTGGTGAAGATTTCGTCAAAGTCAGTCAAGAATTGTAGGAGTAGTTGAGCACACAAGATAAAGTTAAAGCCTGCCAGGCCAGCCAACTGCCCACCCACCAAAATTTGCAATCAATTAATCTCGAAAACCTGGTTAAAAAGGAGAATTTGATTTTAAGAAGCAAATTCTCCTTTCTTCCTTTTCTAACACTGTTTTCTATTTCATTTGGCACTTAACTCTCATTATCAAATGCCGTCTGTGATTTTTTCCAATTTGTACAAGCCTCAAATTATCTCATCTAGCAATAGATTAAAGTAGTCCATGAAAGCAATCAATCTCTTTTGTAGCTGTATTCAACTAAGCTTAGGTGACTGACCATTGGTGAGACACTCTGCCACTTGAAGACAGGCCATAATTCTAGTAAAACATATACATTTGACAATTTTTACATCTTGTGCAGGTTGTGTGACATTATAACTTATGACATCATGATTTATAATGACAATGACATGTTTCTCATTTTCCTTGCAAACATGGTGTATTGAAAGTCTACCAAAGTTAATGTGATAAAGCAAATAAAAATGCTGTTAAACGCAATAAAAACTTTTTATTAAACAGAAAAAGGGTAAACCTATTAACACAAAATCTAGGTTTTTAAAACATTGTAAGAAAAAAAGAAAATTATCTCCTTACTCCATATCATTTTGTGCACTTTCTAAAATAATTTTAACCAATTTTACAAAGTATGGTCTATTTAAAGGATAACAAATTCCCACACAATCAAGCCTGTTGACATTCAAAAGAAATAAAGCTTATGGAAATATTGTGTCAAATGAAGAAACTGCTTGATAAAAGCAATTTCTTCATTATCCACAATAATATCTACCTCAAAAGCCTAAAATATTCATTAACAACAGGATGTTGTCTGCAATATCTTCCAATCTCAACCAGTCTAAAATTTAATTGCTTGGTTAAATAACAGTCAATACCTCTGCTTTTAATGCTTCATTTTCCTTTGTTAGCACCAAAATTTTAGTTTGCATCTCGTCCCTGCCTCTTTCTATCTCCTGTTTAGTTCTTGTTGATAGATCCGAGACCTCTTGATCCAGATTGTCTTGCAGAGCATTTAAATCTTCTTGAGCTTCAGCTAGTTGAGTCTCTAACTCCGAAATACGGGCTGACAATGAAAACCATATTGAAGTGAGGGTATGAAATCTGTTAGTGAAACAGTCAAAAAATAGCCAAAAACCCCATCAACTTAGTGAGTCCAGCAGATAGCTCCACTTTGATATATATTATTTTGCAAAATTTATGGCCAGTAACATGTAACAAAAAAGTAAAATTATTAATTGGCTGCAAATATCGGAGTTCAAAGTTCACTTCCAGCCTAAATGATTTAATTGGTTGATTGATCTTTTGATTGACACCTGCAATCTGTCTATTACAGTTATATCCAAAATTTATGAAATATTTCATTAAACAAATCATATGTCCAAACAGAGATGACAGGTAAACTCCAAATAGCCAAGGAAGTAAAGATACTACAAAGAGAAACACATTTTACCATGAAAAAGTAATTTCTCTGTTTTCAATATGTTTTTCAATAAACAAAATATCAAGGTAGATTTTAACCCATTACTATACAGCAAAATTGTACACTGGGCAAAAGTGAAAGAAGTTGCAGACGACAATTTAAAGTTTAGACAATTTAAGATTTTCCAAATTTCTGAGAAGAGGACATTGTGTAAAATGAAGAAATTGCTTCTTGTAAGCAATTTCTTCATTTTACAAGATGTTTTCCCAATTGTTTTTATTGTAAGCAATTTCTTCATTTTACACAATGTATTCCCAATGGTTTTCTTGAGGGGTATCAAAAAGCGTCATTGAGAGGAAATAGGTTAAAGAAAAAGATTTTGTCAAGGAAATGACTACAAACACTATTTTAAGTAACGGACCTTGTGAACGATTGTTCTTCTCCTTCAAAAGTTTATTTTCTGTTTGAAGTGTAGAAATCTCCATCTGGAATTTTCTATTTTGGCTTTCATTCACTTCCTGTTGAAAATAGATGAAGAAAGATTTAAGTGTGCAATTACTTAAAAATGAAGGGTCTGATTGAACTTAAAATTAAAGAGCCAGTTATGTTACAGTGAGAATAAACTTTCAGCCAGTCCACAGCTTGAACCCATGACCTCTTGCATTCCGGGCATGTATTTTACCAACTGAGTTAACCCATTCCCACACAATGACGCTTTTGGATGCCCCCTCTTGAAAAACAATTGGAAAACATTGTGTAAAATGAAGAAATTGCTTGTGACAAGCAATTTCTTCATTTTACGCAATATTTTCTACCCAGAAATTTTAAAGAATCTAAAGTTCTGTAGACTTTAAATTGGCGTCTTCAACTCCTTTCAATTTGGACAAGTCTAAATTTCTGCAATCTGGTAATGGGTTAACCAGGCTACATACTTAAGTAATCTCTTATAACTGTGTATAAGTTAAATACATGAAATTCTCCCCTACTGACCTGAATTCTTTCCTATTTTCAGAACCCCAGTATTTCAATAATTTTAACAAAACAATCTAACATCACACAACCAATATACTACATGTACAACAGAACCAAGTTGGGTACCAACTGTCACAGTGAGAGAATAACATAAAGCCAACCAAAGGCTTGAATCAGCACCTTTTGCTTAAACCTATAGCCAGACTTGCAATTTGAAGAAGATGCAGACAGAAGTGTAATTAAACTGATAAATAAGTGACATACAGGATAGAAAACATTGCAATTTCTCCCTTTATCTCAATATTTTCTGTAACTATATTTCATCTGAGTTTTAAACGTGGGATTGTGTGTTAATTGATAAAGGGTAAGTACTCTACAGACTTAATCAGACCTCATTTATCATGCATAAATTGGCTCTCTTTAACAAAAATGTAATTAAACTGGCTACCATTTGCCTTTTCTTGATGAATACAATTGCTGTATTGGTGCATATTTTCGTATATTTCTTATGACAGTTTCAGTCAGTTTCTAATCTCGGCATATTATGATGAGCTGTTGTTAGTAACAGACTTAAATAGTGGATATTGAATAAATACACACAATTTCTGGCATAATTGATTTTGAGTTCAGATAGAAACACATATAACACTTTGAGTTGTATTGTTTATTGCCAATTTATTTTTTGTCTTAAGCCATTCCCACAAAATGATGCCTTTGAATGCTCCTCAAGAAATACGAATGGCAAATATTGTGCAAAATGAAGAAATTGCTTGTCACAAGCAATTTCTTCATTTTACACAATATCTTCTACCCTGAATGATGAAAAAGTCTAAAATTTCATAAACCTTCGATTGGCATCTGCAACTCCTTTCAAAATGGACTAGCCTAAAATTTTGCCTTCTGGTAATGGGTTAAAAAAGTGTCCATGCTCGTAGGTAAGGGTTGATATATATTTTCAAGTCAGGAGGCTCTATAAGAGAAATAACCAATATTACTAGAGTAGCCAGGAAAGAGCAGCAGCTATGTATTTGAATTTCTGTCTCTCAGGTGACTTTGAACCAATTATCTAGCAAAAATTTTCTTTGAAGTATCATAAAAACAATAGCACCACATGCAGATGCCAATGCTGGCCTGTTCAAGAGCTTGAAAGAGAGTAAAATTTCCCAGTCAAAAAAGGGGCATAGTTCTTTCAAAATGCATTTAGAGTTATCCCCCTTGTTGATATAGTTTGCTCTATTGATAGTGAACATATATTCCTAGTTTCAAGTAAGTAGTCAGAAATACAAGATATATTACAAAATGCTAAAGTTTTCAGACGACAACACAGACGCAGGCGACAACCGGGACTCAGCTCTCAAAAAAATAAGTTTGGAGGAAGAAAAAAATTGTTTCTCCCAAATTATTTAATTCTCCATCTTCTAAAGAGTTTTCAGGGAACAAGACAGTTGTAAATTTTTTCAATTACATTTGCAAAGGATCTTTTTTTTTCCAATATACAAGAGCTCAGCACCTTTAAATTACCAACATTCCAATAACAATTTTCATCTGATTTCCTGTGTAATAGAGACAATCAGGTGTAGTTTTCAACTGTGTCCATGAATAATTTATTAACAATGGCTTTAGTGAACATGCAATTGGCGGTAAAAAAATTGAAGGAAACTTTGACCCATTACCACAAAACAAAATTTTAGACTAGTCCAAATTGAAAGAAGTTGCAGATGACATAATTAGTTGATGGAATTTGAAAAAAAAAAAGGTTTTCTTTTGGGGTAGACAACATTGTGGATATTGAAGAAATTGCTCGTAACAAGCAATTTCTTCATTTTCCACACTGTTTTTCCAAAGTCTTTCTTGTTAATGGGTGTCAAAAAGTGTCACTGTGTGGGAAGGGGTAACATGAATCTTACATAATAACTGTCAGAAATCTTTTATCTTATTGTAAATGCTTTGTCCAAAGAAAATAAATGTTGTTGTTTTGCTGTTATTTGAATATTTTCTCTATTCATGAAATAAAAGTATTTAACATCTCAATCAATATATTTGCCTAATGGGTAATAATGACACAGAGTTTTTCATAACCAATTACCATACAAGAAGAGTATAGACTGGTCCAAATTCAAACAAGAGGACCATGATGGTCCTATATCGCTCACCTGAATCATCTGCTGTTTTTAAAAAAATGAAACTAGCACCAAATAATTCAAACCAGTTTAATGAAGATTAATCCACTGTGGCCTCTAGAGTGTAAACAAAAAAATTGTCATTTAGGCCCCTTTCCCTGTTTCTTATAGAACCTTCCCATATTCTATAGGGTTCATCCTTATAACCTAACAATTAATTCCTGAACAAGTTTTATGATGATAAAGCCAAAATTGTGGTCTCCAGAGTGTAAACAAAGAAAAATGTCAATAAGGGCCACTTTTCCCGTGTTTTCCAATAAAACCTGAACATAATCAATTTTTATCCTTAGGACCTTACAGTTAATTTGGCCAAGTTTCATGGAGTTGGAGGCAAACTTTTGGCCACTAGAGTGTAGACAAAAAATAGTCATTTAGGCCCCTTTTCCCATGTTTTCCAGTATAACCTACCAATAATCAATAGGGTTTATTTTTATGACATAACAACTATTCTGGCCAAGTTTCATGAAGATTGGTTTCCACGAAAAAGTGGAGACGAATGCTACTCTGTATGTATATAGCTTCACCAATTAGGGGCAGTATCTCTGAATTTAATAGTCGAACCAGATAACCCGGATGATATGCGCATCTTCTCTTTGTAGTGAAGCTTTGCACAAAATTTCATTGAAATCCAGTTATGGTTTTCAAGAAATAGCGCGGAAATAAATATTACTCTCTATGTATATGGCTTCACCAATCAGGGGAAGTATCTCTGAATTTGATAGTCTAACCGGATAACCCTGATGATATGCGCATCTTCTCTTTGTAGTGAAGCTTTCCACAAAGTTTCATTGAGATCCAGTCAATGGTTTCCAAGAAATAGCGTTGAAACAAAACTACGAGCGGAAGGACGGACAAATGGTTGGGCTGACATAAGGACGGACGGATGAGGCCAAAACAAGATCCCCAAAGATGGTTTCAGCGGCAGGGGATAATAGGGTAGAAAACACTGTGAGATAAGGAGGCATTGCTTGTTACATGCAATTTCTCATTTTCACACAATGTTTTCCACACCTATATTTCTCAGGACATTGAAAACCTGCATTTTGCAGTATGGATTAATTATAATTGTAATAGGATATACAAATCTTCTGTCAGATTTCAAGAATATAAAATGATGATGATTACTAAATATTGGAGATCTTTTGTTTGCCAAACTAACCAAAAGCTAGCAATAAATTGAAGAGCAATACTGCAAACTACCTAAACATAGTCTGTAACCCATTACCAAATTTTGACTGGTCCAAAATCACAGAAGTTGCAGAGAATAATCTCAAGATGATAGAATTAAATAAAAATAAAAATCTAAGTCTTTCTGGGTAGAAAACAATATGGAAACCAGGAATCTGCTCGTCAAAAGCAATTCTACATTTTGACATTGTTGAGATGGCCTTTTAAATCAGGATTTTATGGTAATGGGTTAATCAGAAAGGCCATGACAGATGGCCATATAATTACCAGATCAATAATTAATACATGTGAAGGTATCTTTGACCCATTACCAGACAGCAAAATTTTAGACTAGTCCAAATTGAAAAGAGTTGCACAAAACAATTTAAAGATTATAAATTTTAGATTTTTTCAACTTTCTGGGCAGAAAATATTGTATAAAATGAAGAAATTGCTAGCAAGCAATTTCTTTATTTTACACAATATTTTCCCAATTTTTTTTTTTTCTTCAAGGGCGTCCGAAAGCATCACTGTGTGGGAATGGGTTTACCAATATGGGATTCTAACCATTGATTGCAGAAGCTCATGCACTGGCTTATTAAAGTAGCCTAGTATCTCTTGATCAAGCTACAAAACTCAACCCTGGTCATGCTGAATAAAATTCTTGCTCAGAATTTCCCTAAAATCAAAGGTCTGACAGCACTGAAAGTCTAGTTGTCAGGGTCAATATTTAGTTTGTGAATTGAACTTATGAATGATCCTGGCTTAACCATTTACTGTATTTGAAAATTTAAGACCTGTCTAAATTCAAAGGTTTTGTGGATGATAATTCAAAGTCAATTCTATATAAAAAAAATATCTTGAAATTATCATTAATAAGGGTAGAAATTATTGTAAAAATAAGGAATTGCTGGTTACATGCAATCTATTCGTTTTAATCATAGTAATCAACACCATTTTGTATTTTTGAGATTTTGACAAAAGATTAGTTGATCAAATTACAATTTTAATATTCCATTACCGAAAATACAACTTTTCAATGTTCTGAAGAAACAAAGGTGTGAAAATCATTGTGAGAAAAGGAGAAATTGCTTGTTACAAACAAGGTCTCTTTTATACCTTATTGGACTATATTTTCCAATTTTAGCACACTTTGAAATATTGTCTACAATTTCTTTCAATTTGGACTAGTATATAATTTTGTTGTCTGGTAATGGGTAAACGAAAACTTTGTATTTTTATCACTCATCAGACAAATATACTGATTGAGATGTAACATTTATTTATAGAGGATAGATAAACTGTTATTGCATTCTAATTTGAAAGAATTTATAGATGATAGTAGAATTTGGTTATAAATAAAAAATGATAACTCTAGCTGAGTAGAAAATATTATGAGAAGTGGAGAAATTGCTTGTAACAAGCAACAAGCAATTCATCCTTCTTCAACAATGTTAGATACAGCTATTTTTATATACACAGTTGTCTGGTAATGGATTAAAACCCACAACAGTCAGAGCATTAGATAAATGTTCTACCCTGATTTCTCTGCAACAGGATGAGAGATTGAGGCGGTCAAATTCTTACCCTTTCCATCATGAAGCTCCTAGAATCTGGAGTCATGCTTCTGGCCCCGGCCTGCTTTCTCTTGCTAACCCCAGCATCACCGCGCTGAAAGTAACCATAACTATGCTTTTTCTATAAAATCAATTTAACCCTTGTCATGCTGAACCCGGAATACTCAGGTTTTGGCAGGAGATATAGACCAAGATCAGCCTGCACATAAGTGCAGTCTGATCTTGGTCTACACCTCCTGCTTGTACCTTTTCTTTCAGAGTTGTTTATGAAATTGATTTCAAAAGGAATATTGATTTCTGAACAACAAGTTCTATCAGTGCTTTGAGCCCTTTGATTTTACAGCAATTCAGTCAGGTAATTTATACAGCATGACAAGGGTTAATAGTTATGTGGGAATGGGTAAACAACACTAACTAAAAGGATGATTTAAAAGAAATGTCCACTTTAACCTATCAGCATAAAATCTGCCCCTTTTACGCGTAAAAAAGAAAAAAGCTTTGGAAAAAATTGTGGAAAAAAAGAAATTGCTTTTATCAAGCAGTTTCTTCATTATCGACAATGTTTTCTATCCAAAATCAGATGAAAAAAATAAAATTTCACCAACTTGAAATTGTCATCTGTAGCTTCTTTCAATTTGGACCAGTCTAAATTTGTTATGTTTCAAATGGCACAAATACTCATAATAGGTCACAATTATACAAAGTTCTTTCGAAATCATCCATAACTTTAGGAGCAAAGTTTTTATGTTTGTCCTTAAGTTTTGACCTTGATTTATGTTCGACCTTGAACTGTGACCTTGACCTTGGAGCTTTCCAAAAACCGGTAAAAATACATTAGTGCAATATCATAAGGAATTCACAGGTGAAGATTCATCCAATTTGGCCAAAAAGTTGTGGAGATATCAAGGTGGACAGAATGACAGATGGACAGAATGACAGAACAACAGAAAGATGGACAGAACAACGGAAAATGGAGAACAGAAAGATGGACAGAACAACAGAAGGACAGACAGAAGAAGCGGTGGTTATATGCTCACCCTTTGGGAAGCATAAAAATGTATTCAAGTATAACTTTCATGAATAAATTTACCCGTATATTTGAAAATTCAAACCCCTAAAAATATGAACAAAAGCAAATTACAACACAAATAATGGTGTTAGAATGTTAGAAATGTATTGAATAATAACCAAAGGACTCAAATAAATACCAACTTTTAACAAGAAAATTCAAGAGAAGACAGAGCAAAAGATTCTATCATAAAATTAGACATTTTAAAACATTTTAATACTTTTGCCTTAAATCCTTTCAGAGTTCAGAAAATTCATTGTACTACTGTAACAGATAAATATTTTCAATATTTACAATGCAAGGCTGAATCTATTGCAAAACTACAAAATTTTAAATCACTCAAAATGGAAAATAAATTGACATCTCAAATCATACTAAAATTAGAAAATAAGTGCCATAAGGTATAAAACATTGTGAGAAAAGGAGAAATTGTCTGTAAAAAGCAAATTCTTCTAAGTTTTCCATGATCACATTTCTTCCGGGAATGAAAAAGCTGCATTGTGTCAGGTAATTGAATTTTAGAAACAGCTTATGAGGAAAGCTTTGTTAGAAAGATGTGATTCCATATGTTAGTAAAACCAGTGTTATTTTTCATTACAAGTAACAGAAAATAGTTAGTTGGTTTATGATATGTTTCAGTAGAAAGTTATAAAGACTGCCAGTCCTTACCCTGTCCAAATTCTGAGATGACCCATATAACCTTTGACCTCTATCTGGTGACCCCTCCTGAAGATGAAGCGCAAATGGGAGAGTACAATGAGAGATGAAAATGAGGTAAAACAACACATAAAGGATAATTGTTTGTTTCATTGTACATTTGATTTATCTTTCTCTAAGTGAACAACAAAAGCTACATTTTCACGAGTGGCTCTTCCACTCGAGAAAGTTTGCTTTACTTGTTCACGAAATGATAGACAAATCAATCTTACACTGAAACAAACACTTATTCTATTTCTTTCATGCCAAAAAAGAGACAAGTCATGAACATCTTTGTTCAAAAATCTATAAAAGAGCATCATAACTCATGTAAATTACATGGCATCATGATGAAGTCAACAGTGTCTAAAGTTCTGCCTAGAAGACGTTCATTAGCATGAAGTGAACGAAAGCTGGACATGTTGTCTGAGATTCATACATAGGTAACAATTTTGGAAATGTCATACACTTTTAGAGAAAGTCAGTTGACATAATGGACATACACAGAGAGGATTTAACACATGTCATGCTGAACCTGGAGTATTCAAGCTTTTGCAGGAGGTATAGACAAACATCAGCCTGCACATAAGAGCAGTCTGATCTTAGTCTTTATCACTTGCTCATCATTTGTAAGTCAGAGTTGTTTATAGAATATAATCTTAAATATCGACCCATGATTGGACTTTCTGAGCTCTCAGCCCTTTGATTTTCATGTGGTTTTGAAAAGGATTTTAATTCAGCAAGACAAAGGTTAAAATATTCATGGATCCTCTACAGCAACTATAGATAGGATGCAAATGGAAGATGCTGATCAGACTGTACAGATGTTCAAGCTGATCTGAGTATGTAAAATTACTGGTGACTAAGTACATTACTAAGTCATTGTTAACCCTTGTCATGCCACAAACATGAGGACCATGATAGTCCTTTATTGTTCACCTGAGTATAATTAGCTCCAGGCTTTACTGAGTTTGAGGGACTTTTTAAAGATTTCCATCTTTATCATTTTGAACAATATTGAATTTAAAAGAATTCAAGTTCTGATCTAACAGTGATAATTTATGTCTATAGATCACCTTAGAAATAATTTTGAAAGTACTAGGCCCAGAGTCTAGCTATTAGGGGGTAACAGCATTCTAAAATCCTTCCTTTTTTTCTCAAGAGAACCCTATATTGCGGTACTCATTTGAATTGTCTTGTCAAGACGATTCAAATGAGTACCTACAACATAGGGTTTATGGCAGTGTTGGTGAAATATTTCAAACTAAAATACGAATTAAGCCCTCTATCTGTACCTCATAAAGGCCTAATATTGTGGTTAGAGAAGGCTTTTCATGTTTTCTCCTTTTATTTCTTTGTTCAATTTGGGACCCCTCAACATAGGTCTAATGTACAAAATGTGAATTCTCTTTGACTAATGATTTTATCTTTGTCTCATATTCAAAATAAAGGATTTGATAGAATTGAGCTTCAATGTATCTAAGAGCAATATTTTGAGGTAATTTTGGTAGAATACCATATGGTATTATGCTACATTTTGTGAAAGCTAAAGGCTTTACAATTTAGGAAATCTTTTAAGATTTTCCTACTCATTTCTATGATAAATCCCACAACATAGGAGCTTTTCTTTTCGTTGTTTTTTTGTTTTTTTTTGTCTTTTTTTTGGGGGGGGGAGCAACTTCTACCAATAAAGACAAAGAGATTCAAAATTCTTTCAACTTGACATTGCTTTCTGCAACTTCCACTAGTCTGAAATAATGCAGTGGGGTAATGGGTTAAATATATTTCCCTCTTCATCCCTTGTAAAATGTGGAGAATTGCAGAGCAATAGGGCTAAATTTAAAGAGTAGAAATACTCTTTTGATTACTTTTGTAGAGGGTAATTGGGCTACGATATATACCAAAATTTATACTAAATATCTAAGCTCTAGGCCTATGGGTTTTTTGGAAGTAGATGATTTTTTAAGTTATTTAGTTCTTTGTGGATTTATTCTCTGAAGTATTTTCAACAAGGCATAACCTTTGGAATATTTTTGTGAATTTTGTTTTAAATCCTATGATTATTTTTGGAGAAGAAATTTATTTTGTAATCATGGAAGAATTGACAAACAGACATTGTACAGTGACCAACAACAACAGTTTACCCTTTGCTCAGGTGAGCTAAAATTTTGGTTTTCTTTTTATCCTTTTTTTCAAACTTAGAATAAGCTTTCTGTCTGATTCACAAAGAAGAATGAAAATATAATTACTTAAAAAACTGACAAAGTAACAACTGAACATTAACCCATTACTGGATGACAAAATTTTAGACCAGTCCAAATTCAATTAAGCTGTTGGGCTAAGGGTGGAAAAATTTAAGGATAATGAGGAAATTGCTTGTAAAAAGCTTTTTTTTTAGTCACCAGATCATTCAAATTTTCTACCATCATAAAAGTAGCATCTACTAGGAAGTTTTTTCTGGATAACAAATAACTTATAAATCAACAAAAAAAAATATAGCATATACAAGAGTACCACCTATGAGTAACCGACAATGTTTGCTGCAGTATAATACTATAGGCTTCTGAATTTAAAAAAGGACAACACTTGTACAAAAATCAGTACATTCACCTTAAATAGCTCTATTGATAGTGAAAATATATTCTAAGTTTCAGGTTAATAACTTCAGTAGTAGGAGATATAATAAAATGTCATTTTTTTGCACTATGATAACAACAACAAAGACAACAACAACACCAAGGCTGTAGCAATACCTCAGGTTTGCTCCCTACAAATCTGAGATAAATAATCAAAAGTGCAAAATTACATAAGCAGCAGAATTATTGCACACATTTCTTGTGAAAGCAATTGATCTAAATTATCTAAATAATATTTGTCAGTATTTAAGGACGGTATAGATGTTTTCTCAAGTTTTTTCTAAGATTTGACCTAGTTTTTTGCCAAAATGACCCAAATTTGAACATGGTTGAGATATTTTGGAAACAGATATTTTGACCAAATAACAAACCAATTAGGCCAAAAATGTGGTCTCTGGGATGTAAAGGTATTCCTGAAATTTGACCTTGTGACCTAGATTTGATCCTTTGTCAACCAAGGCCTAACATGGCTTAGATATCATGGACGAAAACATCCTTGCCAAATATCAATTCAATTGAGCCAAAAATAGGGTCTCCAGAGTAAAAAACAAGATATTTTAAAATTGGCCCAATTGACCTAGTTTTTGACCCCTATGACCCAAATTTGAACTTGGCCATCATATCATTAACACTAACATTTTGACCAAATATCAATACAATTGAGCCAAAAATGGGACCTCAAGAGTGCAAGAAAGTATTTCTAAGATTTTACCTAACAACCTAGTTTTTGACCACATGAGACCCAAACTAGAACTTAGCTAAAATATCATGGACAAAAATATTCTGATGAAATGTTTCATTTGAGCTAGTGACCTAGTTTTGACCCCACATAACCAATATCAAACTTGACTAGACATTCTGACCAAATATTAATTCAATTGAGCCAAAAGTATGGCCTCTGGAGAGCACACAAGGTATTTTTAAGATTTAATCCAGTGACCTAGTTTTTGACCCCATGTGACCCAAATTTGAACTTGGCGGAGATAACATAGAAACAAACATTCTGACCAAATATCATTAATTTTGTTTGAGCCTAAAATGTGGCCAACAGAGTGCACACAAGATTATTTCTAGGATTTCAACTATTGATCTAGTTTTTCCCCATGAGACCCAAATTTGAAATTGGCTGAGATACTATGGACAAAAACATTCTAAGGAAATATTTCAATCAAGCCTAAAATGTGGCCTCTAGAGTGTACACAAGGTTATTCCTTGGAATTGACCTAGTGACCTAGTTTTTTACCCCATATAGCTCAATATGGAACTTGGCCTAGATATTATGCAGACAAACATTCTGACCAAATATCAAGACAATTGAGCCAAAAATATGGCCTCGGGAGTGCCCACAAGGTATCTTTAACATTTGACCTAGCGACATAGGTTTTGACCTGATCAAAATTTGAACTTGGCTGAGATAACATGGAACAAATATTCTAACCAAATATCATTTGTTTTGAGGCAAAAATTTGCCCTCTAGAGTACACACAATGTATTCTTAGGATTTGATCTAGTAACCTAGTTTTTGACCCCACATAACAAAACATAAAATATGACCTAGATTTTATGAAGACAAACATTCTGACCAAACATCAATTCAATTTAGCCAAAAACATGGCCCAGAGGAGAGCACACAAGGTATTTCTAAGATTTGACCTAGTGACCTAGTTTTGGACCCCATGTGACCAAAATTTGAACTTGGTAGAGATGCCAGGTATATAAACATTCTGACCAAATATCATTTGACTCGATACTAAAATGTGGCCACAATTATTTCTAAGATTTGACCTAGTGACCTAGTTTTTGACCCCCATTACCCAATTTTAACTTGTGCGAGGATCATGGGGACAAGCATTCTGACCAAGTTTCAAGACATTTGAGCACAAATTATGGCCTCTAGAGGGCACACAAGATGTTGACATAAGATGGACAACGGACACAGCTAGATAACAATAGCTCACGATGACCACTTTGTTGTCAGGTGAGCTAAAAATAACATGGAATTCTGCTGGACCTCTCCTAAATAACCAATTGACTTTTAATCTATCAGATTACTGTTTAGACTATAATTGACTCAAATGTTTGTTTTAGTGTACTTTTGGGCACTTGGCAATTTTTTCTTATTTACGTTTCAGAAACATCAATACCTCCCTTTAATGCACAGTTGAAAAACAACTCTTAAGTTTTTATCTTTCTTAAGTAGTTTACATGACAGTTATAAGCTAATGATGTTATTGGAAATAGCATTTACAAAGTCTGACACAAGATGAAGAGCAATATGCAGCATTGGTGGTGATCCCATCACCTGAATCAATCACAAGTCAATGCCAAAACTTTCACCTAGCTTCAATACTATACCTTAACTAATATAGCTCCTCGTTTGAGTTTACATGACCTTATCAAGAGAATACAATGAGATTAGTAGGTTTCTTGAAAATATATGACTTCTAATCAATCACCCGAATGCTGACTTCTGACAAGGCAGTTTGACTGAGATATTATATGATGTTAGTTATCAAAATTTATTGTCAGGGTCATAAAACAAGAAGCAATTTGTATGAGACCTAAATATTGTAAGTACAGCTTTTATTAAGCTGTAGTTAGGACATTTTAGTTTCTAAACGAACGAAGATGCTTGTCAGAGGTTAAAGTTCACTTAAGAGATGAAGAGAATATGTTTTTTTGTGTTTTTTTTATGGAGGTATGAAACAAAAAACTTATCACACTTTTGTATGAATACACTTTGCATATTCATACAGTATAATTAGTTTTTTGTTGGTTGTGTTTTTTTTGTTTCTTTTTTTTCCATTTCATACCTCCATGAAAACAAAAAATATTTTCTTCATTTCTTTTAATTCAATGACATCAGGTGAAAAAAACACATAAAAAAAATGCAAATTTTGGTACATTTTTATGGAACTACCTTGTGTGCTGCATGCTCAAAAGTTTGTTCATGGAAGTATGAATATTTTTTTACTGCCAATCAGAACGCTTGGTTTTGATAGACAAAACTCAAAATTGAATTATTCATAGCACAATTAAATTATTTGATTGGTCAATCATTTTTTGTATGACAGCGGCAATATGTCAACTCCTTTGAATTATTAAAAGTATAGATTTGGTATACACTTCATAAGCTTGGTCATACGTAATTGACAAAAAGCAGCTGTCAACCAAACAGACAGTCAACCAATGAAATCACTCATTTAGACTGGAAGGTAACTTTGAGCTCCAACATTGGCCACCATTTAAGTGAAGGTTTTTTGTTGGTTTAGCAACTTAAGTGTTGTAACTACAGTTTATTCATGCTGTAGTTACTTCATTTAAGTCACAAACCAACCTTTTTACTTTTTTGTTACTAGCTTTAATTTTTTCAAAATGATAATTTTGATATCGAAGCGGAACTTTTAAGTCAACAAAAATAAATGTCTGACATAAATGTCAGTGGTCAACATTGCACTTTTGGTCTAATCAAATTATTTGACTGGTCAAACAATCTCTTGATAGACAGCTGGGATACATTAAAACATTTCTTAACTGATGCTATAAATAAATCTAGTCATTTCATAATGTCAAGTTTAGTTGGACTCAATTTATAACTCAAGTTACAGTTCTTATTAGGTGAAATGACTGAACTATAAACACTAACAGTAATTTAAAACAAGACATGTTTGTGAAACATCATGCCTGCATAGCAGCCTTTTTGTTTTTGGTGCCTATCAATGCAAGGAACCTATACCCCATGACTATAAGCCATGTTTCTTCAAAAGTGTTTAAATAACAGCAAAATTTTTTTCTTTTTTTTGCATTAAGTATACTGCACCAAGATTTACAAACAGACCGACAGACTGACATCAGTAAAACAATATACCCCTTGATCTTATCAATGTGGGGGCATAAAAAGGCAAATAGATAACGTATAACTATGAACACACAACACAAGTTTGTAAACCGCAAACAGGCATAAGTCACCTGTATAAAGTACTCTTTCTTGACCTCATGAAAATCTTGTGTTTTGAGTTCATCATATTGATTGTATTGGCGTCTCACTGTCAGTGATGTTGGACCAAGATCCATGTTAAGTCCTTCTAAATCATCAGGTATACTAACACAAGTCAGCCATTTTATTCTTCCTGGTGAATTACTAGTGTCATGTGATTTCACAACATAAGTATTTCTTTTTGCAAAAGAGTCATCATTGAAGTTTGCATCATCATCATTATCATCATTTTCATATTCTGAGCTAGACTGTGCCTTGAAACTTGGATTTGATGTGAGTTGTATATTACTGAAATCTTCCATGTCACTCTGGCTTCCAATTTGTGGATCAGTTGAGAGCGGTCTTGATTCTTTATCACAGCTATCTATCAAACCATTCTCATAGATAAAGTCATCATGCATTGTTGTACCAGTTGACACACGAGACCACTGAAAGCCAGGAGGTTGTTGATTATAAGGTGGTAATCGGTAGCCAACCTGAGTAGTGCTTTTCATTCTTACATTCTCTTTTGGTAAGGACCAGTCACTATCCACACCAATATAATTTCCAGAGCTGAATGACCTTGAAGAATCAGTTTGTAAGAGAGCATCTGCCGTACAAGTACTAATATACTTATTGTCATTAAATTGTTCTTGGTTTTGTAATTGTTCGTCAAAGTTGGCTGAAAGTGTACCTCCAGACTGTCCCCATTGAATCTTTCTTTTATATTCACTTTCTGTAAGATCTGGCATGCTACTCTCTGACCCACTCCTGTCACCTAAATATCCACTACATACAGTATCACATGGGGGAAAACTATTCATTTCATAACTTTTTGTTATCATTTCTTTTTCATCATGGCAGTTTTCATAATTTTTCCTGGGTAATTCATGCTCTTGATAACCTGAGTCAGCAAGATTTTCATCCTCTTTTCCAAAACAAATGTTTTCATTATCAGAGCTTATATATTTCTCATTAGTACTTTTTGAATATCTAGGAAGTGTATTTTCCGTTTCATTATTTTCAAAATGTGAATTCAAAGATGGGTCAGACCATGACTGTATCCTTTCGCCTGTATCACTTAAAGAAGTCCTAAGTCGGGTCATCATCCTCTCAATTAGATTCCTATCATGTAAATCAATATGTATTTGACTTGATCCTCCTTCTTGCACAGATTCATACTTGCTTTCATTGTGACTTAGTGAATCCTCAGAGTGTACAGCTAAATCATTAAGCCTATTACCAATACAAGTTATGATAGCATGGATTGATTCCAACTCTCGATAATCATCAACAGTAATAGGCATACCCCTTTCTTGTTTCCAGTTCATCAAATTTAGAAAATCAATCAGTAACAAATTCATGTAATCTATTGCTCCTTGAGCTTCAGGACTGTGTAGAATGTCATCCTCAGAATTATTGTCTTCAATATCTTCTCCAGTATTTCTGTTTATCTCAATACCAGATGAGTGTATTCTATTGAAACTATGTTCATTTTGTTCGAAAGAAGGATCTTGTTGTGCAATATTAGGGGTGCTTTCACTTACATTTGATTTGGTCTTGTTATCTATCTCTAAATGGTTTTCATTACTTTCAGTATCTCTATGAAGCATCAGAGCACTAGAGTGGCTATGTTCAAGAGTCCACGTCCTAATATCATCCAAACGTTTCTTCTTTCTACATCTTTCCCTGAACTTATCTACTTTTGATTTACTGTTGACCATTGATTCAACAGAAGTACCAGACAATTTGTCAGAAGACCATCCTGAATCAAGATCTGGCGCATTTTCACAGCTGACATCAGAAGTAAAACTAGAATTAGAGCTCTTAAAAAACCAGTAACCAGGGTCACCCCTCTGAATGCTTTTACTTTTGTTTTGATGTTCTGATTCAGCACTATTCATATCATCTTTCCTTTGATCTTCCATTGAACTTTTGTCTCTGATAGGTTTTGTCTTAAAGTTATTGATAGGTCCTTTTGGATATTGTTTATCTTGGGCAAATGTTTGGCTATCTATAGGTAGAGAATCATTTAATCCACTGTAAGAATCTGTAAATTCTTTATTACCATTTCTACTATCATCTATATCCCTATCATTTAATTTTTGCAGCAAAACTGAAGGAGTGGTGTAGCTTAGTGTTCCTATTCTGTTTGACGACTTTTCTACTTTCTCCTTTTTACAAGTTTTATCTAACAATTCTGAAGGGGTAGTATAGCTAAGAGAATATGTTCCTTGATTAGATTTTTCACCTTTGTCTCTGTCATTCATTTTCTTTAGTAACTTTGAAGGACTAGTGTAGCTAAATGATCCCAGTTGATTATCATCATTAGTAAGAACATCTATTTGTCTCAATTTTGTAGGATTTGTAGCACTTGGTGACTTTTCAGTCTTATTCCTTTGTTTTGAATCAGCTCCTACATCATTTTCCTTTGATCGATAGGGTTGACTTGCAGAATTGACAGAAATCTGCCTCTGTACTTTTCTTCCTGAATGTTCTGTTTCCTCATTTGGAGGATAAACATGACTTGCCAGTGCATCAGGCAAATCTTTCAAAAAGCTGGGATCTACAAAATCAGAACTATTTACTCTCAATAACTTTTGGTTAGCAGTTGTTGTGTTATCTGTAACTGTTTGATAATTATCCTCATCTGCATCATTGGGAACCGCTACAAGAATCTGACCTGTAGTACTTTGTGATTTTGCAGAACTAACACTATTCTTTGAAATACTTTGAATGATCTTATCTGTAACATTCTTTTGCTTTTGCCTTAGAAGCTGGGTTGGAGAAAGAACCCTAGGAGTACTATCTTTTCTTTGGAAAGGAATCTTATGTGGGCTGTCTCTTCTTAAATTTTCTCTACTTTCAGAATTTGTTTCTTGTCTTGGTTCATCTATTTGAGACTGGGTATTGCTGTTTTCTCCAATTTCTTGGATGTCATTCAATCTTGCTGTAGAGGTTTGTTCAGTGAATGGACCATACATACCAGGAGGACCTTGATTTGGATCAGGACCATCCCCTTGAGCAAGCACTACTTTAGTGGAGCAGTCAGTTGCAGGTTCTGTCTGACAGAATACTTCTACAGATACACTATCATCAAACTGCACTGAGGAGGAGGACTTTCTACCTAGTGAACCCTTCCTGTGAAGGATACCTGAGAAATTATCTTTTGAAGATTTAGGGTCATTTATTTGATGATGTTTGTCTCGACCACCAACTGCTCCATATTCCTCTGTATCATCTAAAGTATTATTTGAAATAAATTCTTCAATATCTCTCACTTTAGTGGAACTATTGTAGAAGGTTCCCCTCTGATCATTCATGTTTTGGTCACTTTTAGTGTTCTTGTTATCGTTACAAGGTTGAATAATTTTACAGTCATCCTGTTTTTCTATTGTGGCTGAATTTTCTAAAATAATCTTTTCTGAGTTTGCACCCTTGACTGCTATACTCTCAGAACTTAGTACTTCATCGCTTGCCAAATTTTTGCTACTTGAAGACTTCATTTCAAATGGACTGCTTTCATGTTTTCTTCTTAATTGGGTATCGTGAATGATCATAGTGTTCAACTTTTCACTAGAATCCATTTCTTTTACTTTATCATTTTCCAAAACCTTAAAACTACCTACTTCCCTGTATTCCTTTCCAATTTCTCGACATGTTTCATTACTATGTTTAATGTCAATACCAGTTGAACTATCTAAAGTCTCAAAGTCTCTTTCATCATGACCACTAAGCTTTTCACCCTTCTTTAATTCAGTTGAATCTTTTGTATTATCATCAGTACTCTCTTCTTCATTATGTCTTAAAATCTTCTGATCTACTTCATCAACATCATGAATTATCATTGTTTGTAGAAAAGATTCAGAATTGTTCTCACCTTGACACTTTTCACCATCATGCAATGTTTTTGTATCTGTTTCACCATCTTCACTCCTTTCTCCATCAATTGACAAGTCTTGTTCAGACTTCTTTTCTGAAGAATCTCTGTGAACCATTTCAATTTCACTAGTTTGTTCATTCATTTGATTACTATTTGTCACAGGGCCTCTTTCCTTTTTGTCATTCTGATCATTGGACTCCATATTTATAAAATTAAACTTCTCAACTTCTCAATGTCAAACTAAACAGAAGTTGACACTTAACCACAATACGATACCACAACTATGTTTTCAAATAATCTTCTCCTGAGATATTCAACACCTACAATCAATTTACAAGAAGGGACTTTAAACTCAATCTTAGCTTGCTGTCAGAACTGACATGATTATTTTATTTGTACATGTATATTTACTGGGGCGAGATTTAAGGAATTTTGTGAAAATAACTATACAGCCATTTAAGCTTAGTTACATAATGAAATATACATTCATGAAAATTTGTAGTCCTGACTATAAGATACTCTTGTGTCAATGTACTATCTGATCTGGCACTGTTGAGAGCAATTTCTTTGAAATTAGGTAGTTAAAAATTGTGTTGTCTAGTAAAGGGGGAAAATATTCAACAGTAAGTTTTCGAGATGACTTTCATTCAGAGCTTATGCCTTTACTGCACTGTAAAATTTTAGACCTGTCCAAAGACAAAGATTTACAGAAGACAATTTAACCCATTCCCATACTACAAAATTTTAGACCGAGTCAAAATCAAAGAAGTTGCAGACAACACTTTCAAGTTGATAGGATTTCAAATATCTCCATCCCTGAGTGTAGAAAACAATGTGGAAAATGAAGAAATTGCTGGTTACAAGCAGTTTCTTCATTTTCCACATTGTTCCCTTAACCTTTCTCTCATAGTGGCGTCAAAAAGCAGAATAGTTTTGTATCGTTTAAAGTCAATTATATTTTAAAAATATTTATTCAGTGTAAGAAGTAATTTCTTCTTTTCCTACAATATTTTCTGAAGTATAAAATCACTGTGATTAAAGAGTCCCTAGTTTGTAACAAAGAAAATCCGAAATCATAAAAAATGTCATAGGAATTTCCCATATTTTCTACCACATAGGATGGTTTCATTTAAAATTGCATGCAACCAGTATTCCATTTCATGAATATTATAGTTATTTGTTGGGTCTTTCTTTAGGTTTCTTTGTTTGTAAAAGGCATAGGAAAAATTCTTTATTTTAAGGACAAATATTTCCGAAAGATTTTACAACTAAATCTTCAAGTCAGACATGTGAAACTTTTCCATCAACTTGTTCAAGGACAATTCAGATAAATCTTTATTTTCACAACCCTCATTATGAAAAACATGTTTTTCACCCATTACCAGACAATAACATTCAGACTAGTCAAAATTCTAAGATGTTGCTGACAGATATTTTCAGTTGATGGATTTTTTTTTTAAAGCTACGAAACAGTAAATATTGAAGAAATTACTTGTAACAATAATTTTTTTCATTATCCACTATGATTTCAAAAGCTTTTTTGGTGGAAGTTTCAAAAATTATTATTATGTGGAAATGGGTTAAAGAGTATTTGAATTAAAGTGCCTTCCAGAGTAGAAGATATTGAGAAGAAGAGAGAAATTCTTTGTCACATCAAATTTCATACTCTCCTCAATGTGTATTTAAAAGCTTATTTTCCCCAGTTTGCCATTGGTCAAGATAATGATGTAAAGGTCAAACCTGACCCTATTTCATTTAATTATGTTTAACTTGAACTATTACACCGGTTTAAATACTTACCCTTGAGGTAGCGGCTGCGAGGTCACCAGCTGATCCGTAATGTGCTCCTTGTCTGTCTCGACGTCCATGAGGTGAAGGAGTTTGGTTAAATCTCACATCTGAAATCAAATAGACCATTTTGTATAAAATGACAACTTTTTAACATTCAGATGTTCTCTCAATTCACTAATTGTGGCTTTCAATCAAATAAACAATTGACCAATCAAATCATTCATTCAGACAGGATGTGATCTTTGAACTCTGATATTGGCAGACATTTATGTGAAGCATTTTTGTTGGTTTGGCAACTTAAATGTTGTAATTACAACTTATTCAAGCTGTTGGTGTTGTGTCGACTTTTGTCAAATGTCAGGGAGAATGCTGGCTGAGGCAGGACTAGAAATCAAAATACCAGGATTGATCCCACAGCATATTACAGACTGAGTTAGACAAACTATATTTCTGTCTGAAAACGGGGGCATAAATACTGTATTTGTGCAAACAAATCTCCAAGATGTTAACCTACATTCAGTACGTTTAGAAATCTTTTTCTTGTTTAAAAAAGAAATTGTCAATAAATGAGTAGAATTAGACTCAAGATTAGTATCCAGGTTTGGTATATTCTGTAAACAGTTATTTTAGTAAGTTGATTAAAAGAAACCCAGTACGTACTATTATCAAAATATCTCTACTTATGTAAATGAAATGGGAGGTGAGCATACGTGAATTGGCAAAAGTCCTCTTTGCTTGAGCTTAACAAGTTCAAACAAGGTGCCAAATTGTCACAAGATACGCCCGTCATACTGCTTAATATTAACTGGGGGTTTGAATAGAACTGAGGATATTTTGAATGAATATTTTTTGTCAGACAAAGTATAAAAAACAACAAAGGGCAATAACTCAAAAAATAGGCTAGGTAGAGTTATGGTTCTTTACACTGCACTCCCACTTGGTGAGCTCTATCCATCCATGAAATTTCATGATTCTAGCTATTATACTTTTAGAGATATACTCTGGACAAGATTCAAGTATGAAAAACAACAAATGGCAATAACTCAAAAAATAGGCCAGGTAGAGTTATTGTTCTTGTGCCCTGCATTCCTACTTGGTGAGCTCTATCCATCCATGAAGTTTCATGATTCTAGCTATTATACTTTTAGAGATATACTCTCGACAAGATTCAAGTATGAAAAAACAACAAAGAAAAATAACTCAAAAAATAGGTCAGGTAGAGTTATGGTTCTTGTGCACTGCACCCCCGCTTGGTGAGATCTATACACCCATGAAATTTCATGATTCTAGCTATAATACTTTTAGAGATATACTCCGGACAAGAAACAAGTATGAAAAACAACAAAGGGCAATAACTCAAAAAATAGGTTAGGTAGAGTTATGGTTCTTGTACACTGCACTCCCACTTGTTGAGCTCTATCCATCCATGAAGTTTCATGATTCTAGCTATTATACTTTTAGAGATATACTCCGGACAAGATTCAAGTATGAAAAACAACAAAGGGCAATAACTCAAAAAATAGGCTAGGAAGAGTTATGGTTCTTGTACACTGCACTCCCACTTGTTGAGCTCTATCCATCCATGAAGTTTCATGATTCTAGCTATTATATTTTTAGAGATATACTCCAATCAAGATTCAAGTATGAAAAACAACAAAGGGCAATAACTCAAAAAATAGGCTAGGTAGAGTTATGGTTTTGTACACTGCACTTCCACTTGGTGAGCTCTATCCATCCATGTAATTTCATGAATCTAGCTATTATACTTTTAGAGATATACTCCGGACAAGATTCAAGTATGAAAAACAACAAAGGGCAATAACTCATAAAAATAGGCCAGGTAGAGTTATGGTTCTTGTGCACTGCACTCCCCTTTCTTGAGATCTATACACCCATGAAGTTTCATGATCCAAGCTATTATACTTTTAGAGATATACTCCGGACAAGATTCAAGTATGAAAAACAACAAAGGGCAATAACTCAAAAAATAGGCCAGGTAGAGTTATGGTTATTGAGCACTGCACTCTGTATTGATGAGAAGAATATAACTGCCAAGTTTAAAGTCAATCGGACTTACGGTGACAGAGTTATGCTCTGGACAAAGAAGTGGACACCGCCAGGACAACCGGACAACCGGACGCCCGGACGCCACGGGTGATCCCATAATACAACCCGTCTTTAACGGGCGTATAAAAAGTGTTGTCAACATATTTCAATTGTAAGCATAGATAAACTAATCCATATAAATCAGAGTTTTGACAGCTAGATGCATTGGAGCATTTGAGATATGAGTGCATGCATGCCATTTCCAGCCATTACATGTGCGCCAAGTAAAGACTCAGATCAGCCTGTGCATCCGCACAATCTAATCAGAGTCTTTACTCTTTGCTCTGATGATAGATACTGACCCAAAGCTTCTTTAAACAATCAACCAATATTCTAATTGCCCCAAATGGCTGTCCAGGGTGCCCAATGTGTGCGAGTCACGCACATGCAAAATGGTTGGAAATGTCACGCATAGACTTATATTGTAAAAGTTTTCATTTAATATTCATTACAAATGGGCTACCTAAAAGTTTTGAATAGTTAGAAAAAAAAAATGTACTAGTTACATGTATTTTGTCAATATGGCATTACATGTAGCATGTATAGAGAAATGGGTAATTTATGGAACTGTCAATCAAACTGAGCTATATTTGGGTTTTCAAAGCACCATTTTCCGGTTCAATACTGCTTGCATGAACAAACTGTTTGTCAAAATCTCTGAAAAAGATCCGTATCTAACCATTTCAATTAGAAAATTGAGCAAAGGAAGCATTAGAATTAAATTTATCAAATAGGCAAATAACTTGAAACTTTTTTTTTTCATAGAACTAAGTTGTGCATAAGCATACAAATTAGTCCAAAATATTTTTCGCAGAGGTATGAAATAAATTTTTAAGCCAATCAGAGGGCAGGAATTTCATTAGAGAAACCTAAATTTGAATTGTTAGTACAAAAAGATCAAAAGCATCATAGAGGGATAACACTCTTGACTCTCTTAAATAGACAGTGAAAAACAAGTAAGGACAGAATTTCACAAGATATTTTCTGTACCAGGAAGTGCAGTGTGATCTTAGTCTACACCACCTGTTTGTCCTTTCAAGCCAAAAATTGTCTTTAAAATTAATTTCTTAATGAATTATTGACCAAAAACCTGTGTTTTCAGTGCTTTCAGCCCTTTGATTTTAAATGGAATTCTTGAAAGGAGTTATATTCAGCATGACAAGTATTAACCCTGTTTTTTTTAACTGTTTTACAAAATTTCAGACTGGCCAAATTTCAAAGATTGTGTAGTCAACAATTTTAAAGTGGATTTTATTTGAAAAATAACCATTCAGTAGGGCAGAAAATATTGTGGAAAAAGTAGAAATTGTTTGTTACAATCAATTTCTTCTTTTTCCACAATGTTCCCAAATATAGGGACTTAAAAACAAGTAATTGAACAGGAAAGGGTTAAGATACCTCTCTTGGCAGTATAGGTTGTTCTGCTGGAGTTAATTTTAATCACATTTTGAAGATTATATTGGATACCATAAACAATTACCGAGGTAATGATTGTATTTTATGACAAGAGGGCCGTTGGCCCTGGGGCGCTCACCTGAGATAAAGGCTCTTTTTCTTTCAACAGTCTAATTTAATGTTAAGGTTAGGATTATGAAACAAGTGGGCCACAATTACATATAAAGACTATGAACCTGGGGATCCAAAAGTCTAAATTACAAATTCCAAGGCTTTAGTGCTGATTTGAAAGAAGGAAAAAACTTTTTCCATGGGTTATAATTTCAGAAATAAGAAAGAAGTCTATGAACTGATGCTTCCTGCCTATACATCCCCCCCCCCTGGGTCTGCCCCTGGAAACCCTAGGATCATGATTTTAGCTATTTTGTAAAAGATCAATATACTGATGCTTCATGCAAAATATCAAGGCTCTACACCTTCTGGGTCAGGAGGAGAAGATTTTTAAAGATTATTTGAAATTTCACTTTTGTTGCCATGGCAATCAGAGTTTTTAACGGATTTCAATTCTTTTAGCTAATTTTAAGGGAGACCACCTAAGGAACATTTCTGCAAAATTTGGTTCAAATTGGCCCTGTGAATTGGAAGGAGAAGTCATTTAAAAAATCGTTCTTTATTTCTATATAACCCCCCCCCCGGGGCTCCGCCCTTGGAGACCCGAGGATAATGATTTTAGCTATTTTGAAAGAGGTCAATATCCTGATGCTTCATGCAAAATATCAAGGCTCTCTGCCTTCTGGGTCAGGAGGAGAAGATTTTTAAAGATTATTTTGAAATTTCACTTTTGTTGCCATGGCAACCAAAGTTTTTAACGGATTTCAATTCTTTTAGCTATTTTTGAAGGGGACCACCCAAGGAACATTTCTGCCAAATTTGGTTCAAATCGGCCTTGTGGTTTGAGAGGAGAAGTCATTTAAAAAATCGTTCTTTATTTCTATATAACCCCCCCCCCGGGGCTCCGCCCCTGGGGATCCGAGGATCATGATTTTAGCTATTTTGAAAGAGGTCAATATACTGATGCTTCATGCAAAATATCAAGGCTCTATGCCTTCTGGGTCAGGAGGAGAAGATTTTTAAAGATTTTTTTAAAATTTCACTTTTGTTGCCATGGCAACCAGAGTTTTTAATGGATTTCAATTCTTTTAGCTATTTTTGAAGGGGACCACCCAAGGAACATTTCTGCCAAATTTGGTTCAAATCGGCCTTGTGGTTTGAGAGGAGAAGTCATTTAAAAAATCGTTCTTTATTTCTTTATAACCCCCCCCCCCCCCGGGGCCTGCCCCTGGGGATCCGAGGATCATGATTTTAGCTATTTTGAAAGAGGTCAATATACTGATGCTTCATGCAAAATATCAAGGCTCTACGCCTTCTGGGTCAGGAGGAGAAGATTTTTAAAGATTTTTTTTAAAATTTCACTTTTGTTGCCATGGCAACCAGAGTTTTTAACGGATTTCAATTCTTTTAGCTTTTTTTGAAGGGGACCACCTAAGGAACATTTCTGCCAAATTTGGTTCAAATTGGCCCAGTGGTTTGGGAGGAGATGTCGTTTAAAGAAATTGTTGACGGACGACGCACGACGCACGACGGACAGACGCCGGACAAAAGACGATCACAATAGCTCACTTGAGCACTACGTGCTCAGGTGAGCTAATAAAAGTACATCGAACCAATGCCAAACTGCATTGCAGATGCCAGGATGATGAGGATATAGACAGATCCCAGCTGTCAAAGAGAAAATCAACCAATTAAGTAATTCAATTAGACTGAAGGTGAACTTTGAACTCAGATATCGGCCAATGTTTATGTGAAGCATTTTTGTTGATAATAGGCGACTTAAACATTGTAACTACAGATTCATGCTGTAGCTACAATGTTTAGGGCGACAACCTACCAAAAAATTTGCGAAATAAAGCAGTTTGAATACAAAGTGGAACTGTCAGAGCTCAGTAGGTATGGCCAGTGGAGTAAGAGGATGGGACCAGAGATCCATCAAGTACAGAGGTAATGTATATACATGTATAATGGTGCAGGTACATCATGCCTACCCCAAACTGCATTGCAGATGGCAGGATGATGAAGATATTGTTATTTGTTTGATTCCATAAATTTTCTTAATAGAATAGATAGAGACAGGGTTAGCTCTGGCTTGAAAAAAGTTGTCGCCATCACTTTCGCCAAATTAAAAAAGTTGGGGCCAAAAGGAAAAGTTGGGGCCAAATTGAGGAGTTGGGGCCAAGCTCGAGCATTTCTTAACTGCACTGTTATTTTCTTAACTTATATGCTGTTAAATAGATAATGTGCATGTTAAACAGGTTTTTAATATGGCAATTTGTTTGTTGTTTTGTCTTTAATGAATGTAGCTAAGTCATACACCTACATTGATTTTTACTCATCTTTAATCAGTGCTTTCAGTACTTTGATTAGAAAATCGAGACTTTGATCAGAAAAAAAGAGAGAAGGAAATAGTAATGAACCTAGTAAAATATGCTTGATTTAATAATAAAACAATGTAGACTTCTGTAATTTAAAAAAAAATCAGTTTAAGGATGAACATTCTTGGGTACAAATGAACAAAAAAGAAATGGTTCGTCTGCTTATGGGACAGTTTAACTTTTGAAATTTCTGTCAAATTTTGAAAAATCTACCACTGTTTCTATCAACAGTTCATCAGAATATCCTTCTAATGACCCATAAATGATGATTCAGTGTTTTAGCAAGGAATCGCGGTAGCGGTGCCGAGATTAGAAACTGACAGAATCTGTCAGCAGAAATATACGAAAATATGCACGAATTCCGCAATTGTATTCATCAGGAAAAGGCAAATGGCGGCCTGTTTAATTACACTTTTCTTATAGAAACCCTTTTTATGCGTGATAATTGAGGTCTTCTGATTGATTATGTGATAGTTTCATCGGCTCCTCCATAATAGTAAGTCACGCCCACAACAAAAAATCAATACGACTCGCCGACCAATGAGTGCATTTTATTCATCTGATTGGCTGTCAATCAGAACTGTAATTAAATTTGGTGATGTGTTAGTCTTGTGTCAGACTCGATGACATAATTGACCCGATATACAAGCCCTCCAGCAATTAGACACACTTAGCCCTCGGACTTAATTTCCGGATATTAGTCAAAGTAAAAGTATGAATAACAAAAACTTTCCTTTTTGGGGGGGGGGCACAAACTTTCGCCAAAGGAAAAAACTTGCGCCAGAATTTTATTTTTGTCGCATTTGGCGACAATGGCGATCGGCAGCGCGAACCCTGAGAGATAATAGTTATGAAGGTTTACCAGGTAGATGACGCTTTGCTGGTGAGCTCATTCCGACTTCAGATAACGCATCCCCTGCAATAGTATAAATAGGAGATTAGTATACTATGATACAAACCTTGTATTGGATCAGAGCTGCATGAGAAAATTTTAGTTCTTTTTACTTCACGAGACTGAATTCAAGTAAAATATAGAATGTTCCTATGCAACAAAATCCAATACACGGCTACATCTTAGAATTCCATTTAAGCCTTAACCAACTGACAACATTTTTACATTGATCCAAATTTAAAGAAGATGCAGACAACAATATACACCTGATAGAATTTTAAATAAGTTTGTCTTTCCAGGGTATAAAACTATTTGGATAATGAAGAAATTGCTTTTGATAAGTAATTTCTTCATTCTCCACTTTGTTTTCCTGAATTTTTTGGGGGGAGGTGTAAAAAGGTAGGATTATGTGGGAATGTTAAAGACATCAAAGGGCGGTAGATGATGACCACTATAAATTCAGAAATCCGAACACAATTGACCAAAAAAGTCCTTGTTACCTTAAAAAGAAAGTTTTGAATTGGAAATTATTTATCCCTATCTTGTCCTTTTCTCACAATGCTTGATTTTCTTTGTTAGATCCCAGTAGAACTTTTTTTTTCAATTTAAATCCATTTTGAATTTTCATGTGTATACAATACAAAACATTGTTAATTTGACAATCATTTCAAAAACATTCCAAGCATTCAGCATTTAATCTAGTAGCAAACACAGTTTTCTAATCTGCAAACACTCATCCCTCATAAGAAAGTGTTCAATCATTTCAATAATTAACATTGCCATATTAGTGATAGTCATTCATATTTTCGTTTAAATTAAATTTGCTAATTAAAATTTTAAAATTAACGGTAACATTTTCATTTAAGATGTTGTAGGGATTTAATGAAATGTTGCAATGATTGGTTGATTGCATCTAAACAAGAAAGCGTTCAATCGCTCAGAGTGAAAAGGCAAACAGCGTTCAATCACAATCATTCAATCATAATTCTGTAGCGTTCAGCATTCAATCCCACTCCAATCGGATTGTCAAATTAACTATAATCTGCACTGGTGCCTTTCAGTTTTATCATTTAACCCTTTCCTGTACAATCCTTGGTTTTTATGTCTCCATGTTTTCATTCTTGAGAAAACATTGTAGAAATAGAAGAAATTGCTTGAAACAAGCAATTTTTTCTTTTTTCACAGTATTTTCTTCCCTATTGAAAGATTATTTTCCAAAAATAAGTGACTGATTCTGTCGTCTTCAAAATATTTGAACTTGGACAGGTCTAAAATTTTGCAATGCAGTGAAGGGTTAAAACTAATTCAAAAATACACACCTGCAGGGTTACTGAGCCCCAGTAACTTTCTGCTTGTAGGCGAGTCGGTTCCTGTTCTAGGTGATGTTTTCACACTGGAGAGGGTCTGTTGAAGCAGGGAAACAATATCAGTTGAGCGAATTGGGCGACTTCTCACTGGAAATGGATTACTGGGTCTTTGATCACTGAAACACACAATCAGATCTGATCACTTTTTTTGCTCAATCTGATCAATTTTTTTCTCAATCTAAGAAAAAATTAATTTTCCCTTTATTTTCTCTTTGGTATTATTGATCTGTCAACTGAAACCTTATCATTGTCTATTGATCTCTGTATCCAGACATCAACGATTAACCATGAATACAAGTCTAAACAGGCCCCTATGAACAAGAGCTATGTCGGACATGGCCATCCCCAACCTTTAAAGCTTGATAGTAAACTGAAGCCAGTTAGATTTAGTGCTTCTTGTGCACTGCATTTCTTCTCAATGAGTTCGATAATAGCTATTATACTTTCAGAGATATGCTCAGGACAAAATCTAAGTCTTCAAAACAGCAAAGGGCAATAACTCCAAAATTATGCAAGCAAGAGTTGTGTTTCTTGTGCACTGCCCTTTTCCTCAACGAGATCTATCCACCTATGAAGTTTCAAGTTGATAGCTATTATACTTTCAGAGATATGCCCAGGACAAAAACTTAGTCTTTAAAACAACAAAGGGCAATTACTCCAAAATTATGCAAGCAAGAGTTGTGGTTCTTGTGTAAATGAGATCTACCCACATATGATGTTTCAAGTTGATAGCAATTATACTTTCAGAGATATGCTCCGGAAAAGTATAGTGACAGAATGACAGAAGGACGGAATGACGGAAGGACGGAAGGACAGAATGACGGACAGAGACCATTACTATATCCCCTTCATCGAAATGGCGGGAGATAATAAAATTGTTGTCAGAAAATTCTTCCAATGTGAACCACTCTTAAATTTTGTTGTGCGGTAATGGGTTCATTCATATTAGAGAATGACTATGTCACATTAGTTTTCTTCTTACTTACCACTTTCAATTCCTAACTATTTTTTAGCCTACCTATAATAAAGAATGTCTACAGAATTAACAAATCGCAGCTGTCAAATCAAAGAATCAATCAACTAATCAAACATCCAATAAGACTGGAAGTGAGAAGAGACTTTGTATATTTTATTGATTAAGAATTGTCATCTGCATCTTCTTTCAACTTGGACCAATTTAAAGTTTTGTCGTCTAGTCATGGGTTCAACAAAGTATCTGTATTCTGGTTAGTCTAAGAAACTTGTCACGCTGAATATAATCCTTTTAATAAAATTGCATTAAGTCAAGGCACTGGAAGGCCTGAATTAAAGGTCAATATTTCTTTGAAAATAAAGTTTCACAAACAAATCTGTATTTTTAAGAAACTATCGGAAGGTGTAAGATCAGACTATATATCTGTATAGACTAATCTTTGTCTATGCTTACTGCCAAAACAACAAGTCAAAGTTGATGTTCCAAAATTAAAAGTTTGTTTTATATTTCAGGTTTAAATTTCTAGAATAGTCTAAGTTAGAACTTCTCAAAGTATGTTACTTAATACCCCCGCAAGTGCTTTCAGTGTAATGAGAGCTTTAATTAACTCTTTCCCGTTCAAATAGGGGATTTTACGTGGCTGTGATTTTATACTGGAGAAAACATTGTGGAAAAAGAAGAAATTGCTTGTAACAAGCAATTTCTCCTTTTTCCACAATATTTTCTACCACATAGGATGGGTTCATTTCAAATGGCATCCAGTTTTCATTGTCGTCTGCAAACTTTTTCAATTTGGACTTGTCTAAAATTTCCAAAAACGGGAAAGGGTTAACAATACAAGGACATAGCTACTGACTTTGCTTTTCTAGCAAGGAGGAGTTTGCGACACAAAATTGGTAGTGAAATTAGTTGTACATGTCTACAAAGCATAAATAATGTCTAAGTTCAAGGGGACATAATTCTTGAGACAGAGGAAATTAAGACTTCAAAATTGCGTCTTGCAAAACTTCAACATGTGGTTAATGTTTATATAAAGGTTCAATGGTATTGAAGCAAAACTGAAGGAGGAGTTTGTGACACAAAATTGGTAGTACAATTAGCTGTATATGTCTACAAAGTATAAATAATGTCAAATTCCAAGGGGAAATAATACTTGAAACGGGGGAATTAAGACTTAAAAATTGTGTCTTGCAAAACTTCAACATGTGGTTAATCTTTGTATGAAGTTTCAATGTTATTGAAGCAAAACTGAAGGAGGAGTTCGTGACACAAAATTGGTAGTATAATTAGCTGTATATGTCCACAAAGCATAAGTAATGTCTTAGTTCAAGGGGACATAATTCTTGAGACAGAGGAAATTAAGACTTCAAAATTGTATCTCGCAAAACTTCAACATGTGGTTAATCTTTGTATGAAGTTTCAATGGTATTGAAGCAAGCCTGAAGGAGGAGTTTGTGACACAAAATCGTTAGTATAATTAGCTGTAATTTTGTACACAGACAGACACATGGACAGACACGCTGATTCCAGTATACCCCTGAAAACATTTGTTTTGCGGGAGGTACTCATTGGAATAGTCTTCACTCATTTCACTGAGACAATTCAGATAAGTACACACAACATAAGGTTTGGAGTTAAAAATACCCATTTCTCTCTCTTGTGTAGAAGTTGACCCATTCCCACACAACAAAATTTTAGACTGGTCCAAATTGAAAGAAGCTGCAGGCAACAATTTCAAGCTGATGGAATTTTATTTTTTTTTTTTGGCTTTTTTAGGTAGAAAACATAGTGAAATGAAGAAATTGCTTGTTTTCCAAAGCTTTTTTCCTTAGGGGTGTTTAAAAGCGTCACTGAATGGAAATGGGTTAAATCAGAGTCAGGCCAAATGCAGATGAGCGAATTTAACCCATTCCCACACAAGCCTTCCTTTATACGCCCCTGAGAAAAATGGCTTGGGAAAACATTTTAGAAAATGAAGAAATTGCTTGTATCAAGCAATTTTTTCAATATTCACAATGTTATCTACCCCAAAAGTCAGCTATTTTTGAAATTTCATCAACTACAATATGTTGTCTGCAGCTTCTTTCAATTTGGACCAGTCTAAAAGTTTGACGTTTGGGAATGGGTTTAGGGCTCACTTTTTCTACCCTAAAATCATTATAGCTTTGAATTAGAGTTGTTAAAAAAATCCCAATCCTTAATAGATTGTTTGATTTTAGTGTGTATTACCTGTATGTCTGTCCTCATAATTTAAAGTCCAGTAAAAATTGTTTCACCAAAATTGCTATTCAAATAAACCTCGTACTGTATCATGCATAATCATGCTAAGGTTGAAATCAGCAGGTTGCACTAATGATACCAAATACTGTCCTATAAGGCTTGGTTGGGGAATTTCCAATAGACCAGTTTTCTACCCACCTGTCATCCTTCTAACCTTAGATAATCCAATAACCAATCATTCAGACACTATAATACGGCTATATCTCAGGAATTTCATTATTGAATATTGATAACTTTCACTATCAGTCAACCCTTCATTAACTGACGCCATATGAGGATAAAAAGACAAACAAGAGCACTACCCACAGGTTTATCAATCCATTACCACACAATTCCATATTTTAATGCACTGAAGAAATGCCACATGGATAACATTGTTATACAAGCTATTTCTCATTTTCTCATTTTTTTTTATCTTCCAAATGTGGCTTTCATTTTTCACTTTAATCATACTTACAAATGCTCTAAATTCAGACCAGTCTAAAATTCACCTGTCTGTATTGGTTAAGATGCCCATTACAGCAAATGTTTAGAAGTAATGCTTTACCCATTCTCAAACATTCAAGTTTTATTACACCCTATTCTTCTGAAATCATTGTCGATAATGAAGAAATTGCTTGTTACAAGCAATTTCTTCATTATCCAAAATCATTTCTACCTAAGAGAATACAGAATTTCAAAATTCTAATAAACTGAAATTGTTTTCTGTAAAATCTTTGAATTTGGACCAGTCTAAAATTTTGTCACATGGAAATAGATAAGACTTGGCCCTATAAGATGACCTTGACAAAGTCAAATAAATATTGATGGTATGTGTCTTCATGCCATATGTTAGTATTAAATCTCAAACATGGTTGAAGGTGAATAAAAATCAATTCAAATTTCCAGGTAAAATTTTCAGTAGACAGACAGATAGAATATGTCAACCATCAAACAATCTGCCTCCTCAGCCCATCCAATAAGGAGGCAAAAAGAAAACTAATGCCATCAATTAATGTAGATCCAACACTGGAGAAATTATTCCAGGTTGATGTTTTTTTTTCTTTATTTCTGGGGGGGGGGGGTTCAGAATTTTCATTGCAGATGTTGTTTTTTTCAATTTTTGGGATGAAGGTTAAAGATTTGATCATAACCCACTCCTACATGACAAAACTATTAGACTGGTCCAAATTGAAAGAAGTTGCAGACAACCAATTTTACTTGATGAAATTGGATTTTTTCATGTCTTCAAATGTAGAAAACATTGTGGATAATGAAGAAATTGTTTGTAACAAGCAATTGCTTGTAACAAGCAATTTCTTCATTTTCTACAATGTTTTCCAAAGCTTTTTACTTGTGAGTGTCAAAAAGCGTCGTTGTGTGGGAATCGGTTGACCATGTGACCTTTATTTGATATCCATCGTTGAACTCTACCAGCATTCCAAATAAAGGCCTCGTAGTTTAACTGGAATTGAAGTTACAGCCACCACATTCAAAAATTCTCCCTCTACATCTACATGCTTAATTTGTATTGAAAGATTATCTTGAAAATTAGGTGACCTTGACAACCTTAGAAATGGAAAGAAAATTCCTGTAACATAAATGACTCCTATCTGAAGCTCCACTACATTTTTCAAAGGGTATGGCAATTCATGATTGCTGAGAATTTTTTTTAAAAAAATTAGCTCTTTACCATCTAAAGTACAAAATAAAACTAAATGGAACATCTAGCAGATCAGAATTCAGACAGCAATATGTCAAAACCCAAGCTAATAAACAATTTCAAGTTTCTGTGATTCTTTACAGTTGCTTAGAAAAGTACAACAAATATTTGAACTTTGCCATGTTATGTAAAAAAAGTAAACTAAATAGTACATTAGGGGAGATGATATTACGGACCGAGTTTTGTAAGTAATTTCTGAAACTGCCGATTGATGCACCACACAAAGTTTCAATTCTCTGTAATTCTTAGATGCTGAGAAAAGTGAGGGAAATATTTGCACTCAACACTTTTTTATGTAGAAAATAATGCTTACCCACAAGAGGATATAGGACAGCCGAAGGTAAATCAGTAGTATACTCCCCCTCCCCCTTTTCATGAAAAGGTACAGAAAGGTAATCCAAAAATCGGTGTGTTTTTTTTGTAAAAACTGTGTGGAAGTCGTTTATAACTGACCAGTTGCTGGCCCCATCCACTTACTCCTTTAGCCAAGCCCACTGGCTCCAACAGTAATTTCTGCTGCGATTTCAAACAGCATTATTTTGCTAATTCATAGCCAGCAGCACATAACAAAATAATGATATGGTTGGTTGGCCACCTGATCATTGTACCTACAGCTTGAATAAGCTGTAGTTATGATGTTTGTCTCCAAACCAACAAAATTGCTTTACAAAAATAGTGCTCAATGTTGGAGTTCAAAGCGCATTTGGGCACTGAATGAATTACTTGATTGGTCTGTTGATTCCTTGTTTGACAGCCACAATTTGTCAATTGCTCATGGATACTTATCCAAGAAGCTGCAACAGTGGTGTGACCTTTTCGTAACTACATTATCACATCCATGGTATGATAATACTGGCTTAGTTCAACCTGTACTAAATACTATTTCAACCTTTTAACCCATTACCAAACAGTGTAATTTCATACTGGTCCTAATTGAAAGAAGTTGCGGACGAAAATTTAAAGCATATCAGATTTTGCAATTTTTTTACCTTAGGACTGGAAAACATTGTGGATAATGAAGAAACTGTTTGTGACAAGCAATTTCTTCTTTTCTCCACAATGTTTTCAGAGGCTCTTTTACTTAGGTTAACCTTCACTGTAGTGGTCAAACTCTTGCACGTTATAAACACATACACAGTGTATAAGCTGCTGCAGAGCTTAACATAATTCAGAAAGTCAGTTATTAGATCAACTAGCTATGATAAAATTAACCCATTCCGACACAGTGATACTTTTGCATGCCTCTCAAGAAAAACATTTGAGGAAACATTGTGTAAAATGAAGAAATTGCTTGTAACAAGCAATTTCTTCATTTTTCACAATGTTTTCTATCCAGAAAACAAAACTAAGATTTTATATACTTAAAATTGTCATCTGCAACTCCTTTGAATTTGGACTGGTCTAAAATACTACTAAAAGGTAAAGTTTTCCAGTCTCTAAACAATCATAGCTCCTAAAATAGCTGCTCAATCCCATTCACACAAACACACCTTTTTACGCCCCACAAGAGAAGAGCTTTGTGGGAAACACAGTAATTACTTGTTACAAGCAATTTATTCATTTTTCCATATTGTTTTCTACCGAAAAAAAACCAGGTTTTTAAAATTTTATGAACTTAAAATTGTCGTCTGCAACTTCTTTGAATTTGGACCGTCTTAAAGTTTGCCATCTGGTAATTGATTAACACAGATCTCTTGCATATTGTAATATGAAAACTTACCTCTTCTTGAAAGCATATGGACTGTAAAACCACTTTCGATGGTATGTAAGCAATTTAACAGAGCTTCTAAAAGGATCATATCCCTGCCTTCTTACATACATTTTCAAAGTTTAATCTTATGCAATAATAGAGTTAGTCACAGACTATTCCTCAGTCTTCTCTTCAAAGCAGTGTGTAAGGTCCTATTCATACAAAGGTGGCTAATAGATACGACAATGTAAGATCAAGTCATAATACATTATGATACAATTTTTTAAACAAAAGCACAGTCTACAGTGCAGGATTTGATTGTCTTGAACTGGACAGTGCATAAACAAATCAAAGAGATTTTTAATGAAACACTTATAAAAGTAGGACCACAACATCAGAGTATTCAAATGAATGACCTTGATAGATTATATTTGACCTTGTCAATTGATATTGACCTTTGCACGAGCACGTGGATGTATTCATATTGATCAGGGGTATATCTATTATTAAATTCCTTTTCTAATCTCTATGTGGATAGTCATTTGGATTGTCTTGAATTGTCTTGAATGCTAACAACATATGATTTATCTTATACTAATTTATTTAGCTTTAAGCCTGTAAAGTCACTTTCAAACACTCAAATCAAGATGAAAAAACATGATCGGCTGATTCCAACTGATGCCCACTTCTGAGGCTGGGCAAACTTGGGCTAGCTATTTAGTGTCTTGCCCATGAAAGCATCCCAGTGATGGCAGGGCTCAAACCTCTGACCTTAAGATATCAAGTCAAGATCCTATACCACTCGGCCATTGATGAGGCAGTCTATGATATGATTCGATGAGAAAAATAATAAGTTTCCCATCTTGAAATCAAAATTACTCCCTTTTCTATAAAGATCTGCTTATCATTTTGATTTCTCTCATTTGCCTTCTTTCTATGTCTTTTTCACTGACACAGTAACTTTCAGAACTTTTCCAAAATAAGAATAAAATTTTGTGAAAGGCAACGACAAATTATGGAAATCCAAATTTTATTCACTTCCTTCCGTAACTGTCAACAAGTTATGACTATATTTTGATTTTATCACTTTAAATATATGGCTGGACAAATATTTGACGAGCATAAACAGACATGTATTTACAGTCTTGCCATATTTACACAACAAGACTTTGATAGAACTGAAATTAAAAGTCTAAATAACATAAAAAGTTTATAACATTATATATATAATGGACTGGAGAAGCGGGGTTTCAAACCAGGGACCCTTAACACTGACACCATACCACGATACCAAATCTGCTCCATGCTCTATTGATATCATCAATAAGAAATAAAATGATAGCAAAAATGAAGACAGTGATAGAATAAACTTCTTTAGTCATACACAACTGAAGTTCATTTTAAACATTTTTAGTTTTACATTGACACCCAAATCCCTATCCCAAAGAAATATATCCATGGATAACATTGTTAGAAAAGAAGACATTGCATGTAACAAGTAATTTTGTCTTTTCTCACATTGTATTTTCTATGTCATATGGCCATTTCTTTTCTTTTCTCCACGGCCATTGCGCAGTTGAAAGTTCATCAGAATCTGAATCATGAGGTCCAGGGTTCAATCCTGAGTCGCAGCAAATATCCTTTCCGACTTTGTGTCCTACAAATGGGTAGATAATCTATGCGGGAAAAGCAGCTGGAGGCTTGGAAAGGATGTAGTGGTAGAGTACTGGCATGAGAAATACAGGCAACCATTGTTATGTGCTGACCAGCCACCACAAAATGACTGAAATATACTGTTAAACCCACTTCAAACAAATATTTTTTTCAATTCGAAACCAATTTTGTTTGTTACCTGTAACCTCTTGCAATTTGGATCGAAAAGTCTGAATTTTGTCACTGGAGAATAGTTTAATACAAAATTTATCTTCTTCATGCATGTGAAATATCCAAGAACTGGCCAAAAACCATAAAATGAGTCAGAGTAGAATTGAATTGACATATGGTCCAACTAAATAATGCATTCCTTCACAGATAATTAACCTGATCACCCTGCAATATCAATATTTGGTAAAATGACTGATTAGATCATTTTTAAGTCAACACCAATTGTTTAACCAATTCCAAACCTTGACAGTGATGCTTTTGGATGTCCCTAAACATACAATTGAGAAATTTCTTCATTTCACACAGTGTTTTTTTATTTAAAAGATGAAAAAATTTAACATTTCCTAAACTTTAAATTGTTGTTTGCAACTCCTTTCAATTTGGACCAGTCTAAAATTTTGCCATCTGGGTTGATCCGTGTCATGTTGTTCCTGTATTATACCTGTTTTGCAGGAGGTGTAGACAAAGATCAGCCTGCACATATTATGTGCAGTCTGATCTTAGTCTACACAACCTGTTTGTCTCTGTTCAGCCACAGTTGTTATTAGATAATTTTTCATAATGAATATCAACCCACAATTTAATGCTTTGCTTTGAATGTTTGATGAGCCTGATATTTTGCCGTGTGATGTGGATTAATAAAGCAAACCTGACTGCCAGAACAGAAATGTAAACTTTGCTGCTAGAAAGATTCTGTCAGAGAGATCATGCTTGGGACTTGAGAGCTTTCTCAAAAGTATTAAAGTGACTTATATTCTACTCGACTAATATGGAAATAATCCTTGTTAAGTTTGTTGTACAAACAAAGATCTGACTGTGGGACCACAGAAACACTCTGGTGAAGTCAGATACAGAAGATTGACTTTCAGCTGTTTAATAGTGTTACAGCATAGATAATATGATAGATGGATAGATTTTATTTAAAAAAATAAATAAACTAGAGCTGTCGCCCTCAAGGGCTGACGAGAATACCCCCTACATCCCTAAAAAGGCTTTTCTATGAAGGAGTGGAATTTGAAGGGGCATTTTATGACCCCTTTTTAAGTAGGAGTGGAAAAGTAGCAATTGTGTATGTTATTATGTTTTCAGCTTCTCCCCCCCCCCTCCATCCCCGTTTCCCCCCCCCCCCCCCCCCCCCCCCGATCGCGTCTTTCTTTTGCAAGTCTCACTCTCCAACACTTCTGACCCTTGAAAGCTATGTACCAAGTATTAGAGAGGACGGAATTGTTCAGTTAATTGTTAATTGTAAATGACTTACAGCGTTTTGATGTCAAACATGTATATATATACAAGATGATGTTACTTACCAAATTTGGTAACTCCCCTTATGGTTACTGAGTTTTGCAATTTTAAATTTTGACTCCCCCCCCCCCCCATTAAAAAGATCAAAATGGCATAACTCTGAAACTAACAACTGGATCAAGATGAAAATTGCAGGTGCACAACTTCATATGATAGGAAACAACCTGAAAAAATTTCAGCAAAATTGGTCAAAAAATGTGGGAGGAGAAGAGGACACAAAATTATGTCCACAGACGGACGGACGGATGGACAGACAGACGGACCACATGTATATATATACAAGATGATGTTACTTACCAAATTTGGTAACTCCCCTTATGGTTACTGAGTTTTGCAATTTTAAATTTTGACTCCCCCCCCCCCATTAAAAAGTTCAAAATGGCATAACTCTGAAACTAACAACTGGATCAAGATGAAAATTGCAGGTGCACAACTTCATATGATAGGAAACAACCTGATAAAATTTCAGCAAAATTGGTCAAAAAATGTGGGAGGAGAAAAGGACACACAATTATGTCCACAGACGGACCGACAGACGGACGGACCGACAACCTGATTCCAGTATACCCCCCCATAACTTTATTGTTGGGGGTATAATAAAATTTATCTATTAAATTGTCTATATGATAGCTTTAACCCTTTCCTTTACAGTCCAAGTTTTTTTAAGTTGCTGTGATAATATACTTGAGAGAACATTGTGGAGAAAGAGGAAATTGCTTGTAACAAGCAATTTCTTTCCTTCCAACAATATTTTCTATCAGAGAGGACAGGGTTATTCTTTTGATTATACTGATTTTATGATATAATCAGTTCTGCTAACCCTTTGAATTTAGACAAATGTAAAATTTTGAAAAAGGTTATGAGATTTTGTATACTCACGTCATGGTGAATAGAGGCTAACCACAATTATATCAAATAATTACATCATATATATCACTTTTCCAAGTAAAGTGTCACAATATTCATGTAGTTCAGTTTAATCAATCCATTATTTTTCTCTTCTTTTTAGCTAGCAAAGCGTCAGCTTTGTTAGCTTAAGTTAATAGACAAAATTTTGAGGTCTTCTCAGAGTTCATTGAGTGCAAACTGCCAGTGGAGGCTTAACCACTAAATCCATTGAATGTCTACGCCAACAAAGTAGTTCTTGTGTATTTCAGGAATATTGCAAACTCTGCCTGAAAGTTCATCTCCTAGGTAATTTTAGCTAGCTTTAGCATATTGTGTTCAAAATGACTGGCCACATGAATTAACTTTATTCAAACTGTAGAGAACTCCTTCAAAAGCATGCTATACAACCCATTCCCATTTAATCCCACTTTTTAAGAATCTCAGAAAGCGGCTTTGGAAAACATTGTGGACAATGAAGAAATTGCTTGTAACAAGCAATTTCTTCAGTGTCTACAATGTTTTCTACCCTACAAATGGCAAAGAAGATTACTTAACAAAACAATGCTTTGCTAGCTTACAGTACTTTCATTTTATATGTTCTTAGTAAAATGTTGTAGCACACAATCTATATATATATATGTCATAGGCACGGAGTTTTGTCTTAAATTATTCTAAGCTTTTGAATCTCTAATTGTATCCAAATTATTTGAAAGCTTCTATAATTTGCTCTAGAATTAAGCTATCAAGTATTATTAACACTTCAGAAAGTACATTGTATTATTTGAAATTTCTGTAAATGTAATGATTTTAACACTGGTGTACATGGTGAACTATAATATCCTTTGCAGAGTGCTGAGAGCTGCATGTAACTTAATAACTTCTAAAGGAGGTATTAGCCTTATAGAATGTCAACTATTTATTTTAATCCATTAATCTGTGTAATCAGAGATCTGTATTACAGAAGTGAGGAAAACGGCATGACAAAATGAATAGGAATCGTTGCTGAGCTTCCGAAGCGCCGCAACTATTTTGGTGGCCAACAACCAAAATGTTTCTTGATCATTTTATCCTGATTGAGGAACTAGCTGGTGATTCAAAAATTTCACTTTAGAAAAATAGAAGCAAAACTTTAAACCAAGAATTTCACCAACATTAAAAAACATAATTTATGAATACAAACCTAATTCTTTACAATCCCCAAATAAAAAGTTTTTGAAAAGTATTAAATTGTGAGAAATTGCTTGCAATCACAGCTGTCAATAAGATAATGTCATTAGTCACCCAATGAAATCATTAATTTAGACAAGAAGTAAGTTTTGAAATCTGATATTGGGCTCCGTGATTGTTAAGATTTTTTGTTGGCAATTTAAAGTTTGTTACTACAGCTTATTCAAGCTGTAGTTATGATGTTAAGGTTGCAAACCAACCATATAATTTTTTGTCACATACAACTGGCCATAAATTTTGCAAAATAAAGCTGTTAAATATTGAAGCCGATATGATGAAGCCATTGGGTGATCTTGGAGCCAACGGAGTAAGTGGTCGGGCCAGTAATTGGTAAATTTGTTGTGACATAATGCACATTATACCAAATACCCTCCATAATCATGTATCTTATATAGTATTAAAGGGTTTATTTGGTAAGTCTGTCACACCTGAGTTGATGTAAACAAATAAACAAAATCAATAAGGTGCATTGTTCTGTTACAGTTCTGTTACAAAGTTAGCACATTGAGGTCATAATATTAAACCCTGTGGCCCGTCTTAACCCACAACCAGATGACAAAATTTTACACTGGTCCAAAGAGGCCCCTAGGGTCTATTTGGTCACCTGAATCCAAAGAGCACATAAACAGATATACTTGATGATTTTCAAAGTTTGAAGCATTTCTGTTTTGGAGGAGAAGACTTATTAAAGTTTTCACTAAACAAGACTATGTTTAACTTGTGACGTCCAGGGATGGGCTACTTATGACACTGGGGCCATAATTTATACAATCTTGAAAGAGGGCCACCAGATGATGCCACATACCAAATATCAAAGCTCTAGATAGGCCTTTCTGGTTGAGACAAGAAGTTTTTTTTTAAAGTTTTCACTACATAAGCCTATGCTAGACTTGTGACAACCGGGAACAAGCTAATTCTGATCCTGGGGCTAGAGTTTATACAATCTTGCTGGAAGTCCACCAGATGATGATATATACCAAATATCAAAGCTCTGGGCCATTTAATTTTCAATGTTTTCACTCTATAAGCCTTTTTAACTTGTGACGTCCGGAAGTAAGCTAATTCTGACCCTTGGGCCATAATCTATAAATCTTGATTCAGGTCCATCAGATGACAATACATACCAAATATCAAAGCTCTAGGCCATTCTTTTTGGGAGAAGAAGATTTTTAAAACTTTCCGTTTACAAGCCTATGTTAAACTTGTGACATTCAGGAGCAAGTTTGACCCTTGGGCCATATTTATATATCTTGATAGAGGTCCATCAGATGACCCTACATACCAAATATCAAAGCCTAAGGCTTTCCAATTTGGAAAAAGAAGATTTTTAAAGTTTTTAATAAATCTGTAATGTCTACATAACTAAAGGTAAAAATATCCCAGATGCCTCTGAATTTCCTACATTGCCTAGAAATTATCATGTGACCTTTTATAGGTTATATGATATATGAGTATGATACAGACCGTTCAATTTTGGATTTTTGGACATGAAGACATTAATTTTGACTAAATTTGAATCAAGGTCTTGTGTTCTTGTTAACCCTTGTCATGATGACCCTGAATATTCTTGTTTTGGAAGGAGGATTAGACAAACATCAGCCTGCACATATGTGATGTCTGTGTGTATTTCTGTTTATTTATCGTCGCTACCGTAGCACATGCCCATATGAGCGACGCCCCCAGAAGACGGTTAGTTGTTACGGGGGATAGTGCAAGGATACAGGACGAAACTGCTGAGAGCTCCGCCTGGTTCTTTAACATGATCGATGGATAGAATCGTCACACGGGCCTCGGTTTAATGTCTCATCCAAAAGACAATTAGTTGTGTTAGTTGTTATGGTCAGCCAAGGGCTGGAACCCGTGATCTCGAGGTTTACAATCAAGTGCTCTACCAACTGAGCTAATCGGGCTGACCTGTGATGTCTGATCTTAGTCTACACCACCTTTTTATCTCCTTCAAGCCAGAGTTATATTAGAAACTAATTTTCAAAAGAAATACAGACCAAAGATTGGTGCTTTCATCCCTTTGCAATTAATGGTATTCTAAGGAAAAAATATTCAGCATAACAAGGGTTAAAATGATATCAGTTCTTATCAATATTCTCAGAAATATGGTTAACAAGGATAGAACCTCTTTGTCGTGAAAGTAGTATTTTTTTACAATTGTTTTTTTACCCTAATTTTAAAGATGAAATGCAATGGTCTGTCCAATTTTTCAGTGATGACCAAATACAGTGCTTAAGGCACTTTGATTTTAAATAATATTCTTTTTGAACAACCTTAGGACTGGACATAGTGAAATAAATGTCAATCAGATTTGCAAGCTGAGCATGCAACTAAATATGCTTATCTAGGGTCAGCGGAAAAAATAATAGATAGGTTTTAACCTAAGATTGTCATTTTATACTGTTCTGTTTCCAAAAACACCCTTTAATTAGTTTAATAAAAATTTGATATAGCAAAAGTATCTGCTTTTCAGATAGTTATTTATGGCATGTTCTCAATAAAAGACCTTTCTTCATTATAAATCTTCTAAATTCATTATAAATTCAACATAATAATTCCCTCTACCCTAATTGATTTGTTTGTTTGAATGGGGTTTTACGCCGCTTTCAACAATCTTTCAGTTATATTGCGGTGGCTGGAGCACCTAACAATGGATTCCTGGTATTTCTCACACCAGTACTACCATCACATCCTTTCCTAGCCTCCAGCTTCCGATTATCGACAAATTGTCGGAAAGGATGAGTGCCGGCCGTCGGGGAACGAACCCAGGACCTCTAGATTGACAGTCTGACGCGCTACCAACTGCGCTATGACAGCGGCCCCTACTTTGAAACATCATAATTCATTAGATGAGG